>OZ014479.1:25655652-25809056 GCA_963965965.1 Trididemnum nubilum | reverse complement strand
TCGTATTTTCTTTGATTTGAATAATAGTTTTAACCAAAAAAAAAAACAAAAAAATTCGCCTAAAACATTTTATTAAGACATCTTGATGATCGCGATTGTGGGTGGAACAAACTATAGAGTTTTAAATCTTTAATTTTTGACGTTTACTATGTTATGTTATTCACTCTGAGCAACGCTGTCGAAGACTTTTTTTGGATGGGTTGAATTTAAACTCCTCTCATCATATATTTTATTGGAAAATTTAACATGGTGATCATTTTGTAAAACATTTCAAAAATTTACCTTGAAGTCTTATTTGAAACCAATATTTTTTATAGTAATTCCGGAGAATCGTTCAAAATTAAACCATTTTTCATACCTGAAAGATAGTTTATGTACTTTGAATCAAAAATTTTCTAAATTCTTAAATATTTTAGCGACTTTCTTGTTTGTGGTAATTTGTTTAAAAGATATTTCAAAGTTATACAATTTGTTTGTATTAAACAACATTTTGCGAGTTTTTTGAGTAATCGTGTTTACATAGAGGTAAATTTGTGAAAAAGTAATTGTTAACTAAAAATGAATATCATTCTCAGTGGTAGGGCACCAGGCTAGTGATCGAAAGGTTGCTGACCCCTGGTCAAACTGCTAATGCGCTGTTGTGTTCTTGGGAAAGACACTTTACGCTAATTTCTCATTGCGACCAAGCAGTCTACCCGCTGCGATGGCCCAGCCTGATCTTGCAATAAGAACTCAAGAAGGGGTGCTCTGCGTTGGTGTGGTTAGACAAATGCAGTGCCTGGTTCATACACACAAATCAAAAATTTGATAACTTTTAACTAAAAATTTTTATTTTTTTTATATAATGTACAACGAAAACTAACCAAAAAACTCGTTTGATTCTTTAACTTTTTATAAACTTTGTCTTTATGTCAGAGTGATTTGATCAAAATATTGAAAATCGTCTGTTTATTCTGAATACTTCTTTTATCTTAAAAATTTTTTAGAAATTTGCTGGTCTTTGTAGAAATGATTCAATCAGAGACATTTGAAACCTTCCTACTTTAGCTTAAAAATTAAAAATTTTGTTACACTATTGTATCAAATAAAACGTAGGGACTTCGTTTTGGAGTGATATAAAATAATATCGATCAAATTGTTTAAAAACAACGCTAGGTTTTTTCTTCGGGAACAATTGAGAGACTTACTGCGATTTCAGCTTTCAATCTCAGGTAAAAATTGAAGGTGTCTGCAATGCATCAAGTCCTGTAAAACTTCTGCGGCTATGGATATTTTTAATCTTCATAGATTTATTTTTGCAGATGAAATTGAATAGATATCTGTAATGGTAAAAGTTTTTAACCCCGGTCAAATATATTGTAGCTTTACTAGTTCGAGGTGAAATCAGAGATGTCTGAGGCACTTCAGGCTTCTAACCTCAAAAGTTTAAGGTTTCAAAGATCTTTTTTTTTTACAAGGATTGTGGAAGAAATAAAGAAATCCAGACATGTGAGAAGCAAGTTACCTATAATTATACAACACTTAAAAATAGACTTATGTTGCAAATTTGGGATTCGTCGAGTGAATAGAAATGATAAAAAACTCGCCTTTTCGTCTTGTTCAACACAACAAAATATACCAAGGTTGATTTATTGCAATAAAAAAACAAAAAAACACTGCAAATAAAACACAAGTTTGAATAAAGAAAGTTTAGATTTTCGGTAGCATTTTTTTCAGCGTTTCATTTGCTTTACCGCACCAGTCGTTGTTCGTCGGTTTTGCACAGCGGGTAAACATTCACAAATTCGCAGAAATAATTCTAGTCGCTTGTGACCTTCGGTAGGTAGATGTCAAGTTTCATCATTTTAATAACCAGCGAAGTGTAGTTGTTGAGAAGGTACAAAAAAACAACGTCGAGATCAGGATTTCCACTTTGAAGCGTAGCTGATAGCTGTCTACTGCCGCCTTCTGTTGAATTTCTTCTTTTTTTTTCTGAATTTTGCAATTAAAACATCATAGTAAACTTAAAATGAATAGGTCATGACAGTTAACGTGTTTGAGTATTGATGGTACAATTTAAGATCGATAGACTCTAACTTTTCCATCGATTTTTGCGTCACAGATGTTACAACGAGTGAGAAATTCGCTACATCGAAAACAAACACCCAAATGTTTACACGGTTTAAAGACCACATCCTTTTCTTCTTTCTTGCAACTTTTACATTTTCCTTCTTCTTCCACAATTTTTCTTGCTTCCGCCAGAGTCATTTGTCGATCTTCAGGGGCATCCAACAACGCTTGAAGAAATTCATTAAAGTTATAGAAACTATTGTCGTGTTCTTCATATCTTTGAGTTAAAACGCGTTTAATTTTTGCCTTCCCAAATCCTAGCGTTTTCGGAATTCTCACGTTTTCTCCATGATCCATTTCATTGTTTATTGATTGCCACATTTTCAATTTTCCGGAATTAGTAAAAGCTGGAGAAGTCTGAAGTTCTGGTTGAGGTTTCAGATACTTTATCAAATCTCCAACGAGTGAAGCGGGATTTGATATAATCGAACGTTTCAAATCAAGGTGTTTTTAACTTCGTTTTTGACAAATTCAACCCCTCTCTTTTTTAAAATGTATTCACACAACGGATACCATTTTTCGTGTTCCTGAAAAGGGTCATCAGTTTGTTCCCAATTTTTTAAACCACCGTTGCAGTAAAAACACTTGACTCTATCTCGATCACCAAGGTAGTAAAAACCAGCGTCAGCAAATTCACGACAGGTTGCCTTAATTCGTGCACCTGGCCAGTTGATTGATTCAGTAAAAGTCTCCAATCGGTCAGCGTACTTTTTCAGATGCCCGTTTCTGGGAAATAGACATTGAAACTTCGGCTTTTTGTTTGAGGGAGTAGAACTAATGGGTAGTGCAACGGAGTCACAGCAATCACCCATGATGATAGAATATGAAAAATGTGTGACTACAGGTGAATTTACATACCAGTTAAGGGTGCAAATAAAAAAACGCTTAGTGTGATGCAGGCTTTAAATCTTGGGTAAAAAAAAGATTTACGGTTTGGGTGAAAATTGAAGATATCTGCAATGCATTAAACCCTGTAAAACTGAACACATCCGCGGTTATGGAAGTTTTTCTTCTCGATAGATTTTGGGTTGAAATGCTGGACGCATGTAATGAGGTAACTTTGGTAAAATACAGCTTTACTTCTTTGAGGTGAAATCCAACACGTCAAGGTACAATAACACCGGTAAAATTAAAATTATTCTGCGGCGATTTAAGTTTTAAATCTTGGTCTAGTAGATTTAATTTCAGGTTATACAAGCGTCAAGGAAACACGTAACGTTCTTTGTGTTTTATATTTCGCTGGCAAGCTATACCTTCAAGACAGACGCAATATAAACTTTTTGCTGAAAAGAAGTCCCAAATATAAAAAAAGCTATACAGCTTATAAAACTTTAAAATTTCCAAAATGTAGCGACTTCGTTGGTACTCAGGTCAAACCCTAAATTGAAATACGAGTAATCTATAAATTTTTTTTCTGAAAACTGGTTCTCAAGTGAGCCACGCTCTAACCTCGTTGATAATTTAATATCTGGGTTTGACTCTTGCACAAGACATTCATTGAATTATTGAACTTTGGATTTTCCTTTGAAAAAACACCTTGCAGTGGTTCAAACCTCAGGTAAGTCAAAGATGAAAATGCTTGTGAGTTTTGGTGAGATTTTCAAGAATAACCTATGTTTGTAACGTACTTTGAAACTAGCCAAAGATCACTAAGCTCTTTTCAAACAACTATGTGAAAAATTTGCGCCTAGGTTTGGGGTATCCCCTTTGGGAAATTAACAAAAGACAGTTTTCGTAGATTGCACACCATCAGATAACTTAAAATACCAACCGAGTTAAAGCGGAAAAGTGTGAGGTAGACCTCTTTGAGAATTTCGAATCTTGGAAAAGGTAAAAAAGACACTTGGGTTTTAAGCAAAAGAGATTTAACACTGGGTTTGAATCTTAGGCAAAACTAAATGTTAAGGATATTTGGGTTCGAACTTAGAAAAAACGTTAAAATACAAGTAGCTTTGAAGACTATTTGCATTGATTCGACTTTCAGGCGAGTCCTACTATTGCTTTGGTAAATACTATTTGGGTTGGAATTTAAAACAATTCAAAACAGACATCTGGGTACGGCTTTTAACCTAAGTCAAAAAGAAAACCTGCTTTTGTGTTTGAGACAAGTCCAGACGTGTCAATGTTTGTGCTATTGAAACTTGGGTTTAAAGCGACATCATAAAATTACACCAACCAGCCGAAACGTCAGCCATCATACAACACGACCTTTTACGTCATTGCTTTTGTTACAACTTACGTCTAAAACCGTGACGTCATAAAAATACACCATTTCGTACCCATTACGACAGAAAAATAGCCCGTTTCGTAGCGCCAGAGTGTGCATATCTATTCATAACTACAGTATTACAAAACATAAAAGCTTAACAATATTCCAAAGCTTGAAAGATAAGTAAAGTTGAATGATTTTAACCGGATTAGTTCGATTCGAAGACAAACCAAATCTCTAAACACTAGTAAACTTGTAAGGTTTCAACTGCATTAGTTTGACTCTAAGACAAACCAAACTTATAAAAGTAAACTTGGAAGTTTTTTTTTTTCCACAATGTTATTGCACCATCGTACGCCAAAAGACTGACCCTTGCATTGTTGGGGTTAAACAGGAACGAGCTCTGTTGCGCCATGCTTGTCCCATATTCAAAGAGTTAAAAAGTAACAAAAGGTAGCGATTTGCAGGTGAACTTTGGACAGGTCACTGGCTATTTTTAACGCGCGATTACAACGCCAAGGTGCCAAAAATTCTGCTACAGCTAGGTCACGACAGTTTCAAGTAACACGAAACTTTACTAAGTTCAAACCAAAACTTATAAAATATTCCATAGCATAAACTAGATAATCTTTTTTAGATTCAGAAACTACCGGGTTCGATTCTCAGGTTAGTTATTCACTCATACTTTAACCAGTTACTAAATAATACTTTGGACTTAAACCAAAGCCAGTTCCCAGGTAAACCACCTGCGGTGGTTCGGTACTCACGTAAGACACTCAGGTCAAGACTGAGTTTCGGGTTCGATTCTTGCAACTAGCTAGGGTTAGAGTTAAAATTAGGACTAGGGTTAGATCTTGCTTTAAGACCACCACAACCCCCGCATTAACATATTTTGAGAAATTTGGACAACCTCGCATTTAGACAAACCCCACACTTGTAACCCCTGCGCCTGCCCCTGCAAAAGCCGACTTTTCGGCCATTCTATACTACTGACTTATTATTAGTATCTTAATTTACGTTGGTGCATCCCAGCCGCTGTATTGAGAAATCCGTGATTATTGGAACTCGGAACGAATATTGGAACAAACATTAAATCAAACAATGCAGCCAAGTAAATGTAGGCTGCACAGTATAAACAACAGGCTGGAGGAAACTCAAATTTTGAGTTAACAAAACATTCAAGCAGTAAAAACAAGCAAAGTGATAGAAAAGAAAACAAAATACGGCTAATAGATGCAATAAATTATATTGTAGTTTCATACAATTCCCAGGGAGGCATAGGTGCTTCTACCCCCTTAGCCCAGTCATTTAGGCAATTTTACTCCAAAATACAAGCATTTAAACGTGTTTTGGACTTGACTTGTAAACTACTATAGGGGCACTGAAGGAATTTGGAAATTTAATTCTCTAAATTGTTTTCAAATCTTGGCAGTTAATTTTTTTAAATGGCTCTAAAAATGTGCAAAATTTAAACCGAATGGTGATAAAATGGCGAATTTTTTTCCAAAAATAATCACAATAATTGCCCCGCAGACTTTTCTCCGAAACCCCCTACTGTGCTGTATGTTTGAGTTGCATCAATTGTTCCGCACGTAGGCTAGACTAGACAGTTTTTGGGTTCAAGTTACCTGCCTCTAAACAAAGTCCTGGTTGCAAGCCCGTTCGACATCAAATTTTTGAAGGAGATTTATAAACGTTCAAACCTTTTTGTTGCGAGATTTGTTTGTCCAAATCCTTTTCGAGTTCTTTCTGTACGCAGTTTTTTATATCCAAAAGTGTGGTTATTCAAAGTATGTACTAGCAGTTAAACAGTTTTTTAATATTCACACCTTTGTGATACATGGTTTATGAATGTTAAAATCTTTTTGTTTCACGGTTTATAAATGTTCAAAAATTTCGAGTTCTTTTAAAGAAATACTGCTCGAGAACGGTTTTATTGAAAAAATGAAAACTGCTTGAGGTAATAAAGAGATGCTTTAAACCTTGATCCACAATCACTTTACCTGCAAAAATAGATTTAATCCATTTGACTCCGTACCATTAGCAACCTTGCGTTTCGAAACTTCGTGACATCAGAAAAGAATGACTGTGCAAAATTTCTCGCAGAATATCGTACATTGTGTTAATTGGCAATATTTCTTGCAGAATAAGCTACGCGATGTTTAGTTACTAAACATCGCGTGGCTTTTTTTGCAAGAAATTTTCTGATTTCACAAAATTTCGAAACACAATTTGCCAATGATACAGAGCAAAACGGATTAAATTTAAATTCGCAGATAAGGAGAATAGGAGGATAAGACTTGGGGCACCTCTAAGCTTTTATTTCCTCAAATAAGTTCTTATTTTTTTCAATGAATTAAACCGATTTCAAGCAGTATCTTTTTTAAGTTCAAACGCTGCTTTGTTCTTGCAGTACGCTGTTTGCTATATTCAAAAGTGTGGTTATTCGAATTGGTTGCAAGCTGTTTTGGTGCATGATGGATTTTACACGTTGCAAGAATATGTACAATGCACACCAGATGGACAAAAACGTATGGACTTTATTATGGCAAATCGAGCAATTTCAGCAATCACCGACAAGTCATTAAAGGCAAAAATATGGAACCAATCTCTAAAGGTGATTTTATTTATAAAAATTTGGCAAACAAGAAACTTTGCGAATTAAAAGTAAATCGAGAGGAAGAGTGATGTTTTTTCACTTAACTTCTATCCCCAAAATAAGGGTGTTCTAATGTTTCAGCAAACTCTTTTTTATGCTGATGGTTAAAAGGAGTGCATCGTTTTCATGAGGGTTTTTGGTTTGAATGTAATTGTTACTTTATCCTAAACAAACAACTTGATCAGGATGTTACAAAATAAAAAAACGCGGTTCAGCTGTCACCTCATCCCTTCCACAGCTGTCTACCACTTTTAATAAAAACCTTCAAGTGTTTTTTAATGCTAAAGTTAAAAATGATGTAATTTTGTTTTTGTTGGTTTGGCTAGAAGTCAAACGAAAAATCACTTCAATAGTGCATATTTTATCCATTGACCACATACCATAGAAAAAATATTCCAAAGAGGCTGAACACGGTTATTACTATGTCTGAATAATTTTTTTTTGTTTCTGCTTGAATACCATACAGGAGTTAAAACTTTAAAGAAAAGTTTCTTTTTGACAAGCTACAAAACGTTTATACTATAGCATATAAAAGCATATATAGCTTGATTGCATTGATGAAAAACCTCCTACTACTAATTTCTTTGCGATCAAATTGCCAAAGTGCAATATCAAATACAAGATTATCGTGAAAAATACCACCACAGCAAATAAGAATGTACAGAACACGCACCTAACCCTGACCGAGTTATTAATACGAGGCATTTTCTTGAAAATGAATGATTGAAAAAACGATTTTGAATTTGAGGACTCAAAAAGTTCATCCTATTTGTGGATTTGCTATTGTTGGTGCTTCAATTATCCTAGTATGCCCATGGCCTTCTAAAAGAAGACCGCCGGGCATTTTACCTAACCGCGAAAAAATTAGAAGGGTAATTTATTTGATTAGTTTTGTTTACTTAACACGCAAAACGCTTTGCTGCATGTCGGCAATACCTAGGAATAGCACAAGAATAGTACAGCTTTATAAAACCAATCGCTCACTTCCAGGGCCGGATTAAGCTTTTTATGGGCCTGGGGCTCTATAATAGTCAGAGGCCTATTTTTCATTATATTCGTTGTCAGGGGCGCCGAGAGCTGAACGTGTGCCCGGGGCCAGCTCAAATATGACGGATTTCCGGTTTTGTGAACTCCAAAACAGACGGAGAAAATGCCACAGGTTTGTCCGAATTACGATGTGATCTCAAAAAAAAAAAAAAGGTCTTCAGGTGTCACACGCTGATTTCTCAATGTGGTTTTGATGGGTTTCTCTCGAGCTCATGGGCCCTCTGCTGGGCCCGCTGAAGCCAAAGGCCTTCCTGAAGCCATGGGCCCCCTAAACTCCATGGGCCCCGGGGTCATTGTACGCCCCTGCCCCCTTCCCCTCTCGGTGGCCCTGTTCGTTGTACTTAAAACCAACCACAACTGAAACGAATAAAAAATATATAAACAAAGTATTTACTGTATTTGTATGAACAATTCAAATGACTTGTTTTCTGAATTTAGACATTGCAAAGCTCTATTTTTTTTAAAAGCTTGTTTTCAAAACACAGTGAAGCTAATAAATTTTTCCCAACCGCTTTTTTACTTCTTCATTTTTATTTTTAAATTATTTTAGCCTACATATGGAATCTCCTAGCTCCATAAGGAAAACACTGGAAAACCAAGAAGTGTTTTACAGTGACAATATTTACATGATGTCAATTTAGTGCTTTTATGCCACTATATAAACAAAAAACGAGCTAACCTTGCAATGGCTGTCTGTCCTAGCCGCATGGGGACTTGAAAAATTTCGGAATGTTTACAATTAGTCAAACTCACAATAAGGTTACCTTCCTATTTAACCCTATTTGTACCGGAGAGAGAGGGGCAAATTTGCCCCCTTCTTAGTTATTTTAATATAGCTCTTAAACTAAAAAGAAGTTTTGCTTTGATGCACCCCGACTTTGAATCAAATTTAATAACTCACATTTTCAGAAACTTTGTGGTCAGCGTGACAAACGGAATGACGTCATTTTGCCTTTGTTAGAGGCACCCAAGTAGTTTTATGCAATTTTGAACACAATGCATGCTTATCAGTGCCCGTATTCTATTCATTGTACAGCGTATTCATTATCGATGCTAATCTTTAGCTGGAATAAAATATATTTTTTACTGATAAATGCATTGCATTATCATTACGTCATTGATGACGTCATAATCCAAAAATATTGCTTTTTTTGCTGTTTCTCGAAATAAATTGAGTGTGCATAAAAAAATATTCATTTTCATCAGCTGTTGAATGGTATAACGAAACTAATATAGCAGTATTCTAAAATTTTGTGAATTATACAATATCTCAATTACAAAACATTACAAATATTAATAAACACAATATATTAAAGATGACATCATCATGCATGATGACGTCAGCATCTGCGGGGATTTTAGCAGAGATGTCTTAGAAATAACAAAAGTCTCAGCTGAAACTAAAATTTTGCAACATTTAGACAAATTTGCATGCTGTTATAAGGATTTACTGGTTTGATGACGTCATCATTGTTTGCGTGACGTCACAAGCTCGAAATTTTTATTTAAAAATTAAAAAAAAGCTTCAACATGCAAAAATTCTTAGTTCTATCACTTACTAATCGGTTTTTTTACAGGAGGGCAAATTTGCCCCTTCTCCGGTACAAATCGGGTGTAAAAATAGCCCGGTATATATAGAGTTAATCTAGCAACAAAATCTAAAAACCTGTTTAAGCCAAAGTACAATAAGAACGCGCGCAGACTTTTAGCTGTAGCCTTAGCTAAAAACAATAAACTACTAAGAATCCTAACTAACTAAACTCAGCCTCACACTAAATATACATTAGCCAAATCTTCACAAAAAACCTATAGTAACAGAGAACAGCTGCAATACTAACCGAAAGAAAACCGCAATGTTATTGAGGCTTGGGGCAAAACCCCAAACCGCCGCACGCACGGGGTTTGGGGGCGTAGCCTCCAGCTTTCAAAAAATTTGCATTTTTTGCAAAAATAACTTAATTTTAGGGCTATTTTGATAAAAAATAATGCATTTTAAAATGAGGCATAGACATTGGCAGTGCAAACGTGATTAAAGTGGTTGCATAAATGGGCTATGTGGGAGTTGACAATGCATAACTGGCCAAGTTGCCGAGAAAAAGCGATTGTTGTGTCATAGTGAGCAAGTTGAGTTTTACAGTGACGCTGCATAGACACTAGACAGTGTTTTCCATAATAGCTGGGACATTTCTATTAGCCAGGGCTACCTTACTTGTTTTATGAATTCATTGGCTCGGTATCAGTGCCGTCGCTACGGGGGGTCAGGGGGGCCGTGCCCCCCCTAATGACTGCTTGTGCCCCCCCCCATTTTGGTTTACTCAAATTACTGTTTTTGGAACATCACTTAACTGCAAGACAACAACAATGATGGTAAAAGAAGTAATTACATTCAAAAATAATCCTTCTTTGAAGTTTTCTTCATTTTTTGCGAAATTGCTGGCAACCAACTCAGAACTGCTGTAGGCTACATAAATATGACGTAATAATCCATTTTATTAACATACTTTTACATATGTGTCGCGGAAGAAAGAAGTAAGCCTGCAGAATTGTTACCGGTTCTTCGTTAGTAATCATGACGTGAAACAATACGAGAAAACATTTTTTTCAAAGACCAGCTGTTTTGATTTTTAAAGTGCACTCAAAATTTTGAGGTAGCGGTTTGTGACGCAACCAGGGTGAAGGGGCTTAAGCTCCCTAACTAAGCTAAGTCACTTAGAAATTTAACCTCAAAATACGAGCGTTTAAACGTATTTTAGACTTGATTTGAAGTAAGGGGGAGCTAAAGGGACTTAGAAATTTAATCCTTTTTTGAAATAACTTCTGAATTTTAGCAATTTAGTGATTCGTATGGCTTTAAAACGTGCTAAGTGCGATTAAAATGACGTAAAAATTGCTTCTTTTTTGCTGCAAAATCACAAAAATTGCCCAGCGGCTGGGGGCTCCGCCCCCAGGCCCCCGTCCTCAGTCACTATATATTTAGTGACTATGCCCCCGTTTGTGACACGCTGGAGTTGCATTACTTTGTTTACCACGGAGCTTAAATCAGACCATAGATCCTTCAAAGAATACATCTATGATCAGACAACCTTTGCGCAAAAAATTTGCTTTTCGTTCACCCCTCTTAGCAAAATCTTGGTTGCGTATCTGGTAGCATTCATTGCTGTAGATAGTTTTTTCAAGCGGTTGTGGGCCACAGACAATACAAGCTAAGAAACGCTGCCGGCTTAATTGGTCTCTCTTTTTTTAGACATGATTGCAGAATTGTTAAAATTGCGCATGTTGGTAGCCGCACAAGATCTGAAGATCAGTTTTTATGTGCAAAAGTTCAGTTTATTTTAGTGCCCCCCCACTTTCAGATAGTTCCCCCTCACTACGTTTGCTCTGGCGACGGCACTGCTTGGTATAAAGATGGGCCTATTTTTGGTGTGGGCCTGGGGCTGCAGCCCCATCAGGTCCCGCCTTAATCCAGCCCTGCCCACTTCCTAAATGTTTGAAATCGTTCTTGAAGTATTTAATTTATATTTCATGAGAATGATTTGGTAAACACTCCAACGTTTTTCTAGAACATAAACTAAACTTTGAGTTTGAGCAGTAAAATACACTACCTGCATCTTTCAGTTTGAATATGTTCTTCTCCGCTTTCTTTGCCCTAGTTTAAATTGTTCAACTACTTCTCGTCGAACTTGATTAGTAACGTGCTTCGGAGCATCATCAAAATAAACGTTGCAAATGATGCAATTAACAACTTCATTGCTTGTGAATGGCTTTCACATAAAACTAACTACAGCAAATCGTTAAATTTTAGGACATTTTCTGCAGAGTCGCTTTTGTGAAGCTCAGTTTTATGAATAATGTTATCACACAACTCCAGCATTGCAAAAAATTTGCAAACGTACAAATTCAAATCAGAGGTCGGCAGCGTTAACCCTCTACGAGACAAAGTCAAAAGATATTCAAAGCATTCAATAGCAGAGTGACTTTTAGCTTTTGGATTAAAAATTTAGTATTTTCTGCAATCTAAGCTGGCAGAATCGTTTACCATTTTCTTAGCAATATAAGCCAGGAACAACAGCGGCAACTTCAGCTGAGCTTTTATCTAAACCAACCAGTATTCAAGTTCAGAAACTGATAGAGGTATTAGTTCAATTTCAGAATAGAAGCAACTGGCTCTAAATCTCATATTTTTCTCAGAAACGGTTTGAACAAATACCATCATGTTGCATTGGACCACAGTCTTCGCGATTTACAAAGGTAATCCACTTTTTATTTAATTCTAGGTTTGTTTATTATGACACCCTAGTAGGCTTATTATGGCACCCTAGAAGGCATAGTATGTCACATTAAGCGTAGTTGCCTTAGTATGGCACAGTAGGCACTGGAGGTTAGTATATCATAGCAGGGATAGCATGACACCTTAGTGGGCTGAGTATGGCATATAGGGGACTTGTTATGGAACAGTACAGATAGTATTAGTAACCATAGTAGGCGGTACTGGCTAGTATGACATTGTAGGTATCGTAGGCTTATTATCTGTACTTAAATTGTAAAATTTTGCATGGGGGGACGCTTTTGCAGCCTTGACCAAACTTTACAGAAAATTACGTAATTTCGTCGCCAAAATTGAATAAAGACCAAAAAAGAAAAAGGTCTTCGCCGAAAATCGAAGTGCTTTTTCGCCAAAATTAGGAGAAGACCAACAGAAAGGTCTTCGCCCACGGTTGAAGTGTTTTTCCTTTTGAATCACTTTTCCCGCGAAATTTGGTGCTGTATTCGACCGGAATTCGTACGTCTTTTTCCTCTGATCATCCAGTGCTCAAATCTAGATGGGGAGACACCTAAATCTTAATGGGGGGACGCTAACTCTCGATGGGGGGACGCGTTCCCCCACGTCCCCCCTACAATTTAAGTACTGCTCATTATGGTACCATAGGTATAGCATTTCATATTGTAGGCTTGTTATGGCACAATAGACATGTAGTATGCTAATTATGGCACAGTAGGCGTAGTATGCCACAGTGGGCACTGTAGCTTAGTAGGCATATTACAACATCATAGAATGACATATAGTTGGCTTATTATGGCACAGTAGGCATAATATCCCACACTCCCACAGTCGGCACTACAGCTTAGTATGTCATAGTTGGCGTAGTATGGCATTGTAGACATAGTAGGCCTATAGCATTTGAGTATAGTTGGCAGCGTGGCGGAATGGTTAAAGGCGTCGTTTTTACGACGACCCTGATCGAATTATCTGGGTTCAACCGGCATCTGGTCACGCTGTTGTGTCCTTGGATAAAGCGCTTTATGAAAATTATCTCTGCTTTGTGGTTTCAAACAAGCAGCGAATTCGGTGGACAAGAATTTGAAGAAATCTACAGGAATATTGGATCATCAGAAACTTCTGAGCAGGAGCGGATTCCTCCAATCACGAAGTAGTCACTGCAAAAAAAGTGTACGGAGCGTCCAATAAGTTAGCGTCTGATGCTATCCGGTGACAGGAGGATAAATATGCACTACAACAACAATATACTGTAGTGGGCTTACGGCACCGTAGGCATAGTATAGCACAGTAGGAGTCCTATGTCATAGTAGGCTTAGTATGGCATTGTAGGCTACAAGAAGTAAGCTTATTAAGGCACCCTAGTAAGCATAGCACGTAGCAGTAAGCACTGCAGCTTACTATGGCACAGTAGGCATAGTTGGCTTATTATTGCACAGTATTTCACAGTAGGCACTGCAGCTTAGTATGTTATTGTAGGGATAACATGACACCTTGGTAGGCAGATTATGGCATACAGGAGGCTTGTTATGGAAAAATAGGCATAGTATTAGTAAGCATAGTGTGCCACAGGAGGTGCTGCAGCCTAGTATGACATTGTAGGCATAACATGGCACCCTAGGACGTATAGTATGGCATACAGTAAGCTTACTATGGCATAATAGGCATAGTAGGCCACGGTGGGCACCGCAGCTTTGTAGGCATGGTTTGACATCAAAGTATGACATATAGTTGGCTTATTATGGCACAGAAGGCATATTACAACATAGCTCGGCGTATTAGACCTGCAAAGCATAGCTTTTTCATGAACTATCACCGTAACGAGGTGGAAAAGTCTATGTGCCTCAATGACCCACAGAGCTGTACGGGCTGGAGATTCAATTCTCCTGATAGGGTTACCCATGCCAGATAGGTCTGATGGTAGAAGCGAGACGAGGTATAATTCAAATCAAACAAGTTGGAAAACTTAAAACCGAGGTTGGTTATGCCCGTCAGCTGTGGTGAGCATATAACCTAGAAGGACAACTCTGATAAAAAACCTCTCTGAAGTTAGATTAAACTGCAAAACAAATCATGATGAGCACAAATAAAGAAAATTACCTGAACGACGTTAATGGGGCCACCTTCATAAGTGGAACCTCCTCCGGCAGGGGAGCGCCTAGGGACTCCCAGGTCGTCATTCAGCGAAACCCCTATGGCTTTCGAGTCTTAGGCAGAGGGGCTCGTTCGAAAAATAAGCGACAATCTCCACCAGCCAGCCCTAGTGGCAGCTCCATCAATGTGCCCGCTACAAGTTTGGAGAGGCGAATGGAGGCAGCGCAGAGTATTCGTACTCGAGATAATGTCGCACACTCACGGGTCAACCATCACCAACTGCTGTTGGGCAATTGTAATATCCTCACCCTCTCAGGAAAAGAGCTAGAATTGGTTGACGAAGCAAAGCGGTATCATCTCGATATTATCGGAGTTTCTTCAACCAAACGACGTGGCTCTGGAACTGTGGATCTGGAAGGCGGATGGAAACTCTTCTATTCTGTTGCTTATCCTAGTATGTCTTCTCAAGCGGGTGTGGGGATTCTCACAAGCTCCCGTTTGTCAGACTGTGTGTCAGATTGGATTCCTTTGGTATCACGGGTCTGTATGTTGAAGCTCAAGGTATGGGATCGGTCATTGTGCCTATTGCAGGTATTATATGTCCCCAATGCCTCGAGTGAATATCAGGCTTTTGTGGATGAAGTAAATGATGCTCTTCTACAAGTATCATCTATTGAATCTACAGTCCTTATGGGGGATTTTAACGCACATGTTGGAACAGACACAGATACGTTTAAAGGTGTGATCGGAAAACATTGAGTCACTGGACTGAATGAGAACGGAAGTTATTTTATTGCAGCTCTGTTGCAGCAACGGACTCCGCATCATGAATACCTTTTTCCAGCACAGAGCGGTTCACAGGTATACGTGGTATCGACCTAGTATGGATCAAAAATCTTTAATAGATTTTTGCATAGTTTCGTCAGATTTGTTTTCTGATGTGCTGGATGTTCGAGTGAAGCGAGGTGCTGAATTGTCAACTGATCACCATCTGGTAATATGCTCCTTACGACTTTCGAAACCTTGGCCAAAGAGGAGATCCAACTGATCTTCTGTGACCTACCGGATCAAATGGGAGGCTTTGGAGGACAAAGAAGTAAGGAAACAGTTTGCATCCAGTATATCATCTAAGTTCAGACAACTTCCTGATGTATCCGAGGACATCGAGAAGGAATGGCTGCTGTTCAGATCAGCAATCATTTCATCAGCTGCTGAAAGTTGTGGGCGGAAACGGCTTAGAGTGGCGGACGATAGTGAGAAAACAACACCTTGGTGGAACCAAAAGATTAAAGAAGCTATTCGAGCGAAGAAAGATGCGTTCAAGGCCTGGCTACAGGACAGATCGTCATCTGATTTGCAATTCCGGTGCACTGAGGCGCGAAAAGCGGCAACTTCGGCAGTGAAGAAATCCAAGGAGAAGTCATGGGAAGAGTTTGGTCGTCGGTTGGATCCCAACTATTTTTCGGCAAACAAAGTATTTTAGCAGACCATCCGCCGTTTACGTGGCAAAAGATCGAGTGTGACGTACTCCATCAAGGATTCTGCAGTTACATTCTAACGGATGAGAATGAAATCCTTTCACGATGGAGTTAATACTTTGAAGATCTTTTCAATCTTGTAAAGGCATCAACTCGTGACACACACTAAGTGGCACATCTTTTTTGTGACTCCTTTTCTTACTTATATATGGGTTTAAAAATCAGAAGGATAGTTATGTGGATTTAAGAAATTACTTTTTAATGTTTTGCTGGGCAATTCTGACCAAATTTCACAAAAATACCAGACTTTGAAACGTAATGAAAACGGGAGGTTTAAGGTTGCACGATTTTTTGAGGTATAGAACTAAGGGCGGAAAATGTTTTAAATGCTATATGTTTTGTACACTTTGATAAAGACATGACTTTTTTTTGTAATTATTTTCAAATTACTGTTAGAAATTTAGCTTCAAACTTAATTGTTCTCATTTGTGAACATTGGCGGTTTTACAGCACGCAGGTTACACTGCATATAATTTTACGACCAGAGAGAATAACAATTCAAATAGAGTGCTTTTAAATAGATTTTCAGATTCATGACTTGGTGTAGTTTGGTCACTCTACTCTACGTATTGTTTAGATAAGAACAGATTAGACTAATTAATCATTTTATTGAACAAAGCTCATTATTCAGTATAAATTCCTAAAACACTTGGCTAAAGCTAGCTTACATTTTTCGCAACAGCAGAACTTTAGCTTAGTATTATAACCAGAGCATAGTTTGACAGCTGGCCAAGACCGTACAAACCACTGCGCAAAAGTTTGCAAAACTGCACTGTAAAAGACTTGCTGTTTATTGATTACAGTATTTTGCAAAATAACATACTGCTGTTGAGCTAACAAGAGTCTAATAATTATATTTATCTTACTTTTTGTTCGCTAACTGCAATTCGGAATTGTAGGCTATGTGGCCAATGAAAAAAGACGAATTTTTAAGTATCGTCCCAACCTACTGCAGTAAATAGCATGAGTAATTTTTTTCCTGAATAACCAGCAATTGATAAATTGAATATCAATACAGTAGTATTTCATATATCAGCTAGACGTGTAACTAGAGTTGCAACTTAGGCAGAAGCAAAAGATTAGGCTCTGAGAATGGAAAATCCTAGAAACATTGTTCTCCTTCCACCAGAAGCTAGGGATCAAAATAATCGAGTTAGTGACAATGAAAAACTTGCACGAGATGTCAGTAGCAGCTATAGCCCCCCCCCCCCCAATTGACATGTTGACTGAAATGCAGCACAAGAAAAAAAACACGTTTTTAGCACTTTTGAGACTGTTGTATGCACTGGAATGGACTAAATAGTGATTTAAAACGTCTTTTTAAACATATATTCAGGAGGGGGGCTAATTTGTCAAAAATACAACTCACAAATAAATGAAAACTTTAAAAAATGGCCAAAAATAAGCAATCAAATATGATCTCTAGCGAGAAAATGCTAAACAGAGGTGTCATTAACAAATATATCATAAACTTAGAAATAGGGGGGCTATCCAGTATTAGTTAATTACCAATCATTCCTCTCGAGTCTCTTTTCATTAGCCCCCCCAATTATTTTTCTGTAAAACTGTAGACAAAATACTGTAGATTGCTCCATGTAAGATTTATTGAATTATACGAGTTTATAATTCACCAGTATCTAAATAACAGAACTAAAATTTTACCGTTAGCTACCTCCCAAATAGCCCATTTATGCAACCAGTTTAATCATGTTTACAATGCCAATTTCTATGCTACGTTTTAAAAGCATTATTTTTTTTTCAAACTATCCCTAAAATTAAGTCATTTTTGCAAAAAAAATGCAAAATTTTCGAGCGCTGGGGGCTCTGCCCCCAGACCCCCGTGCCTCGGGTCGCTGGGGATTTCGCCCCCAGACCCCCAGCTTTCAGCGGTTTCCCCAAAGCATTGCGACTTCGAATTCCGGGCTACGCGCCTGCAAGATGTGGACATTGCGAATTCCAGGCTACGCGCCTGCAAGAAGTGGACTTTGCATTTGAGCCAGCTGGAACACTTGAGGTTGAGGAAGTTGTGCTCGTGGATGACATTTTGGACGCATCTGCTTCTACTTCTGATGCAGCTGTTGACGACATTTCCGAGTCTAATGATGATTTGTTCAACAGCAATCCAGCTCATAAAAGATGAAAAACAACATCAAAGAAACAACAGATGGACATAAAGGAAAGACGTAGTTACTTACTTTTTATTTTTTGGTTTTAGAAATGAGTAAAGTAGATGTCTTTAACAGTCTTCTTTCAACTTACCGGCCAGGAATCAGGAAAAAAGTGGTATTTTCCCTTATTCCGTTTATGTGTTGAACACGAGTTTGATCGCAAGCTGGCGGATACATTGCGAGCATTATCAAACATCAATGTCTCACTAGAACTTCCGCCGAGAAATCTCTGTGCTTGATGCAGTAGTGTAGTGAAAGGGTGGGGCTACAGCTCCTTCTATAGGCCTGCCTACCAAAATGCAGAATAGGAAAAATACCAGGTTTTTAGCACTTTTAAGACTGTCTTTTGCGCATGGAATAGACTCAAAAATGATGTAAAGTATGTTTTAAAACGTTTATTTAGGGGCAGAAGGCTAATTTGTCAAAAATAAAACTCATAAAAATTATAACTTACAAGCTCAGAAATAGGAGGGGGGCGATTTAGTATTAGTTAATTACCAATCACGTGTCTCAAACTTCCTTCCATTAGCTTCCGTAATTATATCTTTCTCTATAAAATATAGACGAAATTGATTACTTCTTGAGAGTTTTATGAAACTACAAGCATAGGATTTAATGATGTACCAGCTTGTAAATACGAGAACTGAAATTCTGGCAATAGCTACCTCCCACATAGTTTATTTATGCCACTATAAAATCATGTTTGTGCACTGCCAATTCTATGCCACGTTTTTATCGCATTAACTTTTATCAAAACAGACCTAAAACTAAGTTAATTTTGCCAAAAAATACAAAATTTCGAGCGCTGGGGGCTCTGCCGCCAGACCCCGTGCCTCGGGCGGCTGGGGGTTTTGCCCCAGACCTCTAGCCTCCGACGACTGGGGCGCCGCCCTCAGAATCCCTACACTGCCCTTTCCATTGCATATTTCTGGCTACGCGACTGGCTTGATGGAGTCAGCCATAGCAGCTCGACCTCAAATTAGAGTACCTCAAGCAGAAGCAGATGTAAGACATGATGAGGTGGGACATTTTCTCGAGTCTACCACCCAATGAAGATACAAGGTGTGCCGGAAAAACACTCGTATTATGTGCATAAAATGCAACGTGAGTTTGCACAGATCAAACGCTGCCGTGTTCTGAGAAATGTACTATGAACCTGCGTAAGGTGATTGCTCTGATCGTTTTTTAGGGTACAGTGCCGTCGCTACGGGGGGGCCAGGGGGGCTGTGCCCCCCCTAACGACTGCTTGTGCCCCCCATTTCGCTCCACTCAGAGTACGTTTTCGGAACATCACGTAAAGACAAGACAACAGGCAATAATGGAAAAAGGAATAATAACGTTCAAAACATAATTCTCGTTCAAAGTTTTCTCCATTTTTTGCCAAATTTCTGACTACCAACTGCTGTACATAAATTTGAAGCAATAATCTGTCTTATTAACATGCCTTTACGGATGTGTCGCGGAATAGGGATGTAAGCCTTTCGTATCGTTACCGGTACTTCGTTAGTGATTATGTCCTGAAATAATACGTGAAAACATTCTTTAAAAGACTAGTTGTTTGTATTTTTTGGAGCACACTCAAAATTTTTTCAGGTCGCACTCAGTTGCGCAACCAGGAAAAGGGGGCTAGCCAAGTCCCTTAGAAAATTTAACCCCAAAATACAAGTATTTATACGTGTTTTGAACTTTACTTTAAGTATTACGGAGGCTGAAGAGGCCAGGCAATTCAATTCTTTTAATGATTTATAAATTTTAGCAATTTATTGTAGCTTTTGATGTGGCTTTAAAAACGTGCAAAAGTGACTGAAATTGCATTAAAATTGCAATTTTTTCCCGCAAAATCATGAAAATCGCCCAGGGGCTGGGGGCTCTGCCCCCAGTGATACGCTTGAGTGGCATCAGTTTGTTCAGCACTGGGTCTAAATTAAACAATTTTTGTGGAAAAATATTTGCTTTTGGTTCAAGCCCCCTTCCTCTTAGCAAAATCCTGGTTGCGCTTCTGGTCGCATTCAATGCTACCGACGGATTTTTCAAGCGAATATATGGGCCGCATACGAAATTTTTTAAATAGCGCATAATTTGTACCGTAAAATATCCGTTTTTATGTGTAAAAGTTCAGTCTATTTTGGTGCCCCCCCACTTTCGGCTAGTTCCCCCTCACTTAGTTTGCTCTGGCGACGGCACTGGTAGGGTAATAAACAATTTTGATTTGGTTTCAACAGTTGGTGCTGAAAACCGGCAATGTTCCCGTTTGGGGAATATAGTCGTATCTCGTAAACGATAATTATTTTTACCATAATTTTTTTTTCGTCTCTTATCTGACTAAATTCACGCATTTTTGTGAAGTTTTGTCGCAATTTGACAATCCTAACATATAGCGATAAGATACGGGTTAACGATATAAAATCAGGAAACGTTGCTGGTGAAGATGAAATCAGACCCGAGATCATGAAAACGCTAACTGGAGAAGGAATTCTCTGGTTAACGCGAGTGTGTTAAGTTGCGTGGAAGTTTAGCAAAACTACCAGAGATTGGCAAACAGGTGTGGTTATTCCGATATTCAAGAAAGGAGATCGCAAGCAATGTACAAACTTCAGAGGGATATCACTCCTCAGTTTGCCAGGGAAAGTATATGCCAAATGCCTTGAAAGGAAATGCCGAGAAATAGTGGAATCAAAACTGGAAGATGGTCAGTGCGGTTTTCGTCCGGGTTGCTGCACCACAGACCAAGTCTTCACTCTGAAGCAAATCTTCGAGAAATCTTGGAAATATGGCAAAGATCTCTTTGCATGCTTTGTCGATCTTGAAAAAACATATTACCGAGTTCCACGGGATAAACTTTGGAAGGTTTTGCAGGAGTACGGCGTTATTGGTCAATTGTTACGCGCCATTAAGTCATTCTACTGCCGACCGGAGGTTTGTGTTCGGGTAAATGGCAAGCAATCAAAAACCGTTCCATGTGGGCGTTGGACTCCGGCAAGGGTGCGTTTTGTCATCTCTCTTTTTCATTGTTTACATGAATTGAATCGGCAAATGCAGCCAAGCTGATGAGTGTGCCACAATTGGAAATTACAAAATCAGTCGCCTGCTATTCGTTGCTGATTTGGTTGTGTTTTATTCCACAGAATCTGGCCTCCAGCGCGCATTAAATAGCTTGGCAGATGCATGCAACACCGCTGGAATGAAAATAAGCACGGCCAAAACTGAGGTACTTCATCTTTCAAGAAACCCTGATCAGTGCGTATTACAAGCGAATGGAGCAACACTGAAGCAGGTAGAGAAGTTTAAGTATCTTGGAGTTGCATTTACGAGTGACGGAAGGCAAGACGAAGAACTCGATACCCGAATAAGCAAGGCTAGTGCAGTAATGCGAGCTTTGCACTACTCGGTTGTCATGAAACGAGAACTGTCAAAACAGGCAAAGCTCTCAATTTTCAAAGGAGTCTTTGTCCCCATTCTCACTTACTGTATGGTCGTGAATCTTGGGTAATGACCAAAAGAGTGCGATCACTAGAGAAAGCGTCCGAAATGAGGTTTTTACGAAAAATCGAAGGAGTTACACTGTTTAACAAGGTGCGTAGCTCTGAGATTCGAAAATCTCTCAACATCGAGCCGTTACTTCTACGAATAGAAAGATCTCAGCTTAGATGGTTTGGCCATGTAAGCAGAATGCCTTAGGAAAGACTCCCCAAACAAGCTTTACTTGGCAAAGCAAATGGGAGAAGACCAGTTGGACGATCTAGAACTAGATGGACCGATTAGCTTGAGGATCTTAGATGGAACCGCTTGGGACTTCACCCAAGCGAAATGATGGAGGTGATGGAGGACGGTGAGGTGTGGCGGCTTAATCTTTAATTGTGAGAGCAAAAGGTATATTATGAAGAGTGGGAAGGTTTCTGCCAGTGGAGTCAATGACTACTTTATATCACGCATTAATCCAACCTCATCTACTGTATGGATTGGCAATTTGGGGTTCCCCAGTTTTTTGTGATGCACAAAAGCAAATACAAATACTGCAAAATAACGCTGTAAGAGCCATAGTTGGAAGTAGAAAATATGATCATGTTACCTCCTCTTACAAAAATCTTAAGATCCTAAAAATTCACGATTTATGTAAATTAGAGATTGCAACTTTGATGCATAAATATGATAATTCAAAACTTCCTTCAGCTTTCGACGGCCATTTTGTAAAATCATCTAATATTCATCGTTATTCAACCAGGAGTAATCATAATCACACATATCATATTCCCAAATTTAGATTGGTCAGGCTTCAAAAATCATTTAGATATACAGGTGTAAAAATTTGGAACAACATTGAAAAAGAAATAAAACTACAAACGATAAGCAAATTCTGTAAAAATTATAAAAACTATCTGTTTCAAGAATATTAAATTAAACTCCAGATGCTTTGCTCATACTGATAGAAACATAAATTAATTGATTCTAATTCAAAATTGTTAATGTAATTTTTTAATTTTTTACTGAGGAGCTGTTTGGCTCGAAGACCTTTGCGGTCACTTCCAGCTTCTTTGTTAACAAATATTATAAAATTCACATTTAAAATATTGCGTTTTACTTATAATTTTTTAATTTTCCATTTATGCCGCATTGCATGCGTTTAGTTTTTTTTTTTGTGTTTATAATAGTTAACAATAAAACCTCTGTCTGTCTGTCAATTGTTCATTTCAGCCAGAAAAATGCTCATTTTTACAGTTATGAGTAATTTTGTATTACCTAGTTCTACATTGCGCCGATTAAAATTGTCTATGTTAGTGATGTCAAACTCAGCTTTTTTCAAAAAATTTTTTCAAAAGCGCAATTTAGAGGTGCTATAAGCATGTTTATTAGTTACGTAAGCAATGACGTCATCACTGACATAATCAATTTTTTATTTTTCTCAAAAAAATTGCCTATTCGTACAAAGTTTTTGAATATTTTTTTATCGTAGCTCTTTCTAAATTGCGCCGATTGAAATTGCATATACGTTAGTGAAGTCAATACTCAGCTATTTCTTGCTTATATCAACATAACGTTTCGTAAAAATGCCTTTTACTTGTTAGAAGAAGCAGTACCAATTTTAAACGTTCTATTTTCAATGCAATATCTGGGTGTGGTACTTCCTATAGCATCCCATTAGATGATATCAATGGGCTGTGGCGGTGGTTCCTATTCCTCTTCTCTGTCTATATCGAGATCTTCACTATCTATACGTATCTCGCGATCACTGGTATTCATTGGCTACGATGATGGTTCATGTTCTTCTACGCTGTATATATCGAGATCTGATTCTAAGTAGAGCTCATTCATTGTGTCACTCAGCGAATACGAGGTCCGATGCCTTGCTTCATTAGCACGCGCTTGGCGACTTGTGCAAGGTCGTTCGCAGTACTTAAATTCTAAAATTTTGCATGGGGGGACGCTTTTGCAGCCTTGACCAAACTTCAGGGGAAATTATGTAATTCCGTCCCCGCGATTGAAGTGTTTTTTTCCCAAAACCAGGTGAAGACCAAAAAATAAGGTCTTCGCCGAAAATTGAAGTGTTTTTTCTCTGAAATCAAGTGAAGACCAAAAAAACAAAGGTCTTCACCGCAATTTGGGACTATATTGGGCCGGAATTTGTTGGATTTATTTGTGCTGGCTGGCTATTGATCGTTTCATCATCCAGCGATCAAATCTCGATGGGTGGACGTCTAAACCTCGATGGGGGACGCTAAATCTCGATGGGGGGACGCGTCCCCCCTACAATTTAAGTACTGGTCGTTCGTCGGTGGATTCACCTAAAAAATAGGCTAAGCAGCTACTCTGGATGTGTGCCATGTGGTAGTACTGTATAGTGTATAGTACATGTTGGCAACCATGCCATAGCCTATTTATCTTATACTTTTCCAGCTTCAGGTTAATCAGCATAAACTTTTACGTGATTCGACAAGTACCAACATTTCGTGCACCGGACTTATGATATGCTGCTTGCAGCCAAATGCATTGCATACAGCATTATATAAACTAGCTCTGTTTACTGCCCAGTAACCAAACTTACATAATCCTAGCCAATAACTGCATGTTTATCGATATTATTTACCATATCCCATACTTATAAAAATAATCTTGCAATATGTGATATCACTGTGATCTTTTTCAGTTTATGATTCTGCAGAACGAATAAGGCAATCACGATCGATTGGTCGCATAAGCCAGATCGACAATCTGTCACGTGAATGCCAGCGGAGGCATCAGCGTCAATCGTCAAAAAATAATTATTTTTTTCAGCTTTTTTTATCATCAAGTACACCATACGCATGTTAAAAAAGCATTCAGACGCTCTTAGCTTGCCTTTGGACGTACGATGAACGTCCAATTTTCAACAATCAGTTAGAAGCTTACAGAGTTGTAAACGGGCCGACAAGTTCAGGCCCGAACCCGGCTCTAACCCGAAAGTATAAGCCCAAACCCGGCCCGAACTTGAAAACTAATTTGAAGCCCAAATTATGCCCAAAAAAATCCGAAAGTTAAGTTAGGTCTGAAAAATTTAGAAATGTGTCGTTTTCAAAACGGACGTACGCCGCACGACATAAGGCAAATGACCGGCAAATCTCTCGCAAAGCTCTGCAGCGAAGGATTTGTTAAGTATATAAAACAATGTTAATTATACCTACAACATTAAGTTCAATATTACAGCAAGTAGGCCTAAAACTTCAGGGATTTATTCTGGTATGATTAAGATAATCGTAATTAAGGCTTTACCTCTTTTTTGACTTTGAGAAAATCTATTCTCCAAACTATTACTGAACAAATTACTATAGCGTAAGTAAATATAAATTTGTTTGTTGCTGTCAGTTAGTTTCTGATGATAATAGTACATTTAAAATTTGTTGTTTTTTTTTCTACAATTGGCAGAAATAAAATTTTTACAACTGGTTCTCAACGATTGAATTTTCAGATTATGCTATATACCACTTTGCTTCAGAATTGAGATGATTCTATTTTTATATCTGTGTCCTTCAATATGTTTTTATCTTTGCGGTAGATACCTTACATATGCTACCCATATAGTTCTACTGTAAAGCAGACTTGTTACCCTGAGCAGTGCATTTTAGTACAGCGCTTCTCGATTTAGGCCGTGAAAACAAAACAACCAATTAAAAACGAATTATTAAGTCGCTCTCTAAACAAATGGACGCGCAAAAGCTGCTCTTCTAATATTTCGCTGTTTGGTGAAATGCCTGTCTGTCTTCTTTTAGTAGACCATGGCTTGTAATATATTTTGCTGGTAGCCTATAGATGGATATGGTTTTGTAGTTTGTTGGTGGCTACTGAATCATACTGGTAGCCTAATTTTCAAAAACTTCCTGTTTGCCACTTGTACCGGGAAAGGGAGCCTAACGCTTAGTGCTAGGTAAGGGTTGGGTGGATTGCCTCGGCTTTCAATGCTATGTAAAGAGTGTCTCTAGCTGTAAGGCTACAGAGATCGCATTAGCCAAAAAAGAGGGCATTTTGAAAAAGCGCTTCCTCTCATTTCTGCCAATATTCGGTCTTTTAAATAATTTAGCATAACCTTATTGTTTTTGGATTCAGAAAAAAATAAATTTAGAAGCCCGTTATAACATAACACAGCACACGTCAAAAATTAAAATTTAAAACTCTACAGTCTGTTTCACACGTAATCGGGATCATCAGGGGTATCTGCCAAAAGTAACGCGGAGTTAAGAATCTAAAATTTGAAATCTAATAATTCAAAAAATATGCCCGATACCCCGAAAGATCCTGATTACGGGTAAAACAGACAGTAGGATTTTAATTTTTGGCGAGTACTGTGTTATTTTATGATATTGCTCTGGCATACGCTGTCGAGCACTTTTTTGAATAGGTTGAATTCAAACTCCACTCATCACAGAAGCCCACTGCATACAGTAAACACAGCAGTTTTTACACAACGCCTCAATCAGAATTTAAGCTATCTAGAAATTAATAAATTACACAAAAAGGCTGTAGTGTAGCAGGGGGCGGGGGAGGCTATTAATTGCTATCCCTTCCATTGGTTTGCCGACCAAAATGCAGAATAAGAAAAATACCACGTTTTTGGGACTTTTGCGATTGTCTTTTGCATTGAAATAGACTAAAAAAAACAATTTAAAGCATATTTTGAAACGTTTATTTAGCGGGGGAGGGGCTATTTTGTGAGAAATAAAATTCATAAATCAGAAAAAAAATGGCCAAAATTGGTATTCAATTTTAATCGCTTATTGAAAAATGCTTAACATAGGTATCATGGAAAAATATATAAGCCCAGCAGAAATAGGGTAGGGGGACTATTCATTCAGTATTAGTAAATTAAAATAGGTATCATGGAAAAATATATAAGCCCAGCAGAAATAGAATAGAGGGACTATTCATTCAGTATTAGTAAATTAACAATCCCTTTTCTAAATCTTCCCTTCCATTAGCCCCCCCTAGCTATATAGTATCTTTCTCTATAAAATTTAGACGAAATAGATTACTCCTTGAGAATTTTAATTGAACTACCGGTATAAAATTTTACCATTGCTAGTTTGTAAATAAGACAACTGAAATTCTAGCTGTAGCTACCTCCTACATGGCCCATTCATTTAACTAGTATAAACATGTTTTTGCACTGCTAATTTTTATGCCACGTTTTAACACAATTAATTTTTATCAAAATAGGCCTAAAATTAAGTTATTTTTTTCCGAAAAAAATACAAAATTTTCATGCGCTGGAGGCTTTGCTTTTAGACCCCCGAAACAGCCCTACCTTTGCAAATTTCTGGCAACGAGCCTGCCTAAAAGAAACAATATTCACAGCAACAAACCTGCCAAGTGTTGAATCCTTTGTAACATCAACCGTGACCTGGGACTACGTGGTAAAAAAATGGTCCGTGCCTCTCTGTCAACAAGTCCACGTGTAAAACTGTGCCAGACTATAAACAATATCTCTATTTTGGACAAACGATGATCTTTTAACCTGCAGTAAGGATTTAAGCGACGAACATGAACTGTCACAGCCAAATCAAATAAGTTACTTGAAACTTAATATTGGTATTGACAAAAACATTATTTCGAGTGTTAAACTCCAAACGAGCACATAACTTAATACGCTTTCAACACAAACACTACTTAATGTACATATACCTTCCGCGCATAGGAGTCGCATTGGCACGGAGCAACGCAGCAATGCAAGGTTAACCCGCTAACTTAATTCTCTCCAGAAGCAATTGCATCAACAAAAAAAGCAAGCCCTATCACTTGAATGCTATATTGCTAATTTCCCAATCCTTGCACAAGGTATTACGAAAACCGCGACTTGAAATGCCGTCACAAATTTAAAGCAAAAACTGCAAATCCAAGTCAAACGCTGACACGGTGCTAGACGCAATCGACTGACAATTAACAGCTAGGTTTAGCAAAACAGGCGCTAATGGTTCGAAACCCGCAAAAACTCAAAGAAGTGATGCAGCATTTTAGCTGTTGAGTAGTTGATAAACCGTTCGGCTAGCCCAACTGATGAGGCTTGAAATTAGTTGAAACGGATCTGTCTTGGAAATGCTATATTCAGTAATTTGTCTTTTACGGGGTTAAAGTGCAGTTATAATCATTCTCGGTTGCTGTGGTGTTAATTTCATTGAGAAGTATTATTTGACATGATTTTTGTGACTCAAGAAGAGTATACAATTTTGTGAATCTATCATTATCCGTATTTCGGTTTATTAGGCATGTTCTTTTGTTCTCTGATGTGGTCTTTTTTTAATGGAAACACGTTCCTTTGCGAGTTGCTATGTGGCATTTTCTTGAGAATGAGTAACTGAAAAAAATGGTATTCGTGGTGGTAGAAAAAGCAGCAATAAAATTTTTTGCTTGGTTTATCCTGTAAGAAAAAAAATATTGAATGCAACGCCTTGATATTGTTTGCAAAGATCAATGTTTTTAGATCATACGAGTTCGCAATCCATTCGAACGTATTGTATCAGCTTACAATGACAAGATGACTGAAATATACGATCCTTTCACTTATGTTTATGGACCAATGTCGAAAGCAATCAACAAAAAGTATAAACCACTAAGACACAATTTGGAAGATCGTTTGAAAAACGATACGACAGCTTCTTTTGAGGATTTTGTCCGCCATCTGCTCAGCGATGCACCAAGAGACTCGCATTGGGAATTTTACGACACATTTTGCAGACCTTGTTATTCTGATTATGATTACGTCATCAAATTTGAAACCATTGCTCAAGATTTAGCTTACCTCAAACTTAAGTTAAACATTACCGATGAGGATCATCAAAAAGTGTTTTCCGCTGCTATTCCAAACACTAAACAAGACACAACCAAAGAGTATTTCGATCAAATTCCAAAAGATTTGGCTGAACGTTTGTATAAAAAGTATAAAAACGACTTTCTATTGTTTGGATACGAGAAGCCCTCTTGGCTCTGTTCTGGCAAGAATTGAGATAAATCAAACAATAAAAATAAATAAACGAAATTAAAATTCAGAATTTCCAAAAAGATTTGTAGACTAAATTTGAAATTCAATTTCTAAGTTTACCAGATTATGCAACAAATTATGTTAAAAACAGAATTCAAAATTAAAGCAAGCTAAATCTTTCATTACACTCGTTGTCTTAAGTAACGCCGAAGCACATAACGCTGTCTTAAGTCTTACGCCGAAGCACGTAACGAGTTGGCAGGCCCTTATCTCCGCGTCATTGCACCTGCAGGCTCCGCAGCTCTTTCCGAAGAAATGTCGCAGCGGTATATAGCGAGCCGTTGGCAACATTGTGTCTGATTTGACCGGCCGGAGAGGTCTAGATGAACACGTTACTATCAGTGATGCCGAAATAAGGGGAGGATGGGGGGATATATCCCCCCCAATAATTTGAATGGGTGTACATCTGAGCGAAAATTGGGGAAAAAAGTGTTCTATTTTTGATGAACACCTTTTTTTTTTTGGTCTTCACCTGAATTTCGGGAAAAAAGTGTTCTAAATTTGATGAAGACCTTTTTTTTTTGGTCTTCATCTGAATTTCCAAACCTGAACAAAATCGTGGTCGAGGTTCATCCCCCCAATGTTGAAAATAGGGCAAAATTGGGGTAAAATTGCAAATTATCCCCCCCAATGCTCAACATAAATCGGCACCACTGGTTACTACTCAACCAAATGCCCGGCGCAATATTACGTTCTAACAAATTGATTTAATTTTGGATTATAACGTTCGGAACATCGAAATATCTTTAATATGAAACGCAAAGCCAAAACTGCAAATACGACTTGACGATTCGTGAAACTACTTCGCACATTGTCGAAAATAATGACTGGCGAAAAAACACAAATCATCAAAAAGAAGCAGCAGGTGGAGAAAATTATTCATATTACTTTTGTGTTAAACAAATACAGTAGTGTAGATGCCCTGTGAACATTTTTGGGATTGGGTTTTGATTCAGTAAAGTTTTGGTGACCAATAATTTTCGCAAGTGATCGGTTTAGGCCATTACTTCTCTTTCGTTGCAGTCAATTTTGTGATCGGAGTTATCTATCAAATGTTTGGATACATCGGTGTCTTGTCTAGTTGGCGAAGTGGGGTCATGTTTTTTTTTTAGCAAGGAATCAAATTCCTGGAGATCTGGGCCCACATGACAGAACATGTTAACAAGCTCGTAAACGCCATTTTCACTCACTGAAAGGGGTTTAACGAGCAAAAAACTTTGCAGACAAAATGCTATTTTCCTACCGTCTCGCCCAACACGCGTTAAAAATGCTCGCTCGAATTTCTTTGCGAGATGTTGCGTTATCACGTAATAAATGCCTTCCTGTGACGTCAGATGCATTTCGACTTCAAAATGATGAGTTCAAGCATAATGTGTCTGTATGACGGAATGTACTGCAATTGTTATAGAAAAAGATACTATGGGCCATGCGTTAATATTTTAAGCTAGCAAAATCCTCGATTGATTATAATTAGTTAACAAACGACAGAGTTTAATTATACTTTTGAATCAATGTAAAACAAACAGAACAACTTTTACCATACCACAATTTTTAAATGACGTGAAGCGCTCTTGAGATTGTAGGTGGCAGGGGTGCCGATTTATCTTGAGCATTGGGGGGATAACTTGCAATTTTATGCCAATTTTGAACATTGGGAGGGATGAAGCTCGACCACTATTTTTTTCACGTGAATCAAATATGACAAACGTTCAACAGGCTTTTGAGCAAGTCAAGTGAAGCCCAAAAAAAAAGCTCTTCACCAAAATCTCAAGAGTTTTTGTCCACGAAATCCAAGTGTAGACCAGAAAAAAACACAAAAAAGTCCAAAGATCATTCAGCACGCAAATGCAGACCATAGTCAAATTTATATTCGGCACCCCTGGTTGGTGGGTATAATTTCTTTTATGTTAACAGCAACAATAGGTTTCAAAATTTTTCTTTAGTGAACAAGTTGAAGTACACTGTTCTTCTTTAGAACCTGTAAATCTAAAGTTGAGACTGGCTGTTTTTAATTTTTGCCGGTTTTCAACCTTGTTTGTTCTTGAATTTAATTTAAATTTTTGGAGCATGGATGTCAATTTTAGCGACCATGTTTGCAACAGTGATTAATTTCTAATGCTCTGTCGGCCTGAGTAAATTTTTTTTTCCTGATTTACAGCATCGTAAAATTTTTTTGGCAGTTGCTCAACTTGAAAAAAGCAAGCTTTTTTTCGAACGACTGCCAAAAAAATTCTCAAACAGCTCTCTGAACGCTTGGAATAGTTGCAATTTTACTAGCAAACAGAAGAAAATCTCTAAAACTTTACCGTTTTGAATCAGTACAAAACTTAGTTTCGTTTCTTTGATTTGAATTTTTTTTTGCGTTTGCTTTGGTTTATTTTGCTGCCGAGGCTAGCATTGTTTTTAATATGTTCTTATATTTTGAGCAAAAACGAGTTTCGTATTCCAAGAAAATTGTGTTTATAAAAAGAGTGTATTGCTATTTTTATCAACTGGCGCTACTTAATATTTCTTTATCAGTCGATACAGCAAACGACTCTCATTGCAATTTGCTTTGTTCTTAGCAGTTTAATACCAAATACGGAGACCAATTTAAGAAACTTTCAACAAGAATTTGCTTTAGCTATAGTTTTCAACATTTTGCCATTAAATTTCTGGCAAGAAAAGTTTCTCGTACGCTTAAAGAGTGCTTCAAAATTTTCGCCAAGTTCGCGAGGAAAATGTGACGTTTTTTTACTCACAGTTATATCTCGCAATCGGTCCAAGCAAATATAATGATACCCAGCTAGCAGAGCTTCAGATGCATGTGGAAAAATCACCTCTTGCCTTTTGCGAGTATTTCGTTAGGTAGCACCTCTTAAAAAATTCTTGTTATTATTGCGAGCGAGGAAATTTCTGTCATGTGGGCCCTGACTAATATACGTACTTTTGGCCAAGGATGGCAGTATGAACGTTTAGAATTTGCGTACTACGTACCTTCAACCAATGACATAAAACTAGATGATCCGAAACTGCGCGATTGCGCTCATTTTATTCTCTGCTTGGTCACGCTTGGCTGCAGGCCTCACTCTTTTCTCTGGCATATGTGCTTTTCTCTGGCACTGGCGATTGGTGCGCAGTTTGAAAAAGGTCGGTTGAAGCGCTAATAATGTGCTTGCAAAGTAATTAACGGTGGTTTGAAGTGAACTAATCTGTGTTTATGTTTATGTCATTTGAGTGAAAGCGATATCTTGAAAATTGGAGCTGATTCTACACGTCTTTAATAGCCTATTCAGAGTAGAATCGTGTCCGGTCTTAATCGTTTAAAGAATGTGAACGAAATAGTCGAAGTCTTACTCATTCGCACCAGCATTTTTCATAGGTCATGAACTTTTGCTGTAGCCACTCGATCGATCATTCGTATGAACCAGGCACTTTGCGTCTGTCTTACCACATCGCCTAGAACAGGCGTAGCCAAAGGGGGGGGGGAATTGAATCGCCACCAATGATAAAAATAATGACTACAAAGCCTTTTTTCAGCTTAAGTTTATTTTAGCACTTTTGCGTTCAACGGTACAATATTGATATCCAACCAATGTAAATGTATTAGGGGAGAGTGCTCTGGGTTGGGCCCTTTACTAGGTTGGGCCCCCCCATCTGCAGTTTTATTGGTTGACATTTAAATTACGAGACCAAGCGTCACATGTTAACGATTCACTCAGAAAATGGCGTCTGGCAGCAGACAGCAGTTAAGCAGCAGACTTAAAAAGTTTAAATTTCGTTACTTTTTTCAACTTTTTTGTTGGAAACTTGTAAGCTGTTAGCACAAATATGGAGCACAGTTTTATTCCTCAGCAAGAGTGATTGTGTAGGCTGTAGTTATCTAATAAAAGTCAAGAGAGTTTCTCTGAGGTATTCCTTCTTCAAGTTAAAGACCTAGTCTAACTTTAAGCAAAATGGCGTCATGTACCGATGTTGGGCACCTTGTCAGGATTTATGTTGGGCAGGGGGCCTAAGTTAGAGTCACTTTATTTATTATTTTATTTTTTTAGATTGTTAAATTTAACATTGTATGATACTTTGATGACGAGTCGGGCCCAAGTTCTGTTGGATATTTATAAGAAAGCTCTAAAGGAGGTTAAAAGTGGCACTCCTTTGAAGCAAGTAGTGCGTTCATATGCACACACCGGCCTTAAAAGAAGCTCACTGCAACGTTATTGGAAGAAAGTGACAGCTCTTGGAAGCCAATCTTCTACCATGGGTTATCACAAAGGTGTACCCCATGTGCTTTCTCTAGACATGGATAAAGCGTTGGCCAAGTATGTGGTTCATCTATCCGCTCAGTTTTTTGGTCTCACTCCAAGAAAATTGCGCATATTAGCGTTTGAATTTACTGCACAAAACAAACTAGCAGCACCATAAATCTGGAATAGTAGGGACATCGCTGGGAGGAGATTGCTTCAATACTTCCTAACAAAAAACAACTTATCCATGAGAAAGCCTGAACCGACTTCACTCAGCCGAGCTACGGCATTTAATCCTACCACTACCAAAAGGTTTTTTGACAATTTTGACGAAGTATTGAAGCAAAATCAGTTTACAGCAAACAATATATATAATGCAGATGAGACTGGAATTAGAACGGTCCACTCTCCAGGTCTTGTCATTGATGCTAAAGGCAAGAAGCAAATTGGAAGTCTCGCATCCGCAGAAAAGGGGGAGTTGGTTACTCTTGTATGTGCTGTTAGCGCCACTGGCAATTCAATCCCATCAATGTACATATTTCCCAGAAAAAGGAACAGTGAGTTGTTTATGAAGGGGTCTCTTCCCGAATCGATTTCTTGTGCTAACAGTTCTGGCTGGATAAATGAAGACCTTTGGTTAGAGTTTTTGCAGCATTTTGTAACAAACACGAGATGCTCTCCAGATAACCGTGTGCTCTTAATCATCGACAACCACAATTCGCACACTTCACTAAGAGCAATTGACTTTGCTCGCGATAATGGTTTAGTAATTTTGACGGTTTTCCAGCACACATCACACAAGTTGCAACCGTTAGATGTGAGAGTGTTTTTCCCATTTAAACGTGCTTATTCCGTAGTGTTTGATGACTGGAAGGCTTGCAACGTTGGAAAGAGATTCTCCATTTACGAGGTTGCAAAAACTAATGCAAAAGCTTATGATGTTGCGTTTACTCATAACAATATCAAAGCTGGATTTTGAGCTACCGGCATATGGCCATTTGATAAAAATATTTTCACGGAATCTGACTTTTTACCTTCTAAACCCACGGATTTGCCTCAAGATGAAGACCCTGTTGCCACTTCCATGCGATGTCGTGGGCAAGTGACGAGAAACAATGAAGCTAACCATTGTTACAGTGATGCCTTGTCTCCCAAAGAGTGGCTAAGAGCTTCCGAAACTCCACTTGAATCCTTAGTTGAAGGTCAAGTTTCCAGTCCTGCTGGTCAAAACTTACCATGTACAAGCAGCGCATCAAGGCCTGCTGAGGATAACTGTGTGAGCCAACGTCGAGGTGGAGAGTTGGAACCAGAAGTTGATGACGGAAATGCTACTGTCGCGGATACTTCTGATACCAGCGTTAAACATTCGTGTAAAGCCCCTACAAATCAGGCAATGATTGCTTCTCCAGAAGTTGCATCTCCTGTCCCCAAGGATAAACGTTCAATAACCAAACAAAAATCTAAAAACAAAGGTGATACACTTATCCTAACGTCAATCCCTGTTAAAATGAAGCTATCTCTTCGAAAAGTCAAACCAGTCATACTTAGTCCTAAACGACGAAAGAAGTGTCATCAAGTTCCCGATAAGCTTGTTGTTTCAAGGAAAATTAAACGTAAGAAAATCCAGCGACCAATTGAGAGTGCTGATTCCAGCTCGAGCTGCGAAGAAACTCATAGGCAACTTCAAGAAAACTTCAAAGTCCACACAAGTGACGAAGCAGAAAGCGAATCAGATAAAAATGTTGCCGAGAATAACATCACAATAAGAAAATCTCTCCAAAATGTTAATGAAAATATTTGCTATTATTGTGGGAATGAGTTCTCTAATAGCAAACCCAATGAACAATGGGCGAAGTGCAGCGGAGGTAAAGATAGAGAATGCCGCTAGTGAGCCCATGCTTTATGTTTGGACAATGAAAGAAGTCCTAATTGGAGATGCTTTTCATGCAAATTTTGAGCTAACTGGTCCACTCTAACAATAAGTATCCACACTAGCAATAACATTAAATATCTCCCCATTTTTGCGAACTTCACCCAGTTTTTTCAAGCCTTCAGCGTAATAATAAAAAAAATAAAAAGTTATGTCACATTTTGTTTGAAACCACTTCCCCTCCCCCCCTTATGACGGTATTCTGACAGTTTGTGCAAGCACCCTCTCACCTCTGTAGCGTCATATGATATTTGAACGTCCCTATTAGTTGATTTTGTCCTTCCATTTTTACAAACTAATAAAGAATGAAAACTGCAGTTGCAGTAAGCTCTCTGAAAGATATATACTGAAACTGTATAATTGCATGCCCAACCTAGGATCAGGGTGACCCAACTTAGGTACACCTGCTCATAAGTTGGGCAAATGGGTGATTTTTTTGAAATGCAATTTTTGTGTGGAAATTGTTTGCATTTTTATTTAAAGACGATGCAATTTGATAGAGGAATGAATGCAATTTCGTTTGGTATTGCTCTTACTGAACAGTTGTCTATACGAGTATTTTAGGAGCTATTGAGATTTTCGCTTAGGGGGCCCAACCCAGAGCACTCTCCCCTATCCGGAAGAAACTCAGGCTTTTTGTCCAAAAAGTTGCAACGTCAGTCCCTCATCTAACCTTGTTGTGAGCATAATACAATAACATGACTCGTAACCATCTATTGTACCAACTTTGAATAACAATCCACCTCCATCTCAGCAGTTTTAATGCGACAAAATACTTTTGAAAAAAATTAGCTTGGGAAAATGCTTGTTCACCAAATTATTGCATTAGAAATGAGCAAGCCCGGGTCTTGGTCGTTTATGTACTCCTAAAACTGGTTATTTTTATGATAAAACAAAAATCGCCCAAGGCAAATTCACAAGCTGCTAAAAATACTGCACGAAGCATTGCATCTTGCTTCACCCTACCTGGATCAAGCCACTTGCAAAATTTAACCTAAAAATGCAAGATTTAGAACGTGTTTTGGACCTGACCTGCAAGTAAATGGAAGATTGAATTATTTAATTTTTTCAGTTGACTTTCAAATTTTAAAAATTTAGTGATTTTAAATGGATCTACAAACGTGCGAAATGTGATCCAAATGGCCTTAGAATTGCAATTTTTTCTAAAACATTACAAAAAATCGCCCAGCGGCGGGGGGCTTTGCCCCAAACCCTAGTCTGCAATACGTTTAAGTCACACTAGTTTACTCGCCATCTCTCCCAAGTTACAATTTTTTGACAACTTTTCAAATTTTGGTTCAACTCCTGACCCCCTTTAGCAAAATTATGGTTTTATGATAACCCAGTAGAAGTGGAGTCGAGGACACAAGGTTCGAGGCCAAGGTCAAGGCCAAGGACACAAAAAAAATCCGAGGCCAAGGACAGCCCTTCGGAGGACAGACTCTCTCGAGGCCAAGGACAGGAATGCTCCAGGCCAAGGACACAGGCGCAAGTGTTCGCGGAAAAAAAATTTTTTTCCGGCGATCTCGAAAAAAAAGGTCTTCAAAAAAAAAATTTTGATTGTGCTACAGTTACGTACGTAGCAGGGGCTTTTATGTTCAAGCCTATGCCGATGATCTAGCAGTATTGGTCACTGGTGCTGATATGCTTTGCATCAATGGTATGGCCCATAAATAAATTTTTTTTTATGGCCCAGAAAGGAATTTTATGGCTCAGAAAGGATTTTTTTTTTTATGGTCCAGAAAGGAATTAATATTGCTGCAAACTGGGCTTCGGAACAAGGTCTACAATTTAACAGCAAGAAAACCGAAATTGTACTGTTCACTTACAAACGGAATCCAGATTCGGATTCCAAGTCAATGAATGTTTCAAAACTTGAACTTTTCTAGGAAGCAAGGCTGTTAAATGTTACCCTTGACAGCAAGCTAACTTGGAAACTACATATTATCCCAATTACCCGCAAAGCAACTACAGCATTATTGCAATGTAGACAAATTGTGGGTAAAACGTGAGGAATAAAACCATCTATGATGAAATAAATATACACAGCTATGATATGTCCAAGCATGCCGTATGCATGTGTGTCCTGGGCTGGCAGTTTCAACAAAAAGTATCCGGCGAGGAAAACCACAAAGGTGCAGAGACTTGCTTGTGATGATTTCATCAGCTTTTCCAGGCACCCCCACTGGCGCTCGGGAAATATTGCTCATCATAACTCCCATCGAGGAATTCTTATTGGCTGAGGCAGTGCGAGGGTAATACAGAATCACTGTTAGTGGGCTTTGGCATGTCAACCAAGTTGGTTCCTTTGGGAAAACAAAAACCCATGGTGATGTTTGCAATGATGCTAGAAGATTCTTACCTCTCATGCAAATGCCAGCTGACCAAATAAAGAAAACAAAGGTATTCAAAAGAAATTTCGAATGTCAAATTATGGATAAAAAGACTGCTATCAGTTCTGAAAGCGTTTTAAATCCAAGCACTGTCAAGGTTTACACTGATGGCGAACAACTGGATGGGAAAGTAGGTGCGGTTTTTTATGCAGAATATCCAAACAACTCCTTAAAACAAGCATTTTTCCACCTTGGAATTTACGGGTCCGCGACATCCTGAATTTACAGTACCGTGTTCCAGGCAGAAGTCTTAGCTATTTCAGAAGTGGCAAAAAAAACCGCTTTTGGAAAAAAATGCACAATCAAAGTATTGGTATGCTGGTTGATAGTCAAGTTGCTATCAAAGCACTCATAAAGTGCACTGTAACATCAATTACAATTTTCGACTGCATGAAAAACCTATATCAGATAGGTAAACAAAACCACGTCAGTATTGCTTGCATTCATAGGTGGGCACAGCTAACGCAAAAATAGCTCCGCTAGCAGCTATTCCAATAATTGAAAAAATTAGTTTCGCTAACGCGAATCCGACAACACAATTTTTTTGTTAGCGGAAGCTAACGCTAATCCGCTAATTAACCATAAAAGTACAATATGAAACGGAAAAAACAAAAAATCAATTTCCTAACTTGTACCTATCATTTTAATATTGCGTTTTTCAGCTGATTAGCCAACTCTAAACATATTGCACCTCCGAAATTTCTGAATTCCAAAAGTTTATTCAATCGCAAGGTATTGTCACGATTTAGGGCTCTTTAGTCAGATTGCTAAGCAGTCACCACAACGGCTATAGCCAACTGCTCAGCCTCAAAAACCTAGACAATCCGGCAAAACGTACGGTAGCTGGCTTTAACTGCAACTTTGCGTTCAGATACAATATTTCAATCTTCCTGCTCCCTCTTTCTAAATGATCGCTATGCATGAAAAATGAAAGAGTGCTCTGCTGAATTGATAATTCTTTGGTGGCGGCAGCTCGCTGGCCAACACAAACTAACTGAAGTTTAATATGACACGAACAATTTTTATCGTGCTTTTTCCAAATGCTTTGACCTCGTATTGGCTCGTGATCGCACTTGGCCAGCATTATGATTTCATAGACTGGAGTGATTACCAACGTGAGAAAAGCATTACCATATCGAAGCACGATTTTTGCGACAATAATTACCGTTTTAAAAACAACTAAGATCGTATACTTGAAGCACATATTTCTTTGCCAAGCAAAAACGGCTATATATGGTAAATTTTTGACAATACTTTATTGAAATCACAGTCGCAACTATTTTTTTCTAGCGGATTAGCGGATTGGTTAAACAAATTAGCTTGGATAACCAGTCCGTTAACCTTTTTAAACGTTAGTGCAACCGCTAATGAAAATGTTAGCTTTGCTAATTAGCGGTTTAGCGATTTGTACACACCTATGCCGGGATTCCTGGACATGCAGGGGTACATGGTGACGAAGTGGCAGACTATGTAGCCAAATCAGGATCTAAATCAATAATACATGGTCCTAAACCTTTTATTCCAGTCCAGTGTGTTAGCGCGGTTAAGGCTGGTCCACAGATAGATGGAAATCTATGAGGAATGAACGGAAAAACTGCTTGAGGAAGAACGAGTCTGCAGGTTGGACGTCTTCTTAGCCTTAAGAGGCCTCAATTAAATAGAGTAGTGCAAGTTTTAACTGGGCACTGCAATCTACAGCGACACAAGAAACCTACAGGTCGTGCTGAGACTTGTAATTGTAATTGTAATTAGTGTCCACAATGTTGCCTAGAGAAGGAAACACCAAATCATCAAGTAAGCAATTGCAAACTTTACCAAGATATTTGTGTTAAATATTTTGGAATCACCAAAACCACTGTTCACACTGTGGTAACGAAATGTTACATTAATAAACAGGCCACGTACTTAAAGGAAGCTGGAAGGCTTTCTGAGTTTGACTAGTAACCAAACAAAAGAACAATAACATAACAATGAGCCCAGTGGCGGATTTAGGGGGGGGATGGGGGGATGCATCCCCCCCACCAGCCTAAACCTAACGATTTCGGCCGAAAAATCAGTCTCAATTTCGGTGAAAACCTTTTTTTTTTTTGGAGACTACCTGATTTTGGGCGGAAAAAACGTTTGAATTTCCGATTTCGGCCGAAAAATCAGTCTCAATTTCGGTGAGGACCTTTTTTTTTTTTTTTTTGGAGACCACCTGATTTTGGGCGGAAAAAACGTTTGAATTTCTGAGCTTTGTGAGGTTTTGTGCATAAATTTTTATTATCCCCCCCCCACCAAAATTTTCTGGATCCGCCACTGAATGAGCCCAAATGAGGCCTAGGCAACGTGTAAATGGACTTTACCTAACAGTAGCAGATTTGCTTGCACCGCTGCCCATTGATAATAATAGTGATAAAATTTTTCAGGCGATCTCCAATTGCGAAAAACAAAAAAGGTCTTCGCAAGTTTTCCGCGAGGTTTCTGGCGTTTTCCAACAAGATTTCACAGTACAAAAAATAGTACTGCCCTCGAGCCGAGGACAGGGCAATTTTCGAGGACTTGAGGCTTCGAGGCCAAGGCCAAGGACTTCAAAATGTGTCCTCGAGGCCAAGGATGTCCTTGTGGACTCCACCTCTGTAACCCAGACTTCTGCTTCTGATCCTCCATTTTACGGTATCTTTGTCCCATTAAAAATTCCTTTTGAAAAGTTCTAATGACGTCATTGCTTTGCAGTTTGGGCTCCACTAATCAAAAATCCTAGCTACGCCTATGACGCCGAGCACTTTTTTGGGCTCTGTCTGCAAGTCTTTCCTCTGGCTGGGCCTTCACTGCGGATAGACTGCTTGGACCTAATGGGAAATATGCGTCAAGTATATTTTCCAAGAACACAAGGACGTATTGCAGTAACTAATCCTGAAAAAAAGGTGCGTTGACGCTTTTTCGCAAGAAGTTCGTAAAATATATGAATCTTCAAAGGTAGAGAGGTTTAAGTAAGACATCAGACGACATTTAGAGTTTTGATCGTATGCTGTAGCTGATGATTTATTTTTGTTTTATATTGCTGTCACGAAACAATGGTGGTGCTGTATGTTAGACAAAACCGCATCTGCTTTGGAGTTTCTCTGCGATCACTTTCAAAACATACCCGTGATTTTTCACTAAATTATTTTGATGATTTCAATTTTTTTTTTCACTAAAACGTCTCAAAATCGACAGTTTTCTTAATCAAAAAAGCAAAAATTTCTTGAGCGGTGACCCTCCAAAATAAAATTTGGCAGGCGAAATTTCACGCAACAATATTATAAAACCAATCTGTTTTGTAAAAAAAAGCAAGATTTTTCAGCGGCAAAGACTCTGCATTCCAAAGTAGACGTTAATCTTTGTTATACAGCTACTTCACCACAGGATAACGTATCTTAAAAAAAAGAAATCAAAAACGCACAAACTAACTAATCATGCACACTCTTTTCTAGAACAATTTTATAAGAACACTAGGCTCATTTTTGCTCAAAATTTAAGAATATAAATTCCAGCCTCAGCAGCAAAAATAAATTAAAGACAAACGAAAAAGCAAAAAAATCCTAACTAATAACAGAAACTAAATCCTGTACTGATTCAAAACAATAAAATTTCAGTAGTTTTTCAGTATTTGCGAGCAAAATTGCAACTATGACGAGATTAAAGAGTGCTATTTCGCTCTATGCGAGTAACTGAGAAAATTTTTGGCAGTCGTTCAAGTTGCAAAAAGAGCAATTTTGCGTTGCGGTAAAAGCAGTAAGAAACGTTCACTCAAGCACACAAAGCTTTGGGATTAAACAACTTAAACAGTTTTACAAATATGATCGCTAAAATTAACATCTTGAACAGTTGTGCAAATGTGGTCGCTAAAATTAACATCCGTGTTTTCAAATTTTAAGAACAATTGAGGCTAAAATTCGGCAAAAAACTACGAACAGCCAGCCTTAACTTAATATTTATTGGTCCTTATACAAAAAAAAGTATACTATATGCCGTAAAAAACTACGGAAAGTTTTTTTGACATTATTTAATTCAGTTTATTTTTGCCATTTCTGGCATGTACGCAACGAAAATTAACATACGCTCTTGACTCTTCAAAGTTTTCAATACTACAGTAACAACAACACAAATGAAACATAAAACTGACACTTACATATTTAGAGTAGTTCAAACAATTCAGAGTGAAACATTCAACTTATTTTGACTCAGAAAAGCAGAAGAAATGAGAAACCACAACAACAAACAAAACGCAACACTTTTCATACTAACATTTCAGTGATGTCGAAAAATTAAGTTGTAAATAACACGTTGATATTTAAGTAGTTTACGCAAAACTTACTCGAAAATTGGATTTTGGGGGGTAATTTGGTAGTTGACAAAACTTTACGTAAATTACACAAAGCCACAACTTCCAGAGACAACGATATTTCTTATAATCGCTACCAGAGGTGGAGTCCTCGAAAACGTCCTTGGCCTCGAGGATACATTTTGAAGTCCTTGGCCTTGGCCTTGGCCTCGAAGGTCAAGTCCTTGGCCTCGAGGCCTCAAGTCCTCAAAAATTGGCCTGTCCTCGATTCGAGGACAGCACTATTTTTTGAATTGTTAAAATTTTGTGGGGCGCTTGAAAAATTTTTCGGAAACGTTTTTTCGTGGAGATCGCCCGAAAAATTTTTGAGAAGACCTTTTTTTTTTTTTTGGAGAGCACTTGCGCTTGTGTCCTTGGCCCTTGGCCTCGAGCATTCCTGTCCTTGGCCTCGAGAGTGTCTGTCCTCGGAAAGGCTGTCCTTGGCCTCGGATTTTTTTTGTGTCCTTGACCTTGGCCTTGGCCTCGAGCCTTGTGTCCTCGACTCCACCTCTGATCGCTACCTATTGTTAGTTGAGCGCGGCAAAGGCTGTAACAGTCACTGTCAGCAGATCAGCGTGGGCAAAGGCAGAGCAAAAATCCGCACAATAAAGAAACAAAGAGAAAAAAGAGTGGGAAAAGAGTTGCGTATCATCTAGTTTTATGTCATTGCTTCAACCGTACCGTACTAGCGTGCCTTACTTCAGTTCAATTTTTGAAGGGTACAGTATCAACGTACCTTACCCGTACCATTACTGAAATATAAGCTAGATTGGAGATCGCTGATTTATACGCTAGTAACTTCAACGTCAGTTAAAGTTGCAATTTTAGTTAAAAGCAAGTATATGTACGTATATTTGTCAGTATATGTACGTTTAAAAGCAAGTATATGTACATATGTAATATGTACGTATCGAACTCTACTGCCATCCTTGCTTTTAACTAAAATTGCTAGTTCGCTAGTTCTTGCTAGTTCGATACGTTCGATATGTAATATGTTTCTGGAAAGCAAAAAGTTATAATAGGCCTAGTGTTCAAAAAAACAAAAAAAATAGGTGATAGCAATACAACGAATCTAGCAAGAACAACGAATCTAGCAAAGTTACCATTTGAAGTAGCGATTTGAAGAATTCTAACAGATGTAACTTTGTTTGGAAGAAAAAATTGCGATACTACAAGGACATTCGGGTAACACTCTCAACCAAAGAACCAAAATTGTATCAAAATGCCGACACCAAAGCCAAGTAAACCTAGAAATCATCAACCTAATAAAACCACATTTAACGTAAATCGATTGATCACTGTTAGGTAAAATGCTGCTTTGTATCAAGGACAGTGTTTAAAATTTTAACAGTGTTTTCACAACATTTGACAGACACGCAGCAGCGCATCAGCAGTATTTGGCTAAGATGCTCAGCCTCCACAGTTAATGCTTACATTGTTTTGTACCAGCTGTGTCTCTGCACCGTCGACCCTGATTGACGCCCCTGGCTGGTACGTACCACAGTTTACCCTAGTGGGATAGCTTAAGCTCACGCCTGCCACAGGGCTTCCGGTGGGAGGAGGAGAGACGTGGGTGGGGTATTGCGTTCTTAACTGTTTTTGTTTAGCTTCCACCCCACTTGACAAACCCATTAAGGGGAAACAGCCTGTAGTGGGTTTTTTTAATTTTTAACTGAACTTTCTGTACCGCTAACATGGGGCCCATGTCCATCGAGTAATGAGTAAATAATAAACTGAGCAAAGAATTTGAAAGATCATCTGAAGAAATAAAAAATTTATAAAAAGTAGCCCAATATATTCTGAACATATTCTTTTTTTTTAGTTTCGATTAATAACTTGAGCCAATTTCAATCTTATTCAAATTTATTCTCAAAAGTCTATTACCTGCCTATCATCACCTCTGGCATCTTCATAAAACATCTGCTCACAATTGCCCTAATTTCTATTGGGACCAGTTAGTCTCAAGCAAATGGCATTGTTTGAGCATTAAAAGAATGGGGATAGGCAGTGGTGCCGATTTATGTTGAGCATTGGGGGGATAATTTGCAATTTTACCCCAATTTTGCCCTAATTTCAACATTGGGGGGGATGAAGCTCGGCCACTATTTTTTTCACGTAAGCAAATCAAGTAAAGACCAAAAATAAAAAATAAAAAGGTTTTCACCAAAAATTAAGGAGTTTTGTCCGCGAAATAAAGTGAAGACCACAAAAAAAGTCCAAAGATCACGCTCTCGCTAAGATGCGGACCATAGTGAAATTACTGGGGAAATGCAGACCATAGCGAAAATATTAAGGGGGATGCAGTCAAATTGTTGGGGGAATATATTCCCCCATCCCCCCGGGTTTCGGAACCTCTGAGGATAGGCTGAGAAAGTTTTTGCTACAGGTTATATGTTTTTTGACATGAATGTCTCAAACACTAAAAGTAAGAATCTGGTGCTTGCATCTCCGTTAAAGCAAAACTTGAACAAAATCAGAAATTGATTAGAGGCGCCAGAACTGATTGCGGCGCCTCTAACTTATGCTGGCCATAATCAGTTTACCATACGCCAGAACTGCATGGTAAACTGATTAAGGCGAGCATAGACCAATGAATCATTTTTTGTATCTGCACTAAAGTTGCCAAAATGTAAAAAAATCTTGGACTTGCAAAAAACGTGGCAAAATCTCATTGACAAGAGAATTGGGGCACCCGTAATGAAAAGATTCCCTGGTCGACGTTGGTACACGTCTAAGAAACTAGCGGCTTAGGTTTTTTGAACCAGAAGTGCAGAAGACATGAAGTGACGAATGGTTGCAGCTCCTTACGAAAATGAAAACTTCACTAAGCGTACCATTAAGAAACAACAATTGGAAAAAGTGGCTTGCTGATTAAACGCAATCAATTGGGTTTTTCCAAAAAATGAAAATTGATCAAAAATTTCTATCAATATTGAGTTTGATTCTTGGAGTGAATTATCAAGCTCATTGTTGGCAGACAGAAAGTTGGTTCAAAGAATCCAAGTCCCGCTTGCGACTTCTGAGCGTGGTGTGGCAGTGGTACTTATGTAAGGTTACGTCTGACTAATCAAAAAATGCGATGAAGATCCGTTTCAGCTTCACATGCATTTCGCCTCAAAGCATACCATAAGCATGGTTTTTGGTAATTGAGAATAAAGGTAGTACACGTGTTACTCGGCAACATACAATAAGTTGGGTTACACCCATAATATTAATGCTTTTGAACAGCCTACACTCTGCAAACAGCGAATCCCTTATCTCTGCAAAATTGGGTATTCATGAAAAACTTAATTGCCTTTGTGCAACCTCTAAATGTTTTTCTATCTCGGAGATTTTTCACTCGCGATGGTTTTAGCTTAAAAGAAACACATTTACTTCGGTTCCCATGATAAATTGTATTGTTTAATTTGTGCTATGTATTTAAGGACCACCCTAATGTGCATGTCTTAATGGTCACAGCATATTAGTCACAGCTTGAAACCATTCAACAAGTGTTTTCGAAAGGTGTGGTTTGTTGACACTGATTTTTATAAAAAGTTTATTTATGATAAAATATATAGGTATATTTCGGTTGGTGCTTAGATGTCTTTTAGTTGTCAGAAAGGAGAATTCGACCGGTTTTTCAACCGGCTTGACCGGCCGGTCGAAGAATCTCGACCCGAACGGCAACCCGACCGGTGCCGGTCGACCCGACCGGTTTCCATCTCTGTGCTGAATACAACGACAAAACGATGTACGTTATTACACGCAAGAAAACATAGAAACAAGTCGAAAATACATAACGATAACGAATACACAAACGGTATGATCGTTGCACCTTCACCAGTCCTGCAAAACAGCTTCGATTACTTACTCTAACTTGCGAATGAGGTGAAAGTGTTTATTTACGATAAAGACGGCGAACTCAAAAAAATTGAAGATATAAGGTGATCATGATGTTACTTTTTGCAATTTCACCAATGTGGGGTATTTTTAGTCGTTATTTGCTCGAGTTTTTTTCATGTACTTCTATTGGCACAAAATACAGTTAAAAGTAAAAGTGATTGAACTGTTTACACAATAAGCCATCTCTTTTCACTGAGCAAAAAAAAAAAGGTTAATAGAATGGTAATGGAAATTCTCAAAATTATTGAAAATGATCGTGTGTGAAAATGCAAAAGTATACTTTGAACAATGAAAGTGTTCATTGGAAAGCAACAGACTGTTTGTCTATGTCATACAGCCACAGCGTAACAGCTAACAACCTACAACTGAAGCACGTTTTGGCAAAAGTTGATGAGTCGCATTTCGCCGTTTTGAGAAAATCGCGTTTAAAGTTGCAAACTTTTATTTAACTCTGTTGTTAAATACAACGTAATAAGCTGTATATTACCGAAAAATAACTGAAAATAAACATGTTTTTCCCAAGTAAAACATATTTAGTGAATAACTTGAAAAATACAAAAAACTCATGTTTTGAAAAATGTCACTTATCAACTTTTGCCAAAACATGCTTCAACTAAAACGATGTTTTTCACGCTTCAAATCCAACGCGGGCACTGTGTGTTACATTAATTAGAATACAAAATGTCTTACACTGTGATTCCTGTGAAACGAAAAACAAGCCTTATCGCGTTTCATGAATCATCGCCATTAGAATTGATCACTTCCTAAACAACTTTCCTTGTACAACAAACGCGTTGTTCGTAAGTTTCGTAACAAAATGCGCTGCCGTTTACGTTCATGACTTAGCACGACGTCTTTGCCGCAAAACGACGTAAATGACGAATTTCTTAAAAATCGACCAAAACTAGACAGCATGAAAGAATTCGACGGTGCCTGGGCATTTAAATTTAATTTTGACAGCTCGAATGTCTGATATTTGCCTGAAAACACAGGGTCGAGTTCAACAAATCATTAAATGCATTAAAACGATAATTTTTTTGAAAGCAAAAATTTCACCATCACAAACTTGAGTAAATTTCAGGAAAAGTCATGAAATTTCAGGACTTTTTGGATAAAGATATCACCAAAAATTTTCGCTCTGAAATTTTCTTGTGTCGCCTCGACACACTGACCCGCTGAATAGGGTTAAGGTGCATTTAGACTGGACGCGAAGCGAAGGTTGGCGACCTTCGCCAACCTTTGCGAGTAGTCGCTTACGTCACTCGCGAAGGTTGCCAACCTTCGCGAGTGGTTGCTAATCTTCGCGACTGGTCGCTTCATAGGCTAATTTTAATAACTTCCTTTTAAAATGTATTCAATGAGTAGAAAGCGTTGTGTACTTTATCATTGAAGCACTATTATAGTAATCACAGCCTCACAGGTTCTGTTTCGTCATAGCGAGCTGGAATTAAAACGAAGATTGATTTTGTATTATGCTAACACGCAATAACCGTGAAGAAGAGTCTAGACTAATAGCCTAGGTAACAAAACAATCTTTAGAAAAAAGTTGGTAAAGTATGAGGGAAAAACGAAGTACAGCAGATTGAATTTGGAAAAGAAAAAACAAGTCATTTTTTCAAAAGCGTAGTAGTACTTAGCCTATTTACAAGCTACCAATGCTTTGTTTAGATCCTTCCACTGAAAACTTGCCATCATCTGTTTTGACGATGACAGTTCTGGGTTTTAATGCAGAAACGCAAAAAGCTGGAAGCAGATGTCAAAAGTTCTCTTTAGATGTTTATTCAGTTAACAAATCCTTAAACGCTTTCACCATCCATATCTCACTATGGTACTGGTAGATCTATCTTGTAGAGTGTAGACCAGTAGGCTAGTTTACAGGTACATTTAAAACGTAAACTATGTTGTTTTTTTGATGTGATTTTTCGTTTTCAGGCAAGCATGTTATGATACCTGTAGTAAGCTTAAACAGTTGTTTGTATTTGCTATTTAGTGCTGTTTATAAAGACTCCCAATGTTGACGCTATGAGTGAATCTGAAAGCTGGATTTGTCATCAGTTATGTTGTCAGGGTTGCCACAGAAAATGCACAATCAAATTCCAGGACTTTCCAGGACTTTTTAAGGTCATTTTCCAGGACTGTTTAAAATTTCTTTTTACAAGACTTAAAATTTAATTTGGGCTATTACTCTTTCATGCACCTACTTTTTTGTACGTGTCATTGACCAAAAATTTTGATGTAACGCATTTGCAATCCCAATACTGACTACTAGCCAGGAGCAAAGCCAGAAATTTGCAATGGGAGGGATGTGCTTTCGGTTATGGGGGCAGAGTCCAGCTGCCGGAAGCCACTGGGAGTCTGGGGGCAAAGCCTCCAGCGCTCAAAATTTTTGCAATTTTTTGCAATAATGACTTATTTTCAGGCCTAGTTTGGTAAAGATTATTGATTTTAAAAAGCAGCAAAAAAATTAGCATTACAAAAACGTGGTTAAACTGGTTGCATAAAAGGGTTAACAGCATGTGGGTGATGGCGAGAGCTCGACCAGTACGACTTTTTCAGGCTGATAGCGACTTATTAATTACCACATTTTGTCACTATTTTTCACTTTACTTGACACTAAAAGCTTCAATAATCCTCCTTCAAAGAAAGACTATTTCAAACACAAGTCATACTAAGCAAATAGAATGCAAGAGTGCTCGTGCTTGCTCTAAAAATAAACTGTTTAGGGTAATTGCGCTAAGCAAATATTTTATCGGCGTAGAGAGCCGGCACGATATACCGGCTTGGCCCTGAGATCGCCTGGTATATATCGGCAGACCAAATGTATCGGTCGAGCTCTAGTGATTGGTAATGGCAAAACTTCAGTCCTAGCTCTATTTTCAGCCAGTAAACCTTAAAATCCTATCATTTAAAAAGACAGAGTTTATTTGATCGCCAGTGTACAAAAAACGCTATCCTAGCCCTAACCCCAACCTTAAACTTAACCCAAACTGTAACCTTAGCTCTAACCCTAATGTTAATCCCAACCCAAACTAAAAATCTAAACCCCACCTAACCACTAACGATAATAATTGAAAAAGTAAAAGAGTAAATGAGCAACCATTCTTGTTCTCTTATTCTCTATAAGCAGAGCTCATTTGCACGCTAAAGAGTAAATATAGGCACTTTCTTTGGAAAAACTCCCAAGTATATTAAGCCAATTGTCTGTATTTTATAATGCTACAAAAAGATATAATTTGGGAGGAGGGGTTAACGAAACGAGATTTGAAAGAGTTGATTGGTAATCAACAGAATTAAATGTTGAATAAACCCTTTTTTTTACCACGCCTACGTCAAGTATTGTGCATCATGCGATCGAATGAATTGTTTATTTTTAGCTAGTTATTACTGGTTTATTTTTGACCAATATTAGCCCTTTCCCAAAATCATGTTCCAGCAGGGGTTTTAAATTACTTTAGTGTCCTTATTACTGCAAAATAATGCCTCAGAAGTATAGCGAGAAAAACGTCGTATTTTTCTTATTGTACATTTTGGTCAACGAGCCAAAGCAGGTCCACGACAACTGACCGCGACAAACTGACCGCGAACCAACTGATCGCGAACAAACTTGACTGCAAACAACGCCGATTGGCTGAAAAGGGCTATCCTGAATTTATTTTTACTATCCCCAGAGCCATCTTGCCTAAACTCTCACTTTGTGACGAAATCACTGTAACGAAATCGTTTCTTCGCGATCAGTTAGTCGCGGTCAGTTGACTTGACTCGGCCAAAGCTACGCTACTGCTACTAGAGTATCGCACTGCGATAAAATTACTGTCCATGAATCCACTCTTTCTAATAATATTCAATCATTTATACATACTGTACAGCAAAGTGCAAATTTTGGCATTTTAAAGAGAAATGCTAATATGTACTCTAGCGTACTAGTAAGAACTGTTTAAAACGAATAAGAGAGCAAAGAGCAGAGGAATGGGCGCTTACACTCTCTTTAGGGTAGGAGCTAGGGTTACAGTTTGGTTTAGATTTGCGGTTCGGTTAGGGCTAGGATGGCGATTTTTTTTTTTTTTTTTTGTGCACCAGCATACAAATAAGCTCTGTCTTTTAACAATACAATAAAGCTTTTTGAACAAACTTTACAATAGAAATTTTTTCAACAATGGCTTTGTATAATAGCAAGGTACCAGTTATTATAATTAAAAAAAACAACGTTACATTATGTCCAGGTAAATTGCGGGAAAACTTCATAAATATTTTTCCAGGACTTTCCAGGACTAACAAACAAAATTCAAGGACTTTCCAGAACAACAAAAAAAATCAAGGACTTTCCAGGACTTTTCCAGGATGTGGCAACCCTGTGTAGTGGATTTTTTGCTTATTGTGCAATGGATTGCTGTGTTGATTTGCAGAAGAAAGCAAAAAAGCATTGCAGTTTTTGCCAGATTTGACACTATCATCGAAGGACAAGAATTTAGCACAGTAATATCAGCAGTTGCTTTGAAGAAAAGTCAGCCTCTAAAACTACGTTTGGTTTTATTATTCGCTAGCGGAGCGCTTATCGATGTTTAGTGCGAAGTTAAATGCTTTCGAGAGCATTTTATTAGTTTGAATTTTCTTGCGGTACCGGTTCGATGCGACAGTCGCGTTTACCTCAAAGGGCTTCACTCCAAACCACCGTTTGTAAGATACTGGCAAATTTATAGCTGTAAGATCAAGCCCCCTCTTCTTAGCAAGTTTTTGGTTATGCCCCTAATAAAAAAAAAACAAACATTTAGATTTTTTATGTGAAAATTGTTACTCAAGCATCTGAATAAAAGTGTTGTTAGTTCAGGCCCGGCGCCAGGATAGCGTGACTGGGGGGGGCAGAAATAAATTTTGAGGGGGCACGAGAAGTTTATTTTGTGTGAATTCGAGTGGGGCACGGGGGCACGAGAAATTTATCCCTCTCTGGATCAAATGAACAAGGTGAGGAGGAAAAATTTCAAGGGATTTTTCGGCCGAAATCGGAATTTCAAGCGGTTTTTCCGGCCGAAAACAGGTGATCTCCAAAAAAAAAAGTCTTCATCCCAAAAACGTCACAAAATCCGATGTCAGTCCACAAAAAACACTAATTTGTGCCTCAATTTGCGCTCCAGAAGCCCCGAGCCTGTTAATTTCTTCGGGGCACAGTCCTCGCTTGGGGGGCACAGTTTTTCTTTGGGGGGCTCGGCCCCGGTATGCCCCCCCGTGGCGCCGGGTCTGTGTTAGTTCTCAAATTTTCATGTAACTGACGCTTCCTTCCCCAGTCCAATTATAATTATAATAAATGCTGTATCAAGTTTTTTGTTTAGTGGTGACTAATCAGAAAGGAACAATATTAACGGACTTGCTTGGCAGCTACTTCTCTACCAATAACAGTAACCTCAGCAAAAAATAGAATTCACTTTCTACTGGTTAGATACATAGGTGGAACAGTAATCTCAGCAAAAAATAGAACTCACTTTCTACTGGTTAGATACATAGGTGGGCAAGTTAATGCAAAACGTTAGCTTCGTTAACCACTAGTCCGTTAACAAACTTCACACCTCCGTTAACGTTAATCCGTTATTTTCAGCTTCAATTAACGGAAGACAATAAAGTCAGTTAATTCGTTAACGTTTTGCATGTAATTTACATTTCTTTTTATTCACTCGCTTTTAGAACACGTTTTGACGCTGTTGAGCTGATTGTAAAGAAATATTCATTGCTGTGGTGGCCTTTTTGTGTTTTGGAAGTTACATTTTACAGTCTAATCTAATTTCAACATAAAAATATGTTCCAATGCACTAACGAAGCTGCGATCGGAAAATCTTTGGAAATTGTGAACAGCGATAATTAATAGACTTATGAGGCTGCAGCTTATTTGCCACAAAAAAGAGCTCCTTTCTTCGCTTTCTTCTCTAAAACTCGTGCTAATACGCAACAAGTGCTACCAGTGCAAATTGGTTTGTACCGGTACGATGAATAAATGGTGCAAGATATTAACGATAAAAACTTTAACGGAAGTTATCAGAACTCAACGGAAGTTAACTTAGTCCGTAAACATGAAAAAAACTTTTCAACGGATTAACGAGTTAATGAAAAAGTTAGCTTCGTTATTAACGATTAACGGACTTGTGCCCACCTATGGTTAGATATATATTGGCTTTCTAGTTCTATCTGATTACACGGACTGTAAACGTAATAATTGAACTTCATACTTAAAATTGTGTACTTTGTCACTTTATTCACCATGTAAAGCATTAAAAATTTTCAGAGACAGTGAAAATATTTTGAAATTTACAAACAATTAAATTCAGATATTACACAAAGACACAGTAAATGAATATTTAACACACTTGACACTTCTATTTTGATCACGTAGGACTGGAGTGAAAAATCACTACCAGACTACAATATTCATGATTATAAAACTTGGGGGAGTCCAAAGTTATTGATCACAGTCACAAACCTTCAGAAACAAGAAGACTTTTAGAGGACATTCAGAAGAAAAAACATCCATGTTTGTAGCCATTCAAAGAAGTGATTACTAATTAGGCCAATCCAAAAGTTCATAAAAAATTTTTGTATCCATCCAGCTCTTGTATGTAGCTTAAAACCAATTCAAATACAGTTTTATTTACCAAGTTGGCTAGGCCAAGTAGACCTGTAGACAGCGAAAAAACGTTTGCGAATTTTTCAGTATTCAAGCAATTGTTCAATTGTGGTTACTTTTAAAACAACAAGCTAACAAACAATGGGTAAAAACACTATCAACTCATTCAAAACTAGCCTGCTGGTGCGTTATTTTATATTCTGAAAAAAAAACAGCACCATGTTAGTTTAAGACAAAAAAGCAAAAGCTGCTCAACCAAAAGAACCACTGGACTGATACAATAGCTTCTGCTATGCTGCACAGAATAAAAAGTTTTGTTTTAAAAGCTAGATGCCGTGGGGCTAGGCCTGAAGCTTTGAGATCATAGCTATGAAAAATCACTCTAGGATTTACAGCCTTATCTGTTTAGATCCAAATTAATTTGGCTAGCCTAGGGCTATCCCGAATCTAACTTTGCCAACAACCTATTCTTTGGACTGATAAATAGGCACTAAACCATACAAATATACTATTTACATTATTTTCTAGCAAACTGCGATCGTAAAAATCCGATAAGTGATTAAGTAGGTTATCTTACTACAGCCTGCAAGCAAGCGATGTTGCGCAACTGCTCGCGAAGGTTGCGACCTTTCGCAAGCTGTCGATGACGTCAAATTTTGGTTGCTTCGCGTCCAATCTAAACGCACCTTTAGATGTCTTTTAGTTGCTAGAAAAGAGAATTTGACCGGTTTTTCAACCGGCTTGACCGGCCGGTCGAAGAATCTCGACCCGACCGGCAACCCGACCGGTACCGGTCGACCCGACAGGTTTCCATCTCTGAGCTAGATCTCATTTCTGCAGTTATTCGCACGCTTCACCGTAATCGTTCATCACGTGCTCTCTGACGCATCCCTGTTTACCTACGCTTCGTTGATCATTGTCTTATCTGACTGAGAGCGTGCTGTGAGAAAAAACCTTGTGATCTAATGCTAGGCCCCCGTAGCATCTGGTGTCTGGATATTATTTGGCTAGGAATAGTCTATAACTTACAGGTGATTATGCAGCCTAGTCCTACTGAATAAGCAACCTTGGGGGGACGACATGTTCAAATAACATACATTGGCTTTAACCAATTGTTTTGGCGGGAATTCTCAATGGAAATTGGGGCAGGCAGCAGCGTCCTCTCGGGGACAACGTGACTAGGACGACATGATCATACTCCCTGAACCAGAGTACAACAGTGACACTCACTGTAAAAACCACAAACAAGAAGTCATCTGCAATCATAGACTTCACAAACCCAAAAACTTATTAAACTCATACAGATAGAGTGAGTTAGTTAATGATAGTAGTACAGTATGGCAACTTTGACTCCGCTCTCTGAGGTTGAAATGATTTTAGATCTCTGGAAATGTGGGCCCTCGTACTTTGTTATACTGCAGAATAAGGGCTCTCAAGTCAGGGAAATGTAACAAAGCGTTAATTTCGGTCCAAGAGTATAGCTTTTGAAACATTTTCTTCTTTTTTTAATCAAATCGGCCACTATTGGATGCCCTAAAGGCTGTGTAGCAAAAATAGCGACCAATTATCAGTACTGAATAGGCTGACTGATATTTTTGCTGTAGGCAAGTTTGATTACGATGTTATGGTGCGATACTAAAACTTAACGCGGAAACCTAAACTCTTCCAGACCCCTTGAGCCCGGGCCCCCCTAGGCCCGGACCCAAGTACGATGTATCCCCTAAACCCTCTTCTCGCAGGCCCTGGTGGTTTGCAGCTATAATCAATAATACTCACTGAATATGTCAAACAACATCGAAATAGGATGACTTAATTACATGTTATTGCCATTACAATCAATATTCATGAATATTTAGGAAACAGTTTCGGCTCCTGAGATTGAAGTAGTAAAAGAAAAATTGCTCTCTCATCTTGACAAGAAAAAAGAAGGAAAAATACAGAAGAATGAACTTGCTATTTATCTTGGGGTGGGATTGACGTAATTACTCGTACGTCGTAATGACGTCATTAAACTGTTCCTACTGATTATTCTTTCCAAATTTTTCTTTTTTCGATAATTTGAGATTTATATACTGTATGGTATGTGATGCTCTCCCTTATAAAAGGGACTTCAAGTTTAAGATGCTGTAAAACCACCTCAACACAAGGTCATATTAATCAATGAGAAAGTATTTCCGCAATTCAATTGATTGAACATCTCGTTTTTGCGTCTTCAGCAGTATTAGGATAGAACCTCTTGCTTTATAGCGCAAGCTTCTTCAAGTGAGATTCCTTGAGGGACGTCGCTTTGACAGTTGGAAACTATAGCTTGTGTTTTATGGTTTATATATTATACTGCTTAAGGCAAACAAATATTCTAAGAAAACCAACAAACGAGCAGCTTTGGTATAGTACTTGACATCAATTTGAGATAAGTTTTTGTTTTTAATTGTACCTGAATTGCAGTCTGTTTTTACCCTAAAAGGCTCATGAAAATTAAATGCAAAGCTAAGACTGTCTTATTTTTAATGAAACTTCTTTTAACTCAAAAACATTTGCTTTTTGTTGTGCTGTATGTGCAAAATACTATGTTGTTATTGCTGTATGTCATTTTGTTTAGCTCACTTTTTGTGGCTGCTGATTTAATAAACTACATTTACTGATTTTTTATAAGATTTTTGTAGTTACTGCGCTATGATTTTCAGACGCTCGACAATGAATTAATTATTTTTCAAAAAATAGCGAATAATATTTCGTTGCTATGTAAGTTCACCAGAGAAACCAGCAGCAGACTGTTTCTGCTTGACTGTTTTTCCGCATCAGATGGTTCGCAGGACTGTTGTGATTTTCAAGGTCAAATTTGCATTGTGCCATGCCGTTGGTACTTTTGACTCTTTTGAGAAATGAAACCTCAGAAGCCAAAAACTATATAAAAAATGGTCTTCGCCAGAAAGTTTTGGCATTTTGCTGCCAGATAAAGGTGAACGCCAAAAAAATAAAAAAGATTTTTTCCAGATTTTCGTTGCATTTATCAGCCAAATGCCCGGTCGCTGGCACTGTGCCAAAATACAATATCGTAAATCCGGCCCTGGTAATGATGATTTAATATAAACCGTAAAGCTGACTGAGGCAAACTTATGCTTATGTAATTTTATCCCAACCAATCTTAGATATGGTGTCTTTTGCAACACAAAAAAGATTGCAAGGCAGTATTTTCTTCAGCATTTCTTAATTGCTACCAAAAAGGTATAACGGAAATACAGTTAATTATAAATCAAACAGATTTTGGAAAGAAGAAAAAGACCGCCATAGTTAATAGAGTCCCGATTTAATTCTGGCGAGGTCATTGACGCCTATCGTTTTGCTTAAAGGGAGGGCGCAGCCTAGCCAAGTATGACATCAAAATATCGCATTTAATTTTCTGATCACAAAGCAAAAAAATTTTTTTTCGAAGATTGTCTAGTTTCTGAAAAAAATCAAAAAAAATCCGTTTCAACTCCGCACATTAAGATAGGATCGGCTAACAATTTGATGACGTACTAGTTGGTTAGCGAAAAAACCGCGAAAGCTTGTTCATAATGGTAAACAATAAGGATAAACGATGTAGGAGTAAGAAATCATGCAAAATTACCGAAGAGAGATAGCTTTAAAAGCGGCCATTGTTTTAAAACAATTGCTTAATATATTTTTTAGCTTATATGCGTCCAGTATACCAGGTGTCATTATACCAATGTATAACCGCGGTCTAACTACAGTATAGAGGAAACAGTGAACACACCTATAAGCTAAAAAATGTATTAAGCAATTGTTTTAAAACAATGGTCGCTTTTAAAGCTATCTCTCTTCGGTAATTTTGCGTGATTTCTTACTCCTACCTTGCTTATCCTTATTGTTTACCATTGTGAACAAGCTTTCGCGATTTTTTCGCTAACCAACCAGTACGTCATCAAATTGTTACCCAATCCGATCCTAATGTGCGGAGTTGAAACGGATTTTTTTTTGATTTTTTCAGAAACTAGACAATCTTCGAAAAAAATTTTTTTTGCTTTGTGATCAGAAAATTAAATGCGATATTTTGATGTCGTACTTGGCTAGGCTGCACCCTCCCTTTAACACCGAAAGATACTGCAATAGCACAGCGATAGAATGAATTATGCTTGGAGCAAAATAACCAGTTTAGTTGGCGTCTTGGTCAAGAGTCTTATAGCTTCGTCGCAAGGTGACAGCTTGAACCAAAATTACAAGCTTCATAATCTAAACTGAACAGACAGAGAATTAAAGTAAGCATAATCATAGGGGCGGGGCTTGAGAGTCGGCAGCGCCCAAGCCTCTGAAATTGCTGAACCCCAAAACAGCGGCGGCTTTATGAATCTTGGGCCAAAAATTCAAAAACACTTGACCCATTACAATTGATCACTTTGGCCGTGTTTGTTACGCTGAAACTAAAACCATGATTCTTATTTTTGAAATTCGATCTAAGTTGCGCGTAAAGCTGTTAGCTCATAGGCGTATCCTTAGTTTATTTTATCGAATTGACAGCTTGAACGGTGGTGAAGCGGTACGCCGAGCGTACGGAATTTATATTGAAAACAAACTAAAGTACGCTCGTACACTCACGATTCTACAGTATACTAGGGTAATGACTACAGAAAAAAATTAGCCTGCTATAGCATTTGATGAGTTTTTTTTCATTGGTGGGCAAGCTAATGCAAAACGTTAGCTTCGTTAACCACTAGTCCGTTAACAAACTTCACACCTCCGATAACGTTAATCCGTTATTTTCAGCTTTAATTAACGGAAGATAATAAAGTCAGTTAATTCGTTAACATTTTGCATGTAATTTACATTTCTTTTTATTCACTCGCTTCCAGAACACGTATTGACGCTGTTGAGCTGATTGTAAAGAAATATTCATTGCTGTGGTGGCCTTTTTGTGTTTTGGAAGTTACATTTTACAGTCTAATCTAATTTCAACATAAAAATATGTTCCAATGCACTAACGAAGCTGCGATCGGAAAATCTTTGGAAATTGTGAACAGCGATAATTAATAGACTTATGAGGCTGCAGCTTATTTGCCACAAAAAAGAGCTCCTTTCTTCGCTTTCTTCTCTAAAACTCGTGCTAATACGCAACAAGTGCTACCAGTGCAAATTGGTTTGTACCGGTACGATGAATAAATGGTGCAAGATATTAACGATAAAAACTTTAACGGAAGTTATCAGAACTCAACGGAAGTTAACTTAGTCCGTAAACATGAAAAAAACTTTTCAACGGATTAACGAGTTGATGAAAAAGTTAGCTTCGTTATTAACTAATTGACGATTAACGGACTTGTGCCCACCTATGTAGATGGCCAATGACAAACCTTAAGGTACAGTGAATTACCAAGCGGGGTGCAACATATAACTAGCACTTGTAGCTCTATCTCAGATCTTACACAAGGAGATATCAAAAAACAAAAGTTTTGAAAATTTTTGAAAATTTGCAAATTTTATTGAATGCACTTCTAGAATTTTTAGTTTATTATTTTTTAAAGGTATTTTTCCTGCCCCCCCCCCCTCCAGATGTGGGCCCCGCTAAACATTGGCTCCCAGATGCCTACAAATTACGCGGACAAAAGCGATAAATTTTCTTTGAACACCTATTTTGGTCTTCAGCTTTGTTTTGCAGAAAAAATTTAGGATAAAGACCTTTGTTTTCTTTACCTAACATTGATAAAAAAATGTAGCGAATTTGTGGTGACTGGCTCAAACCATTAATTACGCCAGTGCCAAGTGGGCTAGAGCTTTTCTAAACAGGGGCTAGGCCCCGCCGGTCCCCTTGAGTATAAGTTATATATCTGAGACTGAACTTCTAGTACGAAAGAGACTACGGGAGTATGATCACTGCTTTTCTGAAATGTCGGTTTGTAACATCATTCAAAAAAAAGATCATCGTGTTATACTAAGTTTCTTGTAGAGTTGAAGGTGCGGTAATTCTATTCAAAAAATTTTTGAAACAAATCCAGTCGCTTGAGAGGTTGTTTGAAATTTTATGGCACTATTTAACGTCTTCTTGTGCTAAAATTTAACTCTGCTGAATGTCACTAAATATTAAAGCAAGTGTTACCTAAGTTTTACTACAGACGAAGCTTCAACTCTTTTTTCTTACCCTAGAGGTTGCGGGCTGCAGCCCCCTCTAAAAATTGGTTAGCGTATATTTTGCTAAGGTGTAAAGTAACGAAAGTACGTAGCTGGCTATTTCAATAGCTTACTCAAGCAGAATTTGTCGATAACTAGCACTTTTTAAGTAATCATATTTTTTGATACTTTCTAGTTTTACTTGCTTACTTTTAGCGTGAAGTAACGCTACTTAAGTTGCATTTTGGTTTAGAAGAGTCCAAACTACTGTAGTTTTAAATTTGAATCACGACTTTGTCAAAACGGTTGAGTTTTCTACCGGCAATTGTTCAATTACGTTAAGTTAGCAAAGATTTTTTGAAAGGATTCCAAACAGATTCTGCGTGATATGATTTTCAAATCTCAAAGTTTTGTTGTTGTTTTTTTAGATTTGAATAGAATAACAAAAACTTGCATCAATTTGTAATGCATTACTTTTTGAGAGAGTGGAGGTTTAGAAGACCAAGCATTATTGAGCAGTGATGTGAAGGTAGTCGACTAGTGGCATTAAACTACAGTATGTCAATTGAATAATTTATTTATTATGCTTGAATACTTTCAGAAATACTTGTACTTGAGTAATTTAAAACTACTACTTTTTACTTTTACTGAAGTACTTTTTTGGTCAATACTTTGTACTTTACTTTAAGTAACAAAACTTTTAATTGATTACACTTTTCAAGTACTTTTTACACTACTAGTATTTTGAGAAAAATTGTGAGGAGAAAATAATGCAGTACAGTACGGTACTTTTTGATAATCGGTCAGAGGTGGGCAGTACCCAGTAGCATAGCCAGAAAGGGGCCGGGGGGGGGGGCTGTAGCCCCCCCCCATTGGCTTGTCAACCAAAACGCAGAATAAGAAAAATACCACATATTCAGTTCTACTGAGACTGTTTTTTTTACGCTGGAATGGACTAAAAATGATTTAAAGCATCTTTTAAAACATATACTCAGAGGGGGGCTAATTTGTCAAAAATTAAAGTCACAAATCAATGAAAACTTTGAAAAAAGCCAAAAATAAACAATCAAATTTGATCGCTTGTGTAAAAACCCCAAACATAGGTTTTATCAACAAATATATTATAAACTCAGGAATAAGGGGTGGGGGCTATTTAGTGTTAATTAATTACCAATCACTTTTCTCAAGTTTCTTTCCATCAGCCCCCCCCCCCAATTATTTTTTTTATAAAATATAGACGAAATAGACTACTCCGTGTGAGTTTTATTGAATTGTAGGATTTTATGATTTATCAGCATGTAAACAAGAGAACTACAGTGTTATCGTTAGCCACCTCCCGACCCACATAGCCCACTAATGCAACCAGTTGAATCATGTTGCGCTGCCAATTTCTATGCCACGTTTTCAAAGCATTATTTTTTTACTAAAATAGCCCTAAAATGAAGTTATTTTTGCAAAAAAATGCAAAATTTTCGAGCGCTGGGTGCTCCGCCCCCAGATCCCCAAATTAGCCCCCCCATTGCGAATTTCTGGCAACACGACTGGCAGTACCGTGGTACTTTTTAGTACCGTTATCGGTACCGTCGGTACTCTTTTTAAAATGTATCGTTTTTGGTACCGTTGGTACTTTTTTCTCGCTTTTTTTATTGGTACTCGCTATTCGGTACTTCTTTTGTGATTTTTCCGGATTGTAGCTTTAATTTATTCGAACTCCGTACAAATCAAGTAAAAAAGGAATAAGGACGATTGTCAACCCACTCCACTGGCTGCAGAATGCGGTTTATGGTGTGACAAAAAGTGCAACTACTATAAGTGATGCAATACAAAAATACTTTGTGACATCACAAGGGATTTTCAATCTCAGCTGCAAGCCAGTGTGGGCCTTAAATAACGCCAAGTTGACTTGGTTAGTGGTTACTGGTTAATTGGTTACATGATTAGGCAGGGCATGGCTGTGACTAATTTGCATAGCTCTTAGATTAGGCTAGAGGTAAAAGACCTATACAGTTCTTAAACAAAGTAAATCATAACCTTCGTGTTTGTAACGTCTGTTTCCCATTTTCAACAGTGGTCGAGTGGATAGAGCGTCTGCTACTGAAGCGGTAGACTCGGGTTTGATTCCCGGTCGGGTCAAACCAAAGACTATAAAAATTGGTATTCACAGCTTTCCTGCTTGAGGTTCAGCATTAAAAGGGACAGTGTGAAGCCTCCGCCGTGTGTGGTAGACAGGTGGCCGCTTGACTCGAAGACCGAAAGGTCCCTTCGCTGTCTACTGACCAAGGCAACTTGGTGAATAAAATGTAATTACAATTACAACATCATGATATACGAGTCAGTGACTATCCCACTCGACCCCATAGAAAATCAAATCCACAACCTCTGGACTGCTGTCCAAGTGACGTCACCACTGAGCCAGCTTCGCAAGCAACTAACAGCTTATAGTATTTAAGAACTGCTTATAGCATTTCATACTATTACTGCTCATAGTATTTCAAAAAAGGAATCCAGGGCCCACATGACAGAAATTTTCTTCTTTCTTCATTGTCTGCTTTTTCGTAAGGGTTACGGGGGCAGCAGCTCGAGATTAAGCCGCCACTCTTCACGGTCTTCCATCACATTTATCGTGTTACTTGGGTGAAGTCCCAAGCGATTCCATTCAATATCCTCAATGTAATCGATCCATCTAGTTCTAGTCGGCCCACTGGTCTTCTCCCATTTGCTTTGGCATGTAAAGCTTGTTTGGGGAGTCTTTCCTGAGGCATTCTGCTTACATGGCCAAACCATCTAAGCTGAGATCTTTCCATTCGTAGAAGTAACGGCTCGATATTAAGAAACTTTCGAATCTTGGAGCTACGCCAGAGTTGTGAGTCGGGTCGGGTTCGGGCCTAAAGTTTACAAAAATTTCGGGCTGAAATCGGGCCTGAGACGTACTTTTTGTCTTAGGTGCAGAAGAATATAATCAAAATAACGTCAACATTGCTAAATTTTTCAGACATAAGTTAACTTTTGTTGTTTTTTTTTCGGGTATTTTGGGATTCAAATTAGTTTTGGGTTCGGGCTTATGTTTTCGGGTTTGGGCCGGGTTCAGCCCAAGACTAGTCGGCCCGTGAACAACTCTGAGCTACGCAGCTTGTTAAACAGTGTAACTCGATCCTTCGCAAAACCTCATTTCGGACGCTTGCACTTGTGATCGCACTCTTTTGGTCATTACCCAAAATTCATGACCATAAGTGAGAATAAGGACAAAAACTGTTCAGAAAATTGGGAGCTTTGCATTTTTCGACAATTCTCGTTTCATCATAACCGAACAGTGCAAAGCTCGCATTACTGAACTAGGTTTGCCTATTCGGAAATGCAGTTCTTCGTCATTTTCTCGTTCGCATTAATAACGAGAATTTTTTAAAAAGCGCTACCGAACAAAATCCTCGCTCAAGAAAAGAAGTTATTTTTGCGCGTGCATCTGAAGCCTTGAAAGCTCGGTAACGTCATTTTCCCTCGCAAAGTTGCTGGGATCGATTGTGAGATATAACTCGAGTAAAAAAACGTCACATTTTCCTTGCCTACTTAAAGAGGATCTTGAACCGCTCTTTAAGCGTGCGAGAAACCTTTTTTGATTCAGAAATTTAATGGCGAAATGCATAGGTGGGCACAAGTCCGTTAATCCGTTAATAACAAAGTTAACTTTTTTCATTACCTCGTTAATCCGTTAAAAAGTTTTTTCATGTTGACGGACTATATTAACTTCTGTTGACTAAAGTTCTGTTGACGGACTATATTAACTTCCGTTAAGTTTTGTTAACTTTCGTTAAGGTTTTTATCGTTAATGTCTTACGCCATTCATTCATCGTACCGGTACAAATTAGTTTGCACTGGTAGCACTAATTGCGTATTAGCACGAGTTTTACAGAAGCGAGCAAAAAAAAGAGCTCTTTTTTGTGGCAAATAATAAGCTGCAGTCCGTATAAGTCTATTAATTATCGCTGTTCACAATTTCCAAAGATTTTCCGATCTCAGCTTCGTTAGTGCATTTGAACTTATTTTTATCTTAAAATTAGATTAGACTGTAAAATGTATTACTTCCAAAACACAAAAAGGCCACTATAGCAATGAATATTTCTTTACAATCAGCTCAACAGCGTCAATACGTGTTCTGGAAGCGAGTGAATAAAACGAAATGTAAATTACATGCAAAATGTTAACGAATTAACTGACTTTATTATCTTCCGTTAATTAAAGCTGAAAACAACGGATTAACGTTAACGGAGGTGTGAAGTTTGTTAACGGACTAGTGGTTAACGAAGCTAACGTTTTGCATTAGCTTGCCCACCTATGGCGAAATGTTGAAAACTTCTAACCAAGGCGAATTTTTGCTAAAAATTAATTAAAATCGTCGCCATGTTTGCTTTTAGACGAATTTCGAATTGCGTTGAAAATCATTTGCGAATTTGACTGATAAAGAAATACTTAGTAGCGCCAATGCCAGAGCCTCGGCAGCAAAATATTCATTCATTCATTCTTTTTTTATTCTTGACCACCACAACAATAGCAAATGCATGGTAACACAATAATAACACGTAGAATCAGGAAAAGGAAGTAGCGACACAACGTCAGACGTTAAGACATGCGGAGGAACTGAAGATAAAAAAGCGATTTTTATTTGCATGGTTGCTACACCTGTCACACCAGCTTAAGTACTTGTAGGTCTAATCAATCACACTCGTCAACATACACGCAGGCACACAAGATGGAAGTAAAACTAATGGCTGGAGTAGTTGTTCGAATGATTGATAAAGAGAAAAGAGAGGGACAGTGACCAGTGCAAAGCCAGGCACGGTTACGTAGGTGGTCAATGGGTGGAGCAGCTGGCCCAAAACTATGTTTAGCTCAACGGAGTAAAGTGAAGAAAGAAAAACCACCCTGAAAATGAAACCTCACTGGGTCCGGAAACCTCTTCAAGTAGCAGCTGGCCATAGCATCAAGACAATAACAATTTTGCAATCGATACATATGCATCAAAATAATTATACACAACATATAGCAATATGAGTCACACCATCCACATTGCGTCTAAATAAATAGCTGGTACAAAGTACCATAACATGTGATCTCTCCGATATCTAAGTCAGAACGAAGGTATACCCATGAGAGGAACTAAATTTATGTCTTTGCAATGTTGATGATGTGTATCTCACACCAGTTAAGGTCGAGTCCGGTGATACTCAACGTAAACGGCAATGGCTTTAGTTACCTTGCTGTGCGATGCACTGGAATTCACCCGCAAGCAGTTAATTGCATATATTTATCATGAAAGCAGTTTTAAGTTCTAGTAAATCATTACCTAGTCCTCAGGTTTTGTACTAAGTTTTAGTACCCCAGGACTCTACCCAAGTGTTCAAGCAGAAGTCAGAAATAGTAATTAAACGTAATAACAAAAACAAAAAAACACAGCCAAAAAAAAAGTTGCAACGAAAGACAGATAACGAAAACAAATAACGACAATAGCTGCTATTTTTATTGGGAGGAGCAATAAGATTATGATTAGACGAAACGAAAACAATCCAAAAATAAACGAAAAAAAAATTCAACTCAATATAAGAAACTAAATTTAGTGCTGATTCAAAACGATAAAATGTTAGTGATTTTGTGTTTGCTAACAAAATCACAATTATTCCAAGATTATATAGCGCTGTTGCTTTGCGCAAGCAATTGAGAAAAAAATTTTGGCCGCTGCTCAACTTATATGAGATTGCTTTTTCTCTTATGCAATTTTACGATACTGCAAAAGCAGTAAAAAAGCCTTTACTGCAGACAGAGCAATAGCAATTAAACAGTGTTACAAACATGGCCGCAAAAATTGACATCGAGCTCTCAAACTTTTTAAAAAATCGAGAAAAAATGAGGCTGAACGTCGGCAATAAATTAAAAACAATCAGCCTCAACTCAAGATTTACCGGTTCTCAAAAAGAAGAGTGTATTTCGACTTGTTTACTTTTGAAAAATTTGAAGCCTAAAATCAGAGGTGGACAGTACCGCGGTACTGTAACGCGGTACTTTTTTAGTACCGTTATCGGTAACGTCAGTATTTTTTCAAAAAAGTACCGGTTTTGGTACCGTCGTTACTTTTTTAGAACGTCTACCGCGGTACTCGGTACTTTTGTGTGGAATGGAATTAAAGACATTCAAAAGGAGTTGAAACTACGGAGAAGCACTTTTAAACCTTGCCCACGTAATAAAAAGCTGTTTATTCGATGATTGCGGATGACTGACAGTTCACCAACACTGCACTAAGTTGCTTTACAGCGCAAATCATAAAAGTTAGCTGTATTGCGTTATGTTCTTTGCTCTTTTGTTTGTCCTAAAAAGTGAAGACTGAAGACCAGCCTGTCCTCTGCATAAACTCATTTTGAAGTGATATTCTTTTCCAAAGAAAATTTGTAGCAGTACGTAATTTCATAAGGGGCTGTCCATAAAAGACGTTCGCAAACAATTGACCCCCTCCTTCTTGTCCGTAAATTGCTCTCATTCAGGGGTGCCGAAACACGGGGGATGGGGGATATATCCCCCCAATAATTTGACTGCATCCCCCCCAATAATTTGACTATGGTCTACATTTGCATCTGCCCCAATAATTGACTTTAGTCTGCATCTGAGCTTGTTCGCGCGGACACAACCAAGAGAACTTATGAAAGGTCTGGAAATGACCAAGGCAATTTTATTGCTGGATTATCACGTCACCAAAAACCTGTTTTGAAACCATGGGATTTTAAGACAAGGGGATGCCACCAATGATAAAAATGTGACGAAAAGCCTTTTGTTTCTTCACTTTCAGTTTCTTTTACCATCTTTTGCTTACAACAGTGCTTAACAAAAGTATTGACCATGAGGGGGCCCGCTCAATTCGATTTTGCCAACCAATTTAATTGAATAATCCGGATGAAATTAAAGGTTTTTGTCCTAAAAGTTGCTACCATGGACCCTTTTTATGAACGTATTGTAATTACTAGCGTGGATTTACCAAATGGCGCAGTGCCAGAGGCCTCGTGTTTAGAATGATGGTAAGGCTTTTTTGGTATTCACCTATATTTGGCAGGAAGATGTTGCAAAAATTTCCAAAGTGCTAGGAGTCCCGCACTATATAAATCCAGCCCAGGCAATAGCATGGTTACAAGGCGTAACCATCTATTGTACCATTTTTCAATAACAACCTACCTCCACCTCGCCAGTTTTTACGCGACAAAATAACTTTGAAAAATAAATTAGCTAGGAGAAATACTCATTGAACTAATCATTGAATTTAAATGGAAGGGGCCTGGGCCCCTGGCCGTACATGTACTCCTACCACTGGTTATTTTCATGACGAAATAGGTATCTGTAAAAAAAATCATCGACTGAGTTATTATTTACTGCTTAAATATTGCAGTAGTCAATGTACCTTACTTCCCCTACCTGGGCCAAATCACTTACAAAATTTGGCCCCAAAATGCAAGATTTTAAACGTGCTTTGGACTTAAATTGTAAGTAAAAGGATGATTGAACATATTGATTTTTTTAGTTGGTTTCCAAATGTTAAAAATCTAGTTCTTTCAAATGGCTTTGAACAGGTGTTAATTGTGATCCAAAGGCATTAAAATAGCTTTTTTTGCGAAAACTTGCAAAAAATCGTCCAGCGTCTGAGGGCTTTGCCCCCAGACCCTCATATAGTTTCCGGCTGGGGGATTCGCCCCCAGACCCCTGTCTGTGATACGTTTGAGTTACACTAGTTTACTGAACGCGTCTCCCAATTCAGACATTTTCACATTTTAACTTTTGGTTCAAGCCCTCTCCCTTTAGCAAAATCCTGTTTAAGTGCCAGACACTGGCCACGGCTTCTGATCTTCCATTCTACGATATCTTTGTCCTACAAAAAGTTCCTCTTTCAAAAAACTTTGATGACGTTATGCATGCATTTTGTGGTTTGCCCCTACCCCCATTAAAAAATCCTGGCTACGGCTAGGTTTGAGATCCTTCTAACATTCATTTGTATTGGTGACGCAACTGGTTTGGCCACTGAGTGCAGGTTACCAAAATATAAACAAAACTTGCACTTTATTTCGTATTGAAACGCACTAAACACAAGTTTTCAGTACGTTTAGGTATCATAGCTCATAAACCAAGCGTAAGGGACATTAAAAATGTGTTGAAAACCAACAGAATCGAAATTTCCTAGCAATGAAGGCGACTGAAATGTCATGCTTTGTAATTAAGGAATACGGATGTCCACAATGCAGGAAACCCTCTCTCTTCTTGCCCGCGAAATATCTGCACTGAACAACCCCCCTGACTTTGGAGTACGTCTTCTATGGAGAGCCTCTAATAATATCTGTTATGCAAATTCTTCCACTGGTTAAATAGCCTATGTGGTAATGTGCTCGGCTCTGTTGCTAAAGGTCATGGGTTCAAATCGAGAACAGAGTTGCCAACGACTCGCCACCGTTGTGACTTTTCTTTCAAAGGAGCTGTGTTGCCCAAGTGCATTGTCGTGGCGACGGACCAAGCAAACTCGTTACAGGTTTAGGCGTAATACAGTGAGTATAATGATTTGAATTTTTTTTTAAGTAATCGTTTCCGTAGATTCATTCACTGAGCATGTTATACCAGTTACCACCAGGCAAGTAAGAGACTCAATCATTGTTTAACGCATAAAATTATCAAAAGTATTGTTTCCAAAATCAGCAAATTTTTTTCTTTTGAGGGGTACCGAATTACGGTACCGAGTACCGGTACCGTCGATACTTGTTCTAAAATGTAACGAGTAAAGTACCGTCGGTTCTTTTTTAACAAAATAGCGGCAAAAGTACCGTCGGTACTTTTAAAGTACCGAGTGCCCACCTCTGCCTAAAATTACTGTTAACAAAGTGCCGTCGCCAGTGCAAACGAAGTGAGGGGGCACTGGCCGAAAGTGGGGGCACTAAAATAGACTGAAATTTTGCACATAAAAACTGATATTTTACGGCTCCAAATTATGCGCTATTTTGAAATTTTTGCAGTCATGTCTAAAAAAAAGACGCATCCGGCAACGTTTCTTAGCTTGTTCTGAATGTGGCCCATATAATCGCTGGAAAAATCTGTCTGCAGTAGTGAATGCGATCAGGAGCGCAACCAGGATTTTGCTAAAGAGTGAGAAAGCTTGAACCAAAAGTAAAATTTTTTTGCACAAAAATTGTCTAATTTAGGCCCTTTCTAAACTGATGCAATTCAAGCGTATCTCACAGGGGGCCTGGGAGAAGAGCTCCCAGCCGCTGTGTGATTTTTGTAATTTTGCGGCAAAAAATAGCAATTTTAAAGCCATTTCCATTACTTTTTGCACGTTTTTGAAACCATATGAATAACTACAATAAATTGCTAAAATTTACAAGTCATTTAAAGAATTAAATTGCCTAGCCCCTTCAGCCCTTCTTAAGATCCAGTCCAAAACACGTTTAAGCGCTTGTATTTTGGCGTTAAATTTTCTGACTTGGCTAAAGGGGCTGAAGCCTCCTCTAGCCTCTTCCCCATGGTTGCGCAATTGACTGAGACCTAAAAAAATTTTGAGTGTGCTCTAAAAAAACAAAAACAGGTTTTCTTTCAAAAACTGTTTTCACGCATTGTTTCAGGTCATAATCACTAACGAAGTGCCAGTAACGATTTTGTAGACTTACATCCCTATTCCGCGACACACCCATAAAGGCGTGTTAACAAGATGGAATATTGGGTCACATTTATGTACAGCAGTTGGTGGCCAGCAATTTCGCAAATAATCGAGAAAACTTCAAATGAGAATTACGTTTAACGTCATTATTCCTTTTTCCATTATATCCTGTTGTCTTGTCGTTACGTGATGTTCCAAAAACGTATTCTGAGTCAACCGAAATATGGGGCACGGCCCCCCCGTAGCGACGGCACTGTGTTAGCATATAAGTTTACCCACCAACAACTTTAAGGGCGCTTTAGGTCATAAAATAAATTGTACAGGGTCAGGCAAAATGATCTGACACATTTGTAAATTAAATAAAATGCAAATAAAGTCAAGAAACAAAAAAGTGTTTTTGTTTTTGAGAAGAACGTTTAAGGCCATTCTGTTTCATTATGTTTTAGAACTTAAATCAGCCAAATGAGATTCATTATTGTCCACACATTGTCGAAGGCGTTTACAAAAGTAGCCACATTTTCTGGAGTTCTGGCTTTGCGAGGTCGGCCGGTTGATTTTCATTTGAATGCAAATCCAGGTTAGCTCTGAAGTTGGTAATATTGTTTGGAGTTGGTACGGGATCGGTTCCTACCAAGATTGAAGTGCAAACGAAACGCTCGTTTTGTAGCAGTAACAGATTCGTTTGTTTTGATGAGCGTTTCCTAAATGAAAGCGCGATGCTTTCCAGTCCAATTCATGGCAGCAAACGAAAAAAAAGTCCAATTCATGGCAGCAAAAGACACAAAAAAACAATGGCATAATAAAGCAACTAAGTACAATGGCATTCAGTGGCGGAATTAGGGGGGGGGGGGGGTGGGGGGAATGCATCCCCCCCCACCAGCCTAAAAGTAACGATTTTGGCCGAAAAATCAGCCTCTGTTTCGAATAATTCGGCTCCATTTCGGGATGCATCCCCCCCCCACCGACCTAAACGTAACGAATCCGGCGAAAAATCAGTCTCAATTCTGGTGAAGACCTTTTTTCTTTTTTTTTTTTTTTTTGGAGACCACCTGAATTTGGGCGAAAAAAACGTTTGAATTTCCGATTTCGGCCGAAAAATCACTCTCAATTTTGGTGAAGACATCCGAATTTTTGAGGTTTTGTGCTTCAAATCCCCCCCACCAAAATTTTCTGGATCCGCCACTGATGACATTATATGAAAAAAATGGCATTTTATATACTTTTCGAAAATAAAAACATTGTTTTGTTTTTTTACTTTATTTGCCTTTTGTTTAACCTGCAAATATGTCAGATCATTTTGCCTGACTCTGTAGTATGGAAAAAGTTGTTCTTTTTTTGACATTGATCTAAAAACATAATTAATTCTGTCGTTCAGTAACTAATCATTATCAGTCGAAGAATTTGCAAGTTTAGAATAATAACGCATGGCCCATAGTATATTTTTCCACTACAATGCAGTACATACAGTACGCTTGAACGCATTGTTTTGAAGTAGAAATGCATCTGACGTCACAATGAGTTATTGATTATCTACTAACGCAGGTTACGAATATCTCGCAGCAAAATTCGAGCGTGCAGTTTCAAAGCATGTTCGGCGAGACGGTTTGGAAATGGCAGGTTGTCTACGAAGTTTTTTTGTTCGTTTGCGCCTTTTAACGAGCAAAATGGCCTTTGCGAGCTCGCTAAAATGTTCTGTCATGTGGGCCCAGACTCGCTTAAGAGCTGTAGTCGGCTTCTTGAGGTTTCCGGTTGTATTCTTACTTCGTTAATTTGCTGCTCGTAAGATCGACCAAGCAGAGATAATTAATCGTCGTAGAGCATTTTATCCGAGGACGCAACAAGTAACAACGCTTCGAAGAGAGTAGAAGCGCTGGCCTCGCGATCACGCCCGTCGTTAAAACGACGCTCCCGCACACTGTGCCACGCAGCCAACTTACATGCCACAGCAACAAAGCATTCTGTGTTTCATCAGCAAATGCAGCAATAATATCAACCGAAATATTTACTAGAAAAAAACAAGAAGAAATGAATTACTTTTATTCAAAAATAAGTACCAATGTTCGACAATTTCAAGAACCAAATTTTAAAAAGTACCAAGACCGGTACCGCGTACCGTTACCGTCGGTACTTTTTTCAAAAAGTACCTAATATCGTTCCGTCGGTACTTTTTTGGAAAAGTATGTGAACCGTTATCGCCGGTACTTTTAAAGTACCGAGTGCCCACCTTTGCAATCGGTCGTAATGCCGTTGCTTTTTTGAATGTATTCGAAGTAAGGTACTTTTTTGTACAAATTTAAAAAATTACGGTTTTACTTTTACAATAAACTTTTGTGAAGAAGATCGCTATAACATAATCAAAAATATTTTAACGCTAAGGGTTTTACTACTCCAAATTGGAATTTAAAACGATTATAGATCCATACAAAATAGACGTGATGTCAACCTAAACACACAAAAAACATATACATTGCCCTTAAAAAGCAAAATTTTACTAAAAATAGAAGCAAAATTTTTAGTCATTGCCCTAGAGTAATAGTCCACTGGATAGAATGACGTAATCTGTTGACTTCAAGTTCTTTTGTTCTACCAAATGTCGACTAGCATTTTCTTGATTGTCTAAGTTTCCCAGCTCAAATAGTGGTTGTTAAAGATTGTTGGGTTTATAACTTATATAGTAGGGTGGTCCTTATTTCAAAATTTTGGAAAACTATACGGGAACCGGGTTAAATTTGTTCGTTTTCGATAAAAAACTGTACATGCAAAATATCTCGGAGAAAAATTAAAGTTTACAGGTTGCACAAGAATAGCAAAAATTTGAGATTATTTATATGCTACTGTATATACAATTATACATCACAAGACAAACACGGCCCTATCAGAACTGTTCTAACAGATGTAACCTATAACACTCTCAACCAAAAAACCGAAATTGTATCAAAATGTCGACACAAAGCCAAATAAACCAAGAAATTGTCACCCAATGAAACTGCATTTACCGCAAATCAGTTGATCGCTGTGACGTAAAATGCCGCTTTGTATCTAGGACAGTGTTTAAAATTTTAACAGTGTTTTTCACAACGTTTGACAGACACGCAGCAACCATAAGCAGTGTTTAACAGTGTTTGATTAAAATGCTCAGCCTCCACCGTTAATGCTTACAGTGTTCTGTACCAGCCGCCGCTCCGCATCATCGACCCTGGTTGCCGCCCCTGGCTGGTGCTACTGCGTACCACAGTTAACCCTAGTCGGATAGCTTGGTCTCGCGCCCGCTATAGGGCTTCCGGTGCGAGGAAGGGGAGACATGGGTGGTGTACTAAGGTCTTTTACTGTTTTTGTTTAGTTTCCACCCCACCTAACAAACCCATTAGGAGGAAACAGCCTGTTGTGGGGTTTTTATATTTCTACGTTTTTACTGAATTTCCTGTACCGCTAACTGGGGGCCCATGTCCATTGAGCGCTTTACAAACTGGGTAGACAGTGCACAAGTCAATTACACATCATAGATTTTTTATATGTCTTCTCCTGTAGTTGGAAGTTGTTTGCTTCAATAAGTTTGACTGGGATCATTTAAGTTTCCAAGTGTTAATTACTGGATAAATTTCAAACCTCATGCGCTACAAAACAATGTTGTGTCACACGGATTCTTGGATACTTAATAAACTTGTTAAAATACTTAGCGAATCTTTAAGGCTCCCACAAGTAACAAAAAGATGACCTGAGAGATTTCTTTGATATGGACGGTACAAATGCTCTGATTCGTATACCCTCATGACAAAGGCATCAAAATTTTCTTCTAGCTTAAAAAGGAATGTTAGAGAATGGAATCAATGGAAACAGTGGATATAAGAATGGCAACTGGCAAGTCCAAAATAATAAACTAAGCAAAGAATTTGAAAGATCATCTTAAGAAATCAAAAAATAATAGCTCGTAATATTCTGCACAGAATCTATTTTGAAAAAAGTTTCGATTAATAGCTTGAATCAGAGGTGGAGTCGAGGACTCAAGGCTTGAAGCCAAGGCCAAGGACACAAAAACAATCCGAGGCCAAGGACAGCCCTTCCGAGGACAGACCCTCTCGAGCCCAAGGACAAAAATGCTCGAAGCCAAGGCCAAGGACAAATGCAGGCGCTAGCTAGTGTTCTCCAAAAAAAACAGGTCCTCAAAAATTTTTTTCAGGCGATTTCAAAAAAAGAAAAGGTCTTCAAAAATTATTTTTCTGGCGATCTCCAATTGAGGAAAACAAAAAAAGGTCTTCTCAAATTTTCCGCGAGATTTATGGCGTTTTCCAACAAAAAATAGTGCTGTCCTCGAGCCGAGGACAGGGCAATTTTCGAGGATTTGAGGCTTTGAGGCCAGGCCAAGCATTTGACCTTCGAGGCCAAGGCCAAGGACTTCAAAATGTGTTCTGGAGGCCAAGGACGTCTTCGAGGACTCCGCCTCTGGCTTGAACCACTTTCAATCTTATTCAAATTTATTCTCACAAGTCAATCACCTGCCTATCATCTCCTCTGGCATCTGCATAAAACATCTGCTCAAGATTGCCCCAATTCCTAATGGGACCAGTTAGTCTCAAGCAAATGGCATCGTTTGAGCATTAGAAGAGTGGGGATAGGCTGAGAAAGTTTTTGCTACAGAGTAATATGTTTTTTGACATGAATGTCTCAAACACTAAAAGTAAGAATCTGGTGCTTGCATCTCCATTAAAGCAAAACTGGAACAAAATCAGAAATCGGTTAGGGGTGCCAGAACTGATTGTGGCGCTCCTAGCTTACGCTCGCCATAATCAGTTTACCATACGCCAGAACCGCATAGTAAACTGATTATGGCGAGCAATGACCAAAGCATCTATTCTTTTACCTGCACTAAAGTTGCCAAATGTAGAAAAAAACTTGGACTAGCAAAAAACGTGGCAAAATCAAATTGACAAGAGCATTGGAGAAACTGTAATGAAAAAATTCTCTGGTCAGCTTTGGTACATGTCTAAGAAACTAGTGACTTAGGTTTTTTTGAACCAGAGGTGCATAATGAGATGAAGTGACGAATGGTTGCAGCTCTTTACGAAGATAAAAACTTTAACAAGCGTGCCATTAAGAAACAACAATTGGAAAAAGTGGTTTGCTGATTAAACGCAATTAATTGGTTATTTCCAAAAAATCAAAACTAAATCAAAAAATTCTGTCAATTGACTTTGATTCTGGGAGTAAATTATCAGGCTCATTGATGGCAGACCGAAAGTTGGTTCAAAGAATTCAAGTCCCACTTGCAACTGCAGAGCGTGGTGTGGCAATGGCATTTAGATAGGAATACGTCTGGCTAATTGAAAAATGTGATGAAGATTAGCTTCAGTTCCAAATCCATTTAGCCTCAAAGCATACAATATACGTGGTTTTTGCTAAGTGAGAATAAAGACAGGACACTACTGACTTGGCAACATACAATAAGTTGGGTTACATCCATAATATTGCTGCTTTTGAACAGCTAACACTCTGCAAACGGCGAAGACCTTATCATTGCAACATTGGGTATTTATGAAAAACTTTACTCTCTTTGTGCAACCTCTAAATGTTTTTCTATCTCGGAGATTTTTCACACCCGACGGTTTTAGCCTAAAAGGAACACATTTACTTCGGTTCCCATGATAATTTTTATTGTTTAATTTTTGCTATGGATTTTAGGACCAACCTATTATATAGAGTACCACATTATGAAAGGAATTCATTTCTTACTTTTTGGGCTTTCAGCAGGCATGCTGCTATTTGCCTTTTACAATCCCATAAGTGATATGATGAAAGAAAAATTCAACTGTGTAAGTGGTAAGGTGAGTCAACTTTTGAGTGATTTTGGGCGCAGAAAATTGCCGGTACAGTAACTACATAGGTGGCAAAACCGCAAGGGGGGGAGGCGGGGGGCTCAGGCCTCCTTACTTTTTTTGTTGAGGAGCCTTGGGGAGCCTAATTTATGCATTTATTCCTAGAATAATACCTTTGAATAAATGAATTTGCACCTTAATTCCGTAGATGGTGAAACCAAGGCACAGACTCACATTTTTTAACCTCTGGTTGGCATGAGGGGGAAGTGGATCCTATACTCAATGTACTGACTTTTAAGACAATCACTCAAAATATATTTATTTGTAGCGTAATTTCTCGTAATGGGTCTTCCATGGGATCGATTCCATTCCCGATTGTGATGCTCGTGTTGAGAATACGATGCCTTTGGTTCAGATTCAATAGAACTGTCACTTTAGCAACCAGCATGATGTTCAGGTTCTTTTCTTAGTTAATGGCTGATTTTACCATCACGCTGTTTTTTGCAAAGTTATTAAAACTTTAATTCAAATTTTCTTTGTATTTGCTGCTAAAATAGGCATTCATTTTTATCATTTACAATCACGCTTGTAATTTTTTCATTGTTCCAGAAATCCGGTTTACATCTTGATAATTTTGACCCACTGCCTCTGCCAAACGAACCTAAATTTTTGATAAATCAACCCACAACTACGAGTAACGCTTTTACAACAACAACAACAACAATGCGTACAACATCTGCTCCCGAAAAAACAATTATCTTTCCTAGCACAGCAAGCGCAAGAAATATTCCAACGAATCAACAAGAATTTGCGCAAATTATGGAAGCGCTACAGGAAGAACGAAAAACTGTGATCAAAAGAACATGCGAAAGATTTCACCCCAAAACAATGAAGGGTTGTGCACTTACACATAATCACGGGCACCACAACGGGAATTTAGTGGGCCCGAACATATTTTATTCAATTACTTACAAGGTAAGACATTATTCGAGGTGCTCACGCTCTAGCTTTACAGAAACGTAAAATTAAAGCAGTTTGTAAAGATATAAAGTAAAAATGATTTTCTCAAAACTACGTCATTTTACTTGTCAAAAAATGGTTGAGTTGGTAGAGCGTCGGGTTAGCGATCGAAAAAACGTTGACTTCCGGTTCGATTTCTAAACTAACAATGCGTCTTTGAGTCTTTGGGAAAGACACTTTACGCTTAGTTTCCGTCAATTAAGGCAAAGCGATTTACCTGTTGTGGTGGCCCAGTCTAACGAAGAACTTGCAAGCCAAGCATGGTAGTACGGTACGGTTTGTTTAGACTTTGCGTGCTACGTACCTTGCACCTTAACCGTACCCTACCAGCGCACCGTACTTCAGTTCAATTTTTGAAGCGTGCCGTACCTACGTACTGTACCTTGTTGGTACGGTACGTTTTTTTGCGTACCGTGCCTTTAAGCAATCTGAATGAACAACGATTCATTAATGACATATGCGACCATAAATGTTGACGTATTTTTTGTTTGTATCTGTTTTGTTTTATTGATGAATTGCACGTGACGTCATCGCGCTTCTAGCCAAACCGCTGGGCGTCAAAATCAAGATTCGGCATTGCGTAAATGCATGCAAAAACAATGATGGTGAAGATACACGGCGTATTTTCAAGCTCAAATTAGTTCATTCTTTGTAACATCAGAGTTAAATGCTGGCTAAAAGCCTACAAGAACTGAAAAAGGTTTTAATTAGTAAGAATTCAGTTTTTGTTTGCTTTTTTCAGTGACGTAAATTCGGCTTGTTGTCAAGAAACTCACGAGAAACATGTAATAACAGAATGATGGTGGTAAATAGCTTCGGTTATTAAATGCAAGATTTACTATCGACGGCGCTGAAACAGAACAGTTGTATATCCTTCATTGGTGACTAATTAGCGCATTTTTAAACTCATGTAATTTCATAAGTTTATTTTGCAAGATCTATGGCGATTTTTTGCATTTGATGTTGCCATCAGGGGCTGACAGCTACGTTTGCTAGGAGAACGCATAAGCAGTTGCTTTCCTTAAAAACTTAAATTATTTTGAAGAAATGCCATATAAATTTTAAACTAATGGTTTAACAAGCCTCTCAATGTAATGTTGATTGCGCCTTAATTTGCATTTATTTCGACTCGAAGTAGTGGTGTTAAATATTATTCATAAATAGCGCCTTAATTAAGCGTCAATCTGCCACGGTCTTACTGTGGCATAAAATTTTATGTATTTTAGGAAATAACCGAATGTACGGCGTGAACCAAAGCTAAAAACCGGGCAGAGTGGACAATAGCAGGCACAATGGACGATAAGATTTCACAAAAGGCATAACTTTCTAGACCTACTGAGGCGCTGAGTTACGTAGCTGCTTACATTGCTCCTGTGACTTTCAACTAAGGCTAGACCATCTAAAAATCAGAGGTGGGGACAAATAACTTTATATTAAAAGCGCAACGCAACAAAGCACAATGATCTTTGCAACTAGTAAAAGCGCAGCGCAAAATGCGCAATTTAATTTTTTTACTTTCTGAAGTGCAGCGCACCTTCCCCAATGAACTTTTGATTCACTTGAAGCGCAACGCAATTCCGCAATTGTGGAACGGCGTTTTCGTACCAAGTTAAACCGCAACCTAACTTCCGCAATTGAAATTTCACAACACAATGCAAAAACCGCATTTCTTGCTATTTTAGACTAAAAAAGAGTAAATAATTTGTTAAGCAATCCCGACATTTCTCAATATTACGATCGAAGTGGTGCAAAATTAAGTTCAAATTAGAGAATTTACGCTTTTAACCAAAAAAAATTTTGAAAGCGCAGCGCAATTAAAGTGTAACAAATTTTAAAGGTTTTATTCCGCAACGCAACTTCCGCAATGTTTTAAAATAAAAAATTAAAGCGCAGCGCAACTTACGCAATTGCGGAGGTTGCAGAAGTTGCGCTTTGCGATTCTATTTGCCCTTTGCCCTCCTTTGCTAAAATGTTTTAACTGTACAATCAAATTATTTAAACATGGCATTTTGACATCCAATGGTTTTGGCGGAAAAAGCTATGGCGTAGCTGCGATCCAGTAATACCGAAAGATAAGCTTATTGCAGCGTTTCTTGAAAGGGTGAATGGTTCAACCCAGGGTGAATAAAAATTTTGTGAGGGTTAAATAGAGTAACGGGATGAATACAAAAAAATTGAAACTGGTAAGTTAATGTGAGTAGCAGTGGTAACACGCTTTTTACTAAAAGATAATGGCTCAAAGCAGCAATTTGTACAATAATATTGTTTTTGTACAAAAATTGAGTTAGTTTTATTGGAAATTGATTCAATATCTCCGAGCCTTCGTAGCTCGCCTTCATATTCCTAGCTTTTTGAAATTGTTGGAAATAATCATTAAACGTATTTTCATCAGGGGAGAATGAAATGAGAAACTCTTTAATGAGGGTGAAAGGAATCGAAGAACTTAACAACGATTGGCTTAAGGGGTACTTGAACTCAATAACATGTTGAACTTAAAAACTGCTGAGCTTATATGCCGCTATTTCTTTCAAGCCCGTCAAAATCTTTAGAGCAAAAAATAATGCAACATCTAGAGGTGATTCTTTCTGTTTCAGGAATAATTTAGTAATAAAAAAATGACTATATATTTGCGAAAATTAAGTTTTATTAAAAACAAAGACAATCGAATAAGCTGCTACCACATTGATATTTGTATTTCCAAGCATTTTTGTACAGCAAAGATATCTGCGTTTGTTTAGTTGGTCAAATTGATTTTAATATATCGCAAACCTGTTTACGTGTCGCCGTTCACAAGGCGTTATTGCAATGCAATTTATTAATACTTTTCTCCTCAAAATTGTTCGATAGGCAGCGGAAAGAGATGAATAATGACAGTGCTGCGACTTAACACTATCAAGTTGATAGGTTTCAGAAAAGGGTTCACTGCACAACTAACAATACTGCTGAACAAATAAATAATTAGAAAAAAATGTTGTACATTTTATACCGGATAATTTTTCTTTCAAGATCTCGGAAATATCATGAATGAGGATACAATTGCAAATATGTGCCTATTTCAGCTTTCAATACACGCAAAACTGCCTCAGCATTATTAGATTCTAATAGCTGCCATCAGACTTTTGCTCAGAGTTGTAAGTCGAGCCGGGCTTTTCGAGTCGGGTTCGGATTCGTGTCGGGTTCGTGCCTAAAGTTGATAAAATTTTGGGCTTAATTCGGGCCAGAGACGTGTTTTTTGTCTTCGTTTACAGACAAAATCCCGAATGGGATGAAATCCCGAATTGGGCAAAGTCCCAAATTGGACAAAATCCCGAACAGGCAAAATCCAGAATCTAACCAACTTCAAAGATAGAGAAAGTCAGGATTAATAGTGTACTCACTGCTGGCTTATAAGCACTAATTAACATAAAAGAAACTAGGCGGTATTTTAAAAAAATCAGCGAGTTTTGTTCTTGACGAAAATGTAAGCAATTAATAGGTGAAGAGGAAGTAGGCCCACGAACAAACTTCCTGAAAATAAAACTTTTCTCTGTTTCCAATATTGCTTTATTTTTGTCTAGAACAAAATTTGGTATGAATGTTTACAAAAATAACTATTAAAAGTTTTTTGCCGTGGCTTAAAGGATTTTTTTTAATTAAACCAAAACTGGCAAAAGAACAATAAAATCTAGAAAATTATACTTCAGTTCGATGATTATGTGTTATGGTCATAATATGTTTTAATGTTTTTTTCTGGACCGGCGAGTTGGTCGAGCGGTAACACTGGAGTGGGAGGTTTGAGGTTAAAATCTCATGACGGTCAAATCTAGAGCTGGAGTTCTCAAGGAAGTGCTTGTCCTCGAGGACGCATTTTCAAGTCCTTGGTTTTGGCCATGGTCTCGAAGTCTACTGGTCCTCGAAAACGTCCTGTTGTCGGCTCTTGGACAGCATTAGTTTTTGATTGGTTAAAAAGAAAAAACCAAACAAAAGACAACATATCTGATAGTCTGTCAGTTTGCTGTTTCTTTTCCCTATTTGAAAAATAAAACAATGTGATAGCCAACTAAGCCAAGTCATACTAAAACTTATTTTAAATGGCATTGTGTGAAAGCTCTAATCGGAGAATAAGCGGACAACACGCATTTTCGAAAATTGCTTTTATTTCTGCTAATACTTTAGGTGCAGGCGGTGAAACTGCAAAGCACTACAGTAAAGCCATCCAGAGCCACAACAAGGAATCCAAGGGTCCGGACAAACCATTTTAAGTTGCTAATGCTAAAACATAACCGAGCCTATTCTGTGTGTGAATTTAGAAGAAAGTATGTGTGTGATAATGAAAGGTAATGCAATATTACCAGGAAAGGCATATTGATATATTACCTTAATTTTGTTAGTACGTCTTGTTGAAAACGCCAACTTGTTCTGAAAATACGCGACTTTGAGATGAGAAAGAATAACTCTAATCACTGGCAAGCGGTCTAGGGGGCAAAGCCACGTCCACTAAACATTTTGGGTGTTGGAAATAATCGCTAAGAATCTCAAATAACAAACTATTGAATTACAAAAAAAACGCAGCATGAAGGATTATTAAATTACAGTATGTGTGAAATTAAATATAACTAGAATTGTTCGAATGCCTGGAGTACTTATAAATTTTTTACAAGCTTCCACAAAAAATTGGGCGTTTTTAAAAAGAAAATATGGTTTATTATTTTTCCGTTTTGACAATTTTTGAATCTCTTGGAGGGGGCACGGGGCAAATGTCTTCAATGTCTTCCTTCTTAATACGAACCTGCTGGGATCTACAAGTTTTTTGAAATTGAATACCACATGTAAATTAAGTGTCTTTTGGCGGCCGAAACCGTCGCGCTCATTCATTGGCAGGCATTATAGATGTGAGAAAGACAAAATGCACTGAAAGGTAAAGAAAAGATTGGCTTAAAATCAGAGTTGGTAAATTGTGAGAAAACTAAAGTTTTTCTAAGTTAGTATTTACGGTATTTTCTTTTCAAATTGCTTTGAAAATTTAAATGTGTAGCGTTTTTTAAAGTCACAAACATTTGCTATTTTTTTTCAAAAAAATCACTAAAATTGTTTAATGGGGGCATTTGAATATTGTCCTCGCCCCAAACCCACTTTTTTCAATGCCAAAACCTTTTGAGCTTACAAATATACCCTTTACGGTACCTCAATTCATTTAAAAAACATAAATTTACAGTATTTTGCAATATTTTTAGACAATAATTTTTGAAAAATTTCGTTAAAAGAAATGGTTTAACTAAGAAATATGGTTTGCGTTTAGGAAATTACTAAAAACGTGAGAATCCATAATCAGTGGGCGTTTGCATCGAGGCCCTAACTGATGAAATTATGGCCTTGAAATTGACCATTTCTACGTGTATAATTTAGCTATATTCAGCATTTGAAGTGTGAAATATTGGATGAGAGGAGGCTTAAGTAGCCTGACCAGATGCATTCGCAATGCCGTTGCAAGTTGGTGTGAATTTTGCCCCGAAATCAGAAGAAAAACAAAAACAATCGCTTTCTGTTGCGATTTTTTCGCAGCCCAATCTAAATGAAGATCAAAAAAACAAAAAAACACGGTCTTCAGCCCAGTTTGTGCGATTTTTATCCGCTTAATTGAAATGAAGACCAAAGCAAAAAGGTTTTATTTGACGATTTTTTTGTTTGTAGTTTTAAATCAGCAATATTTGTTTTATTGTGCGATACAGAATAGTAAGTCGGGCCGGGCTTTTCGGGTTTCGGCCGGGCCTAAAGTTGACGAAAATTTCGGGTTTATTTCGGGCCTAAGAGGTACTTTTTGTCTTAGGTGCACAAAAATATACTCAAAATAACCTGACAACATTGCTAAATTTTTCAGACCTATCTTAACTTTCGGGTTTTTTCGGGCATGATTTGGGCTTCAAATTAGTTTTTTGGTTCGGGCTGGGCTTAGGCTTATATTTTCGGGTTCAAACCTGAACTAGTCCGCCCGTTTACAACTCTGGTGCGATTTATGTTTTTTTTTTGCGCGATATTGGACCGCCACATTCGAATGAAGACCAAGCAAGTTAGAAAAAAAAAGGTATTTCCCGCTTACCCTGTATGAAGGGACGCTGAATTTTCCATTAGCGTGAGCCAAATCTCAATGGGGGGACGCGTACCTCCTACAATTTAAGTACTGGCTATATTTCCATTCAGAGGTAATGGTCTTAATTGTTTCATTGCTACGATACCGCTACGGTGCGAAATCCACATTAGCTGCTAACGTGTCAAACTTCAAAGTGGCCGCCGTTATTATTTTTAAAAAACTATTATTTTCGAATTATCATCAAAAATTTAACGAAATGCTATTTCTTTAGCACTTTCGCGCTCAAAAATTATGGAAAATTTATCCTACATAATTTAGAAAAATTGTGTCCTCGGTCCTTGGCCTCGATCATTTCTGTCCTTGGCCACAAAAGGGTGTGTCCTCGTTACACGCTTCAGCGTAAAGCAGCGAGTGTAATGAAAGATTTGATTTGATTACAGTGTACTGCATGTTTAAACAAATTACATCAACACCAGCGATCAAATGAATTCAGCAGTGCAGTTAAATGTTGGATAAGGGGGCGAAACAGGTTACTAAAGTTGTCACTGTAAATATTTTAAGTTCAAAGAGAATAAGTTATGGGTGATTTTCAATTACTGTCAAGACAACATGATAAGTGATCGAACCATCAAACACTGCCTAAGCGATCAAAATATTTTTTACAGGAACAAAGTTTTCGATTTTTGATTGCTCCCATAGTATTTGATTGTTCTCACCATTTTGGGTTGACAGTAATTTGAAAATCAATCACGACAGCTACTGCTTCTCTTTAGCTTTCAAATATATTAATAGTGACAACTTTGGTGAACTTTTTCGTCCGCTTATCCAACATTTTACTGCACTATTTAATTCATTTAATCGTATGTGGTGACGTAATTATAGTTGGTTGTAATTCGAACGACTGCAAAAGTTAGTGCTGATTAATTTTATTCTGTGCGAAAACTAGTGGTTTGTTATATTGTTTAGATGCTTTGACAAGGGTATACTGTTTTGCCAAAAACCTTCCGTGTAATTTTTGTAAACAATGTACTTAAAAACAAATTAAAATAAAGAAAAATTAAAATTGCTATTTCTTAATTAAACTGTTCTGCACTCCTCTTGAATTCATGTTCGGCAAGTGTTTTTGCTTATGTTTTAGAAAGAAAGAGCAGCAAAATAATATATATTAATCATAACACATAATCATTGAACTAAAGTATGATTTTCTAAATCTTATTGTTCTTTTGCCGGTTTTGGTTTAAATCAAAGGAAATCCTTCTCGTCGCGACAAAAAACATTTAATATTTCATTTTGTACACATTTATACCAAATTTTGTTCTTGACAAAAAATAAAGCAATATTGGAAGCAGAGAAAATTTTGTGTTCAGGAAGTTTGCTCGTGAGCCAACTTCCTCTTCACCTCTTAATGGCTTACATTTTCGTCAAGAACAAAACTCGTTAATTTATTTTAAATACTGCCTAGTTTCTTTTCCACCTGCATACACAGGATTTTCGAATGGGGGAGCCGCAGCCAGAAGTTTGGAAAGGGAGATAAAAACGTTCTCAATTTCGCAATAGCCCAGTTGAAGACCAAAAAAAAGATCTTCACCCAGATTCAGTCCTGTTTTCCGCCCAAACTTAGGTGAAGACCGAAAAAAAAAGGTCTTCACTCAGATTCTGTCCGTTTTTTTGCTCAAACTATCTGCCCAGGTTACAAAGGGGGGGAATGCCGCAATTTTGCATGCTATCCTGCCATGGCACCATGGTCCACCCCCTAAATACGCCCCTGTTCTTTTCCTGCAGACTGGAAGAGTTGACGTCAAACGTGAAAAGTGCGAGACTTTCGTTTCAGGACAAATTGCTTCGCACCTAATTAACTCGATAAAACTACAAAGCTTTTTTGACTTGATCACTCTATTTTTGTACATGCGCTGTTTTTCTAGGTCGCCACAACAAAAGCGAATGAAATACGTGCAGTTTTGTCGGCAAATTAATTATTTATATTTATTACTGCTTATAAGCCAGCAGTTAGTACACTATTAATCCTGACTTTCTCTATCTTTGAAGTTGGTCAGATTCTGGATTTTGCCCGTTCGGGGTTTTGCCCGTTTGGGATTTTGTCCAATTCGGGATTTCGTCCCATTCGGGATTTCGTCCAATTCGAGATTTTGTTCATTCGGGATTTTGTCCATTCTGGATTTTGTCAAGTTCGGGATTTTGTCCAAATCGGAATTTTGTCCAATTCGGGATTTTGTCCATTTGCAGTGGCACAGAATATGGGGGGCCGGGGGGGTACCGGCCCTCCCGTTTGTTTTTAAGGTGCCGATCGCGTATCAAAATTTCAGGCAATTTCATGTTTTTCGAGCAATTTTGCTTAACATTTATTTTTTGTGTAATCAGTGTGGGGCCGCTGGCTATTTTCATATTTTTGGTCAATAGGCTAGTTTGGTTAATAGCCTAAATTTTAGGCTTTTTTTCTGCGTTTGCAAGTGTCGTGTATTGTTATACCTTGATAGAGCAGTAAATTTGGGACCATTTACTTATTTCTCGGGCATTTTTGTTCGGTAATTATGTTTTTGTACTGTCAGTTCTGGCTATTTTACTTTCGTGGTCAAATAGTTTATTACTTTCTATGCTATTTTTGCTGCACCAGTAAGTGGCGTGTCATCATCTACCTTAATTGAGTGGTAAATTTTCGGGCAATTTATTTTTTGGGCAATTTTGTTCAGCATTTATTCATCATATTTTTTGTAGCTATTAGGCTACCTAGTGATGGCTAATTTCCGTTTGTGATCAAATAATTTACTAGGCTATTTATGATTTGCCATAAGTCAAGTGTCATTATTGAATGCGCAGTGAAATTTTGGGCAATTTTATGTTTTTGAGAGATTTGCCCCATAATTGCGTCATATTTTTATTGGTGGTGGCTCTTTTGCTATTCAGTTTTGTGGCCAGCTGTCAAATAGGCCTGCAAGTTAGTCCATCTCGTCATACACATATCTTTGAGGATTGCAAACTAGTTTTTTGTGCAGTTTTGCTCAGGTTTTGATCAGCCTATATGTTTTATAGTCAGTGCTGGCTTCTTTTCAGTTTTCAGCTTTGTGGTCCAATAATTTCCTAGTCTATTTTGCTGTAAGTGTCATCAAAGAAATAACGTCAGTTAACGATCGATCCATGATTCAAATTGGCTACCCGGATTTAATAAGCTTCAATGAAACAAAATCAAAGGCAAAGTAAAATTTGGGGCAATTTCATATTTCTCTGTAGTAATTTTGCCTAACATACCATCTGTCTTATTGATGTAATAACTTGTTGACTAAATTCAGAATTGACAGATTGACCAGTTACTTTGCAGGTGTAATGAAATAGCTTTTCAGTTAATGTTCTGTAAAGTTTCTTTTCATTGGCTACCAATTTAGCTATTTTTGTTGTGTGCGCAGACTTGCAATTTTCTAGAAATTTTTTCTGACAGAACCAAGTATTTTTCTGAGTCAGTTTATCATAGTGTGAGCAATATTCATTTTTCGAATGAACAGTAATCACTGACCAAATGACTTATGAAGTGGTTGGCAAAGTGTATCACATTTCTTTTTCTCTACATAAGGTAATTAACTTTGATAGTATTTTAAATCTTTGTTAAGGTTGATTTTTTTTTTTTTTCGAAGACTTACACACAGCTTGTTATAATGTTGGCTGTGTTGTTTGTGTCACAAAACCAATTATTTTGTATCAGCTCTCAGCTCGTCACAGTGCGAGCAATTTTGATTGTTATGAGAATAATCACTGACCAAGTTACTTACACTGACAAGATTGACCAAAATACTGGCAGTACTAACAGCAATAACAGCAATTAAGTTGCAAATAATGCTGCACAGTTGTTTTTTTGTTTTTTTTTCGTCTATTGTGTTTTTCTGCAAATGTGTATTTTTACGTTACATCCTTTTAATCATTTTAAACGGTGTTAGAAAAGTTGTCCAAATTATGATGGTTAAATACATTTCGACCCTTTTTTCAAAACAATAATCCTTTTTTAAACGTGGTCCCTTTTTTGTTCAAGTACTGTAGCTACAGCAGAATGCTTTAAATTAAGTCAAGCACTGGACATGGCGTAAAGCTAACTTAGTTTCAGTGCATTTAAGTACTAGGAAGCTGTTTAATGGTGAACAGAAAAATAAGTATAAACTTATATTAGCAATATATATCACTTGTTTAGTTGTTTAATAAGATATGTGATAGTTGTCAAGAAGTAAATATTTTATGGAAAGTTTTATCTCATTAAAAAAAACAAAAACGCAAGTGATGTTACCAATATAAAATTTAGCTTGTTGGGGGAAAGCTAATACCATTGTCATGTATCTTACACTAGACAGGTGATGAGTTCAGATGTTTTCAAAAGTCCCAGAATTTAGATGCTTTTTAGTAATTTGGAACCTGAAAATGTTGCTAGTTATAGTTACCAATTTGCCTGAATAATGTTGCTTCAACTACTTGTTTCACAGACTTTTTGTTCGGTACTTTGAATAGTGATTTGATGTGTTAGCTGATTGAGGAAACAATTTTGCTTAGGCACTTAAAGGTAAATTTAAATTTTGGAACTGTCGCTAGTTAACATTGTTTTTAATTATAATCAGCTGAAGTGAAGTGATTGAACTAGAAGATAAGAAAGGTCTTTCTGCAAAAAATGCCATTGTTGTTGAAATATTTAAGTAAATCATTAAATTATAATCATTGGCAAAATATTTGCATTGTCAAGTTAATTTTCAGGAAAGTGCATTTTTAGGTCTTGGTGAGTTTAGCACTGATTTGATTGTGTTTGTGACAGTAGTTCAGTTAAATTATATACATTAACATTTGTTAAGAAATTGCCAAATGACTAGCTTTCCTTAACACATTTTAGTTAGTCTGTTAACTGCATAGCAAATAAGATTAATTCAGGTTTTTTTTGATGTGTACATTTTTTTTAACAAAAAATTGCAGGTAATCAACTTATTTTTCGGGCAAAATTGAATTTAATAAATAATTTTCGGGCAAAAGTTTGGTGCCCCCCCAAATCATTTTGAGCTCCTACGCCTATGTCCGTTTGGATTTTGTCCAGTTCGGGTTTTGCTTTTCGGGATTTTGTCCAATTCGGGATTTTGTCGAATTCGGGATTTTGTCTAACTCGGGATTTTGTCCATTTAGGATTTCGTGCAATTTGGGATTTTGTCCGTTCGGGAGTTTGTCCAATTCGGGATTTTGTACAGGATTCTTTTATCTTAGGTGCACAAAAATATAATCAAAATAAATTGGCAACATTGCTAAATTTTTCAAACCTAACTTAACTTTCGGGTTTTTAGGGGCATGGCTTGCGCTCCAAATTAGTTTTCGGTTTCGGGCCGGGTTCTGGCCTGAACTAATTGGCCCCTTTACAACTCTGCTTTCGCTGGCTACCCATTTGTCATCACTTACAACTCGCTGAAAGAGGCTTTAGTGTTTTGTCCCGGCGAACTTTGAAAATAAGTTTAGTAGCATTGAGTCCATTTGAGTACGCGCGTTTTAATTCGTCATTTATCACTAAAATTAACAAATGAGATGGAAGACTGTTAAGGGAGGAAATGCACATATGTCATTATCCCCTTTTTCTCGGCTACTAGTGCCCCTGATAGAATTAATACCAATAAACTACCGGTTTAATGCTACCAATTATTTACATTAGGAACTGCAGAACGATCATTAAAAACAATGCACTGAGGCAAATGTAATGATAGGCGAAAGACAGAATGGAAAATCTTAGAGGTTCCGGTACAACAAAAATTATGGTTAACAGTCTCAGCCTAATACGTACTCAGTATACTGTCTATACCTTATCATTGAACTGCAAAACAAATAGAAGAAAGTTCAAATACCGCATCAATTTTTTTAGATAATTTTGCACCCCGCCTCCTTCTGACGGTACTCTTAAGTTTGCAGCTAACCACCTTTCCATTTGCAATGTTAACGTTTGTCGTGCCCTTTTAAAATGTTAAGCTTTTTCTCTCTAACATTCAGTTTTGGGATGTATTTTTAATTGCATGTGCACGGTCGCAAGAATCTTCATTGAGGGCCGCAGGTTGCACAAAAAACGTACCGTACCAATTTAGGCACGGTACGTTTGGTACCCAAATTTAAACAACGTACCGTATACTCGTACTATTACAAAACACGCGTACCGTACTATTTAGCAAAAATTGAGGCGTACTGTTCCGTACTGCCATCCTTGCTACAAGCAAAACCCAAAAATGGGTTCTCTGGGTTGGTGTAAATAGGCGAAAAATGCCTGTTGGTTCGCATGAACGAATGAACCGACAAAAATTATATTTGATTTCAAGATGATGTCGTATGGCTGAAGTAATCAAAAGTAATTGCAAGAAGAGCTCAATTGGACAATTTTCTCAAACTTTGTCCATTTTAATGAAGTTTGGAAGATTGAAAAAAAACTTTTTTGCTACAACATTCACCTATTTCTATTATTTGATTTATATTTACCGAGTAGCATCAAGCTTTTGAATGATTGATCCTTATTTTTGCTCCACTCACGAGAAAGCGACAGTGACGCTTTTACCTCGGACAAATCGTCCTCACCAGTTTAGGAATTGACCAAGAGATAACGAAGTTATCTTTATAAGCTTTGAGTCAAGTTGCCATTTACTCAATACCCACTCGTCTACCCAATCAAAAGCTCCACACTGTCCTTTTTTGTGTTGAAGGTCAAAGAAGATTTAAATGCTGCACTAATTTTATTGTTGTTGATTTGACACAACTTAGAAATAAACCCAAGTTACTACCGATGCTTCGGCAGCAGACGGTCAACCCGATAAACTACAAACATGTTACTTTCGTTAACAAAAAAGAATACTGAGGGTGAACAAACTTTTTTTTAAACATCTGAAACATGGTTACAACAGCAAATTTTGGGACGAGGCTGGATTTTCTAAAATTTTTGTGTATTTTCGGTCTTATTTGTTCTTACTGTAATTTCTTCTTAGAACATGCCCATTTTAAACTTGAGGCATAGAAAACGAAAAAAAAACAGCAAACTATGTCAATTGCCAAAGCTGCAAAAATAAAACAGTGCAGCTCACTGACTATGATTGCTAAAATCTGGTTATTTTACTGTAACTTACTGTACATTGTTACGATACGGTACTGTATAACAAAACTTGTTTTTCAGTTTCTTTTTAAACTTGACTCTTGTTCTTAGTTATATTTCACGCCAAGGTTGGCATTCTCCTTAATTTGTTTCTACTTTTGGGGCAAAAATGTTCCTCGTTTTATTGCTTTTACAGATGAAGCCTGGAGTTCAACTCTGGAGCAGGTCAAAAATGTTTCCATGCAGAGTTTTCCTTTGCCTCTACCTCTAGTGTTTTTTTTTTTGGAGGAAGCTGAATGGCGCTGTCAGTGTCTTTGCCTACCTACCCTACCTCACAGGCACGCAAACTGGATTTTGCTTAGAAGCGGGACATGAACCAAACGTTAAAATTTTTTTTCGAAAATGTCTCTAATTAGGCGACATGCGTGATTTGTGTGGTTTTGGGGCAAAAGCAGCCAATTCAACGTCGTTTGAGTCACATTTCGCACGTTTTAAAAGCGATTTGAATAAAGTAATTTGGTAAGATTTAAAAAAGATTTGACGGAATTAAATTGCCAAGCCCCTATGTATTTAAAGGCCAAGTGCAAAGCACATTACGCTTGTATACTCGACTAAGGTGGCGGCTGAAGCCCCTTTATCTCCTTGGTTCCGTCAGTGGTACTACAGCGAGTATTCAAAAAGCTTGGCTTTTGATTTAACGTTTAAACATCAATCTTGTTTTCTTCCAGTACGCAGTTTGCTACATTCAAAAGTGCGGCTTTTCGAATTGGCTGGGAGCTGTTTTGGTCCACGATGGATTTAAAACATATGAAGATTTTCGACAAGGCAAGACAAATGGACAGAAAAATATCGATTTTGTCATGAGAAACCGTGAACTTTCGGCAATTACTATCCCTTCGTTAAAAGCAAAAACATGGAATCAATCTTTAAAGGTAATTTTACTGAGTGCCTGCAGCAAATGACCAAAGTTTTATTTTGCTCAATGCAAATACAGTTCTTCATGATAGTTACCTAAATCCACATCTAAGTTTCAAGCCAAATCTAAAAGCATAATTAGAGTTTTTACATTTCGACTTTTCTGGCTCAGATTTCGATTAGGATGCTGAAAAAATTGAACAAAATTATTAAAAAATGTTTTGAGTTGGGGCAAAATTTGAATTTGACTTTCATTAAAGTCCATTTCATTTTAACTTTAGCAATAAGCTTTTCTTTTTTTTTTGGGGGGGTGGATATGTTTCAAAATTTGAAGAATGTGGGATGGTTGTGGGAGTAGTATTGAGGGCTCAAGACACTTTTTCAAGCATCTACAGCTGCTCTGAGTGAAAATTGGTTGACTAGCTTGCTCAGCACGATGCAGAGTTGTAAACGGGCCGACTAGTTCAGGCCCGAACCCGGCTCGAACCCGAAAATATAAGCCCGAACCCGAAAAGTAATTTGAAGCCTAAATCATGCCCGAAAAAAAACGAAAGTTAAGTTAGGTCTAAAAAATTTAACAATGTTACCAAGTTATTTTGAATACATTTTTGTGCACCTAAGACAAAAAGCACGTCTCAGGCCCGAATTAAGCCCGAAATCTTTGTCAACTTTAGGCCCGAACCCGACCCGAAAAGCCCGGCCCGACTTACAATCTGACACGATGAACGCGTTACCGCGTCTTTGGTGCTTTGAGCGCCAGTGGTTTTAAAGCACTGCAAATCAGACATCAATTAGGCATCTGCAGTTGCTCTGATAAATCCATCGTTGCGAGAGGAGCTCAAACTACTAAAGATAGCCGAACCAGGGCCCACGTGACAGAACTCACATTAATAACGAGAATTTTCGAAGATGCACTACCGAACGAAATACTCGTTAAAGGAAAGAAGTTATTTTTGCACGTGCATCTGAGAGCTCGGTTACGTACGTCATTTTCGCTTGCAAAGTCGCTTGGATCGATTGCGAGATATGACTCGAGTAAAAAAAAACGTCACATTTTCCTCGCCAACTTAACGAAAATTTTGAACCACTCTTTAAGCGTGCGAGAAATCTTTTTTGATTCAGAAATTTAATATCAAAATGTTGAAAACTCCAAGTAAAGCGAATTTTTGCTGAAAATTAATTAAAATGGTCGCCATGTTTGCTATTAGACTGCTAAGAAAAAGCAAATTGCACTCAAAACCATTTGCTGTTTCGACTGATTAAGAAATATTGAGTAGCGCCAGTTGACAAAAATAGCAATACACTCTTTATTAGAACAATTTTGTAAAAACACGAGGCTCATTTTTGCTCAAAATTTAAGAACAAATGAAAAAAATGCCAACCTCGGCAGCAAAATAATCCAAAAGCAAAGGAAGAAAAAAAAATTCAAACCAATGAAAGAAACTAAATTTTGTGCTGATTTAAAACGATAAAATGTTAGTGATTTTGTGTTTGAAGGCAAAATCGCAACTATTCCAAGATTAAAGAGCGCTGTTGCTCTGCGCAAGCTGTTGAGAAAAATTTTTGGCGGTTGTTCAACATGAAAAAAGCTTGATGTCACGATGTGGGAAACCAGGAAAAAAGCCTTTACTCAAGCACACAGCGTAAGTGGAATTAAACAGTGTTACAAACATGGCCGCTAAAATTGACATCGATGCTCTCAAAATTTTTAAAAAATCAAAAACATTGAGGCCGAACATCGGCAAAAAATTAAAAACAGCTATTCTCAACTCAAGAGTGCTTTTCGACTTGTTCACTTTTGAAAAATTTTGAACCAAAAGTTACTGTTAACATATAAGTTTACCCACCTACAACCTCAAGGGCGCTTTACGTCATTTAAAGCAAATTATGTATTTATAGTATGGAAAAAGTTGTTCTTTTTTTAACATTGATCCAAAAATACAATTAAATTCTGTCGCTCACTGACTATTTATCAGTCGAAAAATTTGCAAGCTTAGAAATAATAGCGCAAGGCACGTAGTATCTTTTTTTATAACAATTGCAGTACTTAGAGATCGCTCGAACGCATTGTTTTGAATTAGAAAAGCAGCTGACGTCACAATCAGATATTTGTTACTTGCTAACGCAGGTTACGAACATCTCGCAAAGAAATTCCAGCGTGCAGTTTTAACGCATGTTGGGCGCGACGGTTCGGAAATGGCAGTTTGTCTACGAAGTTTTTTTGTTCGTTAGCGCTTTTTAGCGAGCTCGTAAAGGCCATTCTCGCTCGTTAAAAGGCGCTAAGGAACAAAAAACTTCGAAGAAAATTTCGCAGACCAACTGCCATTTCGAACCTCCGCCCAACATGCGTTAAAACTGCTCGCTCGAATTTCTTTGCGAAATGCTTGTAACCTGCGTCAGTTCCGTAATAAACACCTCATTGTGAGGTCAGATGCATTTCTACTTCAAAACAATGTGTTCAAGCGTACTGTATGTACTGCATTGTTGAGGAAAAAGAAACTATGAGCCATGCGTTATTATATTCTTAACTCGCAAACTCCTCAACTGATACTAATCAGTTAATGAACGACAGAATTTTATTTTTTGAAGCAATGTTAAAAAAGAACAACTTTTTTCATACAACAGTTTTTTTTAATGACGTAAAGCACCCTTGAGGTTGTTGGTGGATAAACTTATATGTTAACTGCATAGGCGTAGCCTGGGGGGAGGGGGGCAAAGGGCCCGGGCCCCCTCAATTGAAATGCTACCAATGATAAAAATGCGACATAAAAGCCTATTCTTTTTTGGGTTTCAGTTTCTTTTAGTTTTAGCTTCTTCGCGTACAACAGTACTTAACATTAATATTAATCCAGAGGGCCCGCCCCCCTCCCCACGTTCAATTTTAGCCAACCAATATAAATGTATAACCCGAGTGAAATTAAAGGTTTTTATTCTAAAAGTTGCTTCCTCAGTTCCACATCTAACCTTTATATGAACGTAATGCAATAACCTGGGCCGGATTTACCATATCGCACAGTGCAATGAGCCCCGCGTTCGGATGGTGAGACTTTTTTTGGTCTTCACCTATATTTGGCAGACAGATGTTGCGAAAATCCCCAAAGTGCCAGGGGCCCCGCGCAATGTAAATCCTGCCCTGGCAATAATATGGTTGGTAGGCGTAGCCATCTATTGCCTATTTTTCAATAACAATTTGCCTCCACATTGCCATTTTTTAAGCGAAAAAATACTTTTGAAAAAAAATTAGCCAGGGAAAACGCTTATTGAACAAATTATCAGATTTCAATTGAGGGGACCTGAGCTCTTTGGCCCTACATGTACTCCTGTAACTGGTTATTTTCCTATTAAAACAAAAACCTTTAAGTAAAATCTTTCAGTGGATGATTATTTACTAAAGTTTTGGCAGAGAGGTTGATTTTGAATACCAGAAAATTGAAAGTATCAGCAACTTCGCAGCATCAATTGACATATTTAAAGCTTTTTATTAGACAGTAAAACATATTGTAATAAAAAATCGAACGTTTTCAGCCTAAAGCAGTTAAGCCCTCGTCAGGATAATGGGTATCAGATACGTTATCCTGACGAGGGCTTAAGTGCTTTAGGTTGAAAACGTTCGATTTTTTATTATAATATATTTTACCGTCAAATAAAAAACTTTAAATATGTCAATTGATGCTGCGAAGTTGCTGATACTTTTAATTCTCTATTATTTACTTCTAAAATATCGCCGGGGGCAATATACCTTACTTTCCCCTGCTTGGGTCAAATCACTTACGAAATTTAACACCGAAATGTACGTTTTTAAACGTGTTTTGGACTTAAATTGTGAGTAAAAGTAGGATTAAACAATTTTATTTTTTCAATAGGCTTTGAAAAGTTAAAAATCTAGTTCTTACAAATGGCCCTGAACACCAGCAAAATGTGATCCAATGGCATTAAAATAGCTTTTTTTTTTAATTTTACAAAAAATCGCCCAGTGGCTGGGGACTTTGCTCCCAGACCCCCATAGCCTCTGGCATTGGGGGCTCCGTCCCCAGACCCCCAGGCTGTGATACGTTTAAGTTACACTATTTTACTCACACGCGTCTCCCTATTTACACCTTTGCACTTTTTAGCATTCGGTTTGAGCCCTCTTTCTTGAGCAAAACGCAAGTTACGTGCCAAACCTGACAAAAATTCCTCTTTCGAAAATTTCTGGTGGCCTCAATGCATATGATTTGTGCTTTGCCCCCCTCCTCAATCAAAAATTGTGGTTACGCCTATGGTTAACAGTAACTTTTGGTTCAAAATTTTTCAAAAGTGAACAAGTCGAAAAGCACTCTTGAGTTGAGAATAGCTGTTTTTAATTTTTTGCCGATGTTCGGCCTCAATGTTTTTGATTTTTTAAAAATTTTGAGAGCATCGATGTCAATTTTAGCGGCCATGTTTGTAACACTGTTTAATTCCACTTACGCTGTGTGCTTGAGTAAAGGCTTTTTTCCTGGTTTCCCACATCGTGACATCAAGCTTTTTTCATGTTGAACAACCGCCAAAAATTTTTCTCAACAGCTTGCGCAGAGCAACAGCGCTCTTTAATCTTGGAATAGTTGCGATTTTGCCTTCAAACACAAAATCACTAACATTTTATCGTTTTAAATCAGCACAAAATTTAGTTTCTTTCATTGGTTTGAATTTTTTTTTCTTCCTTTGCTTTTGGATTATTTTGCTGCCGAGGTTGGCATTTTTTTCATTTGTTCTTAAATTTTGAGCAAAAATGAGCCTCGTGTTTTTACAAAATTGTTCTAATAAAGAGTGTATTGCTATTTTTGTCAACTGGCGCTACTCAATATTTCTTAATCAGTCGAAACAGCAAATGGTTTTGAGTGCAATTTGCTTTTTCTTAGCAGTCTAATAGCAAACATGGCGACCATTTTAATTAATTTTCAGCAAAAATTCGCTTTACTTGGAGTTTTCAACATTTTGATATTAAATTTCTGAATCAAAAAAGATTTCTCGCACGCTTAAAGAGTGGTTCAAAATTTTCGTTAAGTTGGCGAGGAAAATGTGACGTTTTTTTTTACTCGAGTCATATCTCGCAATCGATCCAAGCGACTTTGCAAGCGAAAATGACGTACGTAACCGAGCTCTCAGATGCACGTGCAAAAATAACTTCTTTCCTTTAACGAGTATTTCGTTCGGTAGTGCATCTTGAAAAATTCTCGTTATTAATGTAAACTAGGAAATTTTTGTCATGTGTGCCTAGCTCGCTAACGAATTTTTTCAAAAATTAACATAAGAGACCAGCAATGAAAGAGGATCTCAAACAAACCGTAAAATGAGTGATCACTTGGTCATAGCGTGGTAGCAAGATTGTAGCACGTGATTTTTTTTTGGGGGGGTGGTTTTTTGGAGTTTTTGGATGTGTGTCGACTTTCGAGATTGTGGGATGGTCGTGGGAGTAGTATTGATAGCTAAAGAATCTTTTTAAGCATCCACAGCTGCTCTGAGTGAAGATTGTTTTACTAGCTGACTCAGCACAAAGAACGCGTTTGCACATCTTGGGTGCTTTGAGCGCCAGTCGTTTTCAGGCGCTACAAAAACCTATGAAGCATTTGCAGTGGCTCTGATTAATCTATCGTTGCGAGAGGAGCTCAAACTACTAAATGTAGCCGAAACTAGCTCTCTTTCGAATTTTTTCAGAAATTAATACAAGTGACCCGTGATGATAGCGGATTCCAAGCAAAAACCCTAAAAAGATTGATCACTTGATCTTAGCTCTTATCTCAGCTCTTGTGAATTTTTTTTGTTTTTTTAAACATAAATTATTTTATTGAAAATTTAAAACACGCTCAAAAATTGCAAATAAAAACAATTCAATCAATAAGTTTACTGATTGATGTTTAAATGTGGTTTTTGGGGGTGAGGGTTGTACTTTGATAGGTATTGGGTTAGCATCATCTAAGTTATTTTTAATGTGCTGTTCATGCGGGGGAAAGTCAACAGGATAGTTGTTGGTGCGATTTGCGATGAACTAGTCAACGCACGATGTGCGTCAACTTGATCTTGATGTTGTTAGTGAATGCTGTAGTAGACTATAGAAAAGGAAGGAGAGCAAATATAAAATCTTCGAACTTCGCTTATTCCAGTCCATTCGGGAATGTCCGTGGTCATAAAGATTCCTCAAAGAATGATAGAAATGGACTAGAAAGTTATAAATATCATAGGCCATGCGTTACTTCCAGCAGACACAGTGCAGCGCATTGGAGAAGCACGACCTCTGCTGAACTCTACCGTTTCGAGCCACATGCAAGCAACTCCGTGCTACAAGGATCCAGTTGCAGATTGCAGGAGCTGGAAGTTGTTGTTCTGTTGGTTTATTGAAAACAGAAATATATTTTTGGGGTTTCTTTTGCTTTTTTTTTTTTTGTTTCATGCTACTGAACAGGAAACTGCATTTTGCATTTGTCTCGTTACTTAGAGCTTTCAAAACACTTTTCAGTTAGTTAGCAAAATTTTTTACTAAATTTAAAAAAAAAATTCTTTCTACTTTGCTTCGTTTTAGTTTATTTGTCAAAATATTGACCAGTCTTATCATTAAAGTGCAAGTGAGATAGATATCAACACCAAGAGGGAAAGCAATCCACAAACGCTATGATCCAGACAATTATCATGCTAGGAGGCATCAGCATCAATGTGCGAAATTGACAAAAAATGTGGACATTGGTAAATGGACAGTAGGTGCTTTATTGTGCAACATATAGCTTCAGCAAAAAAAGAGATGTAGAGTACTAGAAAGATAAGGCTGTAAAAAACTGTAAGAGTGCAAAAAAAAATTGGCCTATTAGGGTGTCACAAGAATAAGAAAAACTCATGAATATGAGCTTTATCAATTATAAAGCATCAAAACTATTTTCAGACAATTCAGATGGTAAGCATTCAATAGAGCGGATGCTTGATTTTAAGTTACAACGGAGCTTTAACCTGAAAGAAAAGGAAATTCCGTCATGATCAAGCTGTTCTCCTCAAAAAAGATACGTTCACACAAAGAATGCATACAAGCATTTTTTTTTGCGAGAACCTGATCAGAAATGTCAAGAAGTATTTTTTGCTCTAGAACAACAACGCCAAGATTGTTGTAGCTTCCAGAATAAAAGTTTAGTACGTGTTACGAACGATAAAGTTTTTATAACCAGGTCTTGCGATATGTTTCAGTTTGCCAAACCGTTTCTCGTTAAAGCTTAATTCTTAAATTTGAAGATCAGCGAAGACTTGCCAATCGAAACGGTTTTGTGTTTTCTGCACGGCGACGATGCGAAGTATTATAGCCAAATTCAATTAGGTGTAGGAGAGCTATGCCAAACTCTCCCAATCCCTTTCTTCTTCTGACAGCTGAGCACTTGATTTACTGATTTTTAATGAAATTTATTATTATATTGAATAAAGAAAAGTACAGAAAAAACGAAGTAGTCTCAAATGCGATGTAAAGACCAATTCAGGGCCTTTCTTCCAATCTACAAGACTGTTCCCTCGCAGTCAATAGTCAAATCCATAGGCAAGGAGGGGGAGGAAGGGATCACAAAAAGCAATTTACCCAAGTTAAGCAGCTTTTAACATGTTTCACCAAAAATTGACACTGTTCACTTGACTAATTTTTGTCACTACTCAGCTCTCAGGCTCCAAGCACGTTTAAATAGTTCCAAGCAGTAATAGCACATGGTAGATCGCCTTTGTCTAGCATCCAAAGGCCGGAAATTAACAAACAAAGGTTGGCAGCTGCCAATCTACAGTCGTCTCAAAAAAACAAATAATGCACAAAAAGAAACCTTCTAACACAACAATTCTAAAATGTAGATGCGCTAATTAACTACTTATTTTTAACAAAGGAAAATAATTACTCAGTGATTTAATTTAAAAACCGATTAGACAATGACAAATAGTCTTTTCGATTTAAGTCATAAGATTGCGCAAACCAATCATTAATTAGACACAAATGCACAAACAAAGATTTAAAATTGGGTTTTCAGTCACTAGTTGAAAAGCAGGGCAGATTATTTTTAATGATTTTAACAGTATGAGGCAGGTTGATTGCAAACGTTGAAAAGAATTATGGGCTTGCCCAAAATAACGTTCATGGAAATTTTGTCCCTAATGAAATCTTGTACTCGCAAAAAAATTAAACGAGAGATCGGGCAGTCATGGCAAACGTGTTCGATAGTATCATTCAAGCTTGGGCAGAATTTACATGTGTTAATTCGTTTTTCTCCATTGGTAAGACAATTGATCCTGTGCCTTGAGTTAAATTTGCTTAAGAAATATCCAAAATGTGCCACTTTGAATGTCACTTCCTTCTGCTTGTTGGAGAGATTTTTGAAAGGTTTTGAAAGAAGTAGAACTTCAGACCAAGAAGAGGGTTCTAAGGAGCTGTTTATTTTTGGTAATTCTGCTTGTTTTAAATCCAAAAGAGAGAGGGGGATAAAGTTGTTTGTGCGAAATGTTGTTCCGTTGGTCCGAAGAAAACGCAGCTGACAAAGTAGAAAAAGAGCGTGTTTCCAGTCAGAATTAGGCTCCGGCTTGTGAGGCATGCGGTTAGAAAACATTTCCGGGTAAAGACTACGGATTCGATAGCTGAGGTTATAGAGAGCATACGACATCCAAAAAAGGTTAGGAGTTGGGTTGGCGGTGAGAGATTTAAATCTTATCAAGAAAGCAGGATTGGTCCAAGCCGAAGACGATGGCATTCCAATACCACCATGTTGAAGAATTTTAGATAGAGTGATCCAACTGATTGGCTCAAAATAAGACGGGGACCATAGAAACTTGTGAAGAATTTTCGAGATAGACATTTTTGTTTTTTGGGACACTGTAAAACTCTCGCCGTAAAAGTGATATGAGGCAGGAGCAGAGTCGTAATTAACAAAAGTTTACCATGTTGCTCTTCAAAAAAAAAGCAACATGGTAAACTTTTGTTAATTAAGTTATTTTCATCTAGGAAAAATTTTCCACGTTTACCGTGTTGACCGCTGTTTCAGATATCACAAGTACTACACTGCGCAGCATGAAAGCAAAAATCAAGATTTGCGCGATTTTTAGTTGGTCAAGCGTATAAGTAAGTGTTCGTCTCTGGAGCGAGAGGTCTGCAGTTCAAATCTCAGGCCGGTCAAATCGAACGCAGTGTTGCTAACGGCTCGCCATCCCTACGACATTTCTTCGAAAGAAGCTGTGTTGCCTACAGGCGCAATGACGAGGAGACGGGTCCCGTAGACTCGTAACACGTTTCGTAGTACTACAGCGAGTATAACGAAAGAAAAATGATTTGATTATTTTGAAAACATTTTAGATCCTATTGCAAAAAAATTCGGCTTTCTAGCGGGTGTAGTTTCCAAAATAATCACATTAAAAATGGGTTTATATTAAAACTGCAAAGTCAATCGTGATCATTGTAACGTAATAATTGAAATAATTACAATCAAAAAATCAAATTTTTTGCATAATGCATGATTACAAAGAGTTACGTATTGTGGCACATTAACACAACATCGCCCACAAAAACCTGATTTTCGAAATAGGATACGCGACTACGCGTATTTTGCAAATTCACTGCTTTTTGCCAAGAAGTACATTTCACATTTTTTTTTTCAAAGTTAAACAACCTCAGAACTTATTACACGTATTTTTTTCGGGCAAGTAGACATTTGAAATCACTTGCTCGACGAGCAAGTTGTTAAAAAAATTAATTTCGACCCTTGCCTATAGAAAGTCCTTCCTTTGGAAAATTTCTGATGACGTTAATGCATGTCATTTGCTACCTGATCCCCCTCCATCAAGAATCCTGGCTACGCCTATGGGCACTGATATTTTGCGAAATTTCAGTGAAATTGAAGAAGGCTATCAAATTCTGCTTTGATGTTGTTAATGTTTTTAGATCATACGAGTTCGCAACCCATTCGAACGCATTGTATCAGCTTACAATGACAAGATGACTGAAAAATACGATCCTTTCACATATATTTTTGGACCAATATCGAAACAAATCAACCAAAAATATAAACCACTAAGACACAATTTGGAGGATCGTTTGAAAAACGATACGACGGCTTCTTTTGAGGATTTTGTCCGCCATCTGCTCAGCGATGCACCAAGAGACTCGCACTGGCAGTTTTACGACACTTTTTGCAGACCTTGCTATGCTGATTATGATTACGTCATCAAATTTGAAACCATTGCTCGAGATCTAGATTATCTGAAACTTAAGCTAAACATTACCAAGGAAGACCATAAAAAGGTATTCACTGCTTGGCATCCTAAAACTGAAAAAGAAGAAGTCAAAAAGTATTTTGATCAAATTCCAAAACAATTGGCTGTGCAGTTGTACGAAAAGTATGAAATCGATTTTTTAATGTTTGGATATGAGAAACCTTCATGGCTTTGTTCTGAAAAGCCTTAAAAGCAAAATGAAAAAATTGTTGAAATTCTGTTGGCGCTTTATACTTCGAATTCCGGATCTCGGAATATTGCAAGCGGATTATTGTGGTTTGGTTAAGGGGGGCAAAGGGATTGGAATTTGGTTTTCATTCTTCAGAGAACCTTCAAGGGCATAAAGTAGTAACAATTATTTTGCATTCATGGCTACAAACCTTCATAATATGAATGGTTCTGCAATAATCAACATCATCAAGAATCGCTTCAATCAGCCAGTTTACATGTAATATGGCAATTCGACTTCTTATAAGCAGCGACTTCTCTTCTTCTTGGCAGCGTTGGCTGAGCGGCAACGGCGTCGCTTTGAAGACCACTCTGATCGTGTGATCAAATTCAACCAGCACCCTGGTCACATTTTTGCGTCTTTTAAGGCGCTTTTCTATGAGAAGCTTTATCTCTTCTTGATGGTTATGAACAAGCAACAAATCTATGTTAGGAGAAGCCAATTGTAAATCGAAACACTGAAGAAAATGGTAAATTCCTAACTCTTAAGGCCCGGTTTCTATACACTCAGCCTAAAATTGTGGGTTTTTGTGTGTATGTTTTGTTTTTTTGTTAATAAAAAATTATTGAGCCCTACGTACCACCTTACTAGCGTACAAGCTGCCAGTTGCTTAAAATGCGTAAAGGATACGCTTGTACGGTCGCAATTTTACGCTCTGTAGACCGAATTTAAGCGGTGGCGAATTTATCCACGGAGTAGCGCATCCATCGCTTTTTGAAACATGAGCATAAAAAGGATCACATTCGCAATGGCGAAGGTTCGATTCTGTGCTGTTGCCAATTGCGCGGAAGTGCCTGTAAAAACCTGAGTTGGAAAAATGTTTAATATTCTTTTTTAATTTCTGTTCGTCTTGTTTAAGAGACACGATGTTTATCTCTGTTTAGTGGCTTCGAACAAGCAGCAAATGTACGTGGAAAGAAGTCAAAACGTTAATCGGAAGCTTGGAAAAAAAGGTCAACTCTTAAGCGGGTGTGGATTCGTCCGAAATAAAAAGTTACAACAGTCGCTTTCTTGTGATTGGAGAACAAATATGGATCAATCAATTGAAAAAGACAATTCTAATTTTAAGCCAATCTTTTCTTTACGTTTCAGTTTATACGATGATGTTTCATAGAAAAAAAAATGCATTCATCATCATCATCATCTCAAAATTATACTGTGCTAGAGCTCAAAATTTTGCTCTAGGTTTCGATATAACCACTTTACCTTTTCTACTTTAACTAGATCGCTTGCTACAAACAAACTGCTGAACCAGAGTTGTAAACGACTGGTTCAGGCCCGATACCGGTTCGAACCCGAAAATACGAGCCCAAACCCGGCTCGAACCCGAAAACTAATTTGAAGCCTAAATCATGCCCGAAAAAAAACGAAATTTAAGATAGGCCGGAAAAATTTGGCAATGTTGCCAAGTTATTTTGATTGTATTTTTGTGCTCCTAAGACAAAAAGTACGTCTCAGGCTCGAATTAAGCCCGAAATTTTTGTCAACTTTAGGCCCGAACCCGACCCGAAAAGCCCGGCCCGACTTACAGCTCTGCTGAACTGTACAGTAAGGAATACACAGGGATATCTAGATTCTGGAACTGCGAAATCGCCGACACTGACAATAGTGGTGTAGTTTTAACTTTAAAGTATCTCCTAACTAATTTGTTTACACTAAACAGTTAATTGTTTACTTTTGTGCTCATTGAAATGCTTGTTTATTTTTTGATTTAGAACTTTTTATGTGTTTTTGCACCACTGCTGTACAAATAAACGATTTCGTTGTTCTTGATAATTATGTTCTAGAACACAAAAAATGACTTCAACTTGATTTACGGAAAAGACTCAAAACTATACGCTATAAACGCTATAACCTCTCCAGTCAGTTCCAAACTTTACGCAATAAACTCTGTGGTAACCGATAGAGTGTGGGGAGGTAGAGTGGAGCTTGGAACCGGAGCGGAGTCGGAATAGGATTTTGCATTTTTATGCCGAAGCGGAGCCGGAGTCTGACTTTAAAGTAGTCTTTTAAGCCGAAGTGATAGTTGGTAGTAAAATGAGCTACTATTTTTGCTCTCTGGGAAATATCAGAATATGCGACTAGTCGGTCAGCCATCTAGCCGATTGTTAAATACAGTTCCGGATAATGTCACTGCCACTGGTCTGGTAGACTATGGTTTGATCCCATGTGAAAACAAGTGCGACAAAATACAGGGCTGGATAATCATCCACCCAAAAAAACTTTTCCTGTCATCATTATTGTCTGAATTTCAGGGTATGCTTACATTTACAGGCATCAACATTTCACGAAAGAGAAGAAAACTAATCCGTTTTGAAAAATGCAAGAGTTGAAGATAGGAGATGCAGAAAAAGTAGATCTACAGTAGGTTTGTCCCAGGCGATTAAGCAATATGAAAATTGGTTCGAATTTGTTTGTCGAAGTGTATTTTTGCCTCGGAAGTACCTGTATTTCGGAGCGAAGAATTGTAGTCAAGTTTTGGAGCTGGATGGAAGTCGGATTCAATTCAAAAAATGCTGAAGTAGAGCTGGAGTGCAAAAATTAGCTACTCCGTTCCACTCTAGTGGGAGGCAGCTTTGCAGCGTTTCTGCAGTTTATTGCAAAGTATTTAACCCTATTTTCTTGCGAGCTATTTGCCAGCGCATTTTACACGGTAGTGGGGGCAAAATACTCTCTGTAATTCATAAACCTAATATCTTTCTAACACCGAAATTGGAATGCGAGTTGGTGTTTACCACAATTATTTTGAAAATTGTTTTCGAGTTGATGACGTCATCATAGAGACGTCACGGCCACATTCTTAAAAATAACATCGTTTTTACAATGACGTCGCAAGCGGTTCAAATTTTGAACATAGGTTTGTTTTATAATACTTAATTTGTTACGTTGGTTACGTTATCTAAGGTAAGTTAGTTACGTCATAAAAACGTCTCATGACCTTGTTGAAGTTAAATAGGTCAAAAAATGCTCAGATTTTGAAGTTGACTTCAGGAAACCTCAAACTTGGGAAGCTTCCCGTTACCTTAGCAACTTAAAATTTTCTTCAGTTCTTTGTGAATAAATTTAACTTAAAGTCAAGTTAATTTGAAATAGAAAAAAACTCGTTTCTGAAAGGATTCACCACGAAAGACGTAAAATACCCCCTGTAAAACAGCATTAACAATCTGCGTATTTGCGGTAGCCATAAAAAGTAATCTGTTTACACAACAGGAAAATTAAATTGTTTTCAAATTAGTCTAGAATTAGTCTATTAGAATAATTCTCAGCAAAAAACACAGTGCCAATGCAACTGAAAACATTCGGCTGTTTGTTGCTTACGTTTCGAGACAGTACTCATCTCATTATCAAAGTTGATCTATGAGTAGGTAAAAAAACTTGAAGGAAAATAAGCAAATTTGAAATTACTTTATAAAAGGTCAGTATAAAAGACTATAATAACAAAGTGTTAAAGAAAAAACAAAGTCACGGCACAATCGTAGAAGGCTATTTAATTGCAAAATTCTCCAAATATGGGAAATGCGTGATTTAAACTTGTGATTACTTTTATAAGTCTACGAAATAGTGAAGTAATTTACGCCAGAGCTATAAACCCAAATTACATAGATATATAAATGACAAGTAGGGCGAACTAAGAATTCGAACAGCAGTTAAAAACAAGTCTTCGGCTTACGAAGAAAAACCAAACGGCCAAATTAAGCTTAGATACAATTGAAAATTAATTATGGAATAACAAACTAAATAAAAATTATTGAATAAAATCATGTTTTGAATGAATAGAGTGGAGCGAAAGTTTTGTCATATATTTATTTAATGCATAATTTTATTCAATATATAATTACAATATTTAAAATATTTTACAAGTCTATTAGAAGTTCTGGAGGTCTCCAGTTAGCCTGTGGTTGAAGGGCGGCTTGCTCACATTGTGAAACATGGGTGTTATTACGCTGCACCCCCAAGAGTTACGACGTCCTATGCAGGGTTGGAAATCGATATAAAAAAAATAAAGAATAATCGATATTCGATACTTCAAAAAAATAGTAAAGAATAGGCGATTTCGATAATGAAAAAAAAGTAAAAAATAATTGATAATGTAATCGATTAACTTTTTATCGAGTCAAAAAAGAGTGCCAACATATTTTGACATTACAACTAAAAGTAGATATCTCTTTGCAGTGGTGCCAATTTATGTTGAGCATTGGGGGGGATAATTTGCAATTTTACTCCAATTTGCCCTATTTTCAAACGAGAAGCTAGTTATTCAAAACTCACGCAAGCAACCGCAATCAAGCGTAACCCTCTTATTGCTTTTTTTCATATATTTGGTTTAAATTCGTTATTTTGATTATTCAACGGTGTGCCTGCCGTAGTCTAGTGGTTAACGCACGCGCCTTCCAACCATTGCATTGGATTCGAATCGCGCTCTGGTTCCAATTGCACTAAGTGCAAATTCACGGAGTTTTCACGTAGTATTAAAAAATGGGAAAAGAGATGCTCGGAGCGTTTTTTTTTTTTTTTCTTGAAAACCTTGCATTACAGTTAGGGTTGGGGCAGCGATGCCAGCCCGAGAGATTGCAATTATGTCGAAGTAGCTTTTTCGCTAACGAAAGCGACGTACTGTTACGCTTGATTGCGGTTGCTTGGGTGAGTTTTAAATGACTAGCTTTTAGTTATTTTCAATATTTGAGGGGATGAAGCTCGAGCACTATTTTTTTCACATAAGCAAATCAAGTAAAGACCAAAAAAAGGTTTTCACCACAAATTGAAGAGGTTTTGTCCCCAAAATCAAGTGAAAACTAAAAAATAAAAAAATAAAAATAAATGAATAAAAGATTGTCACCGAAAATTGAAAAGCTTTTGTCCCCGAAGTAAGTGATGGCCAAAAAAACGTCCAAAGACCATCCAGCGCTCAGATGCAGACCATAACCTAGTCAAATTATTGGGGGGGGGATGCAGATGTAAACCATAATCAAATTATTGGGGGGATACATCCCCCATCCCTTTTGTTTGGGCACCCCTGTGTGTATGCAAGTGACATTGCACTTCAATGCATGTATATTCAGTTTGATCCATGTATTTAATTCAATGCATGTATATTTAGTTCAATGCTTGTATTCAATTCAATGCATGTGCAATGCATGTACTGTATATTCGATTCAATCAAGGCCTACGAGAGGGGGGCAGGGGGGGACAATGACCCCGGGGCCCATGGAGTTTAGGGGGCCCATGAGCTCGAGAGGGGCCCATCCAAATGACATTGAGAAGTGAAAGGGCCATCGAAGTAGCATGTGAACAGCCTGATTTCGGCCGGAAAAACCATTGAAATTTCGGAAAAGACCTTTTTTTTATTTTTTTGGAGATCACTTGATTTCGGCCGAAAAAACCGGTGAAATTTGGGAAAGACCTTTTTTTTGTGATCTCCAAAAAAAAAAAAGGTCTTCTCCCAAATTTCAACGGTTTTTCCGGCAGAAATCAAGTGAGCATTTTCTCTGTCTATTTTGGACTTTACAAAACCACAATTCCGTCACATTAGAGTTGGCCCCGGACCCACGTTCGGCTCTCGGCGCCCCTGGATTCAATGCATGCATATTCAATCACAGTACTGGTTCCAGCACTGCCAGTAATTTCCGTATCAGAATTATCCCCAAAACTGTCATTAATTGTTACTGCCACTGGTAAAAAAACATGTGGTTCACTTTCTATAATTATCAGTTGTCACTTGTCTAGGCCAATAGGTTCAAAAATTCTTACTTACTAGGCTATTACAGTACCAGTATGGCTCTAGGTTATTCAACAGCCTAAGCTTTAATAAAATAATTGGCTAAGTAGAGTATAGGCTACAAAACTTTGTATTAGAACGTAGAGAGTTTATAGAAAATGTGAATGTTAGGCGTAACTGTAAGCTACTCGGCTACAACTGGGATAGCCTACACATGTGTGTGCCACCTCTACCAAGTTGATGTTAAGATAAGCAGTGGTTATAGCATCTGCCTCGCAGTCATCAGTCTACAGACCTGGTTTCACTACTAGAACCACTACTACCTCAGTAGGCTACGTGACTACCTGGAAGAGAGTCTTGCAAAAACTTCAAAAATTGGTATTCATAGCTTTCCTTCTTGATATCCAGTAGAGTGGAGTGAAAAAAATTTTTTTTGGAAATTCAAAAAAGTGTTGTTTGGAAATCCTGGCAAATGGTCTAAAAATAGAAAAAAAATCGACTTGAGCCAGTTGCCACCTACCATGGGCTGGCTACCCCCCCAAAAATTGGTTACGAGGGTAAAATGGCCATAAAATCATGTTACTTGATAACCGCTAGTCGTAGAGACCTGATTTATAGCTCAAAAGTTGCAAAATCATCATGTTTCTATGAGTGCTAAGAGGACTTTTTTGTCTATTTCAATCATAAAAAAAGTTACAGTCAAAAAACTAGTTTTGGCAGGTGTAACATAGCTTTTTTTAAGGATTAGGTAGACGTAGGCTTACGTCTACTTAATCCTTACAAATTTTTAAAGATTTTTTTCTTTGTAGATAAGTAATTAGGTGCTTAGTACTATTAATGAAATAACTTGATAACCACCGTAGTTTATAGCTATGACAATCAGGCGAAGTGCAAGCAACGTTAAAGTTTTACATAGTGGATACACTTTCACTGGAAGTAAAAGCTTTCCATCCGGTATACTACTCACCAAATGTCAAGTGTTAGAGAGGATCATCCAATTCGCAAATTTTAGAACTGTGGACGTTGCAAATGATGTTGCTAAAGAAATACATGACAGATGGGTGTGGTGTAATGTTTATCCATTACATTACTTAACTATATCTAAAAAAGTACAGGCACTGGTGGTAGCTTTCAGCAAACTTGATCGGTATCCCAAGAAAAAACGTGGAGCATCTTTTTTGGAAAAAGAAGTGAAGTTCTTGTCAGATATAGATAAGTTGTTCGACGTGTTTTGCAATGACAATGAACAACGAAAACGTTTGGAAAAAGACCACAAGTTGCAAATGACTGATGAAGATTTTGTATTTTATGAAGATCAAAAGAGTCGGCGTATTGGAAAATGTTTAGATGTAGCTTTGCCTTGGACCTCATCTGACCAAAAATTTATTCGACGTTCAGAATCACATGTCAATGCCCCAATTTCACAATGCCAAAATGAAATTATTACTCTGTCAACTACTGATTATGTCTCGGAGTCCGAATCTTTGGCATCAACAAGCACAGACACATCACAATCATCTGTAGTTTCTCAGTTCTTAGCGGAAATGCCAAATCCATCCATTCAAAATCGCAAAAAATGGCCAAACCTTGCCAGAATTTGTGAACGCTCCCAGCTATCGGATAGAGCAGCTGCTGCAGTTGCTAACAGTGTCCTAGTGGATGTTGGTTTAGTTACTGAAGATGATAAAACACGCATCATTGATCGTAGTAAACTACGAAGAGAGCGTGAAAGATGCCGAAACAAAATCCGGAGCGAAGAGCAACAAAACTTTGGATTGGTGAACGCAGTGTATTTGGATGGCCGCAAAGATGCAACCCAAATTGTTGCACAAGGTCCAAATGAGAAGCATTATCGGTCTCTTCAACTGGAAGAAGATTATACAGTAGTTGGTGAGCCAGGAAGTTATTACCTTACTCACTTTTCTCCTGAAGATGGCAAAGGTAGAACAATTGCCCAAAAGTTGTTTGATTCTTTCAGTGGTACGGAATTGGAAGGCAAGCTTGCAATGGTTGGCACTGACGGTACTGCTTCTATGACCGGCAAACACAATGGATGCATTCGAAGTTTAGAAGAATTATTACACAGACCTCTTCAGTGGGTTGTGTGTTTACTACGCACAAATGAACTTCCCTTGCGACATGTGTTTGCTGCTTTGGATGGGGCAACAAGTGGTCCAGATACATTTGCCGGACCAATAGGTAAAAAAATACAGGGTCCTGTATCAAGTTGGCCAGTTACTCAGTTTAAGCAAGTGTTCGTCCCTATTTCTTCTTTTCCAAAACTTCCACCTCAAGTCATTGATGACCTGAGTACAGATCAATACTACGCTTAGAAAATCTGTTTGGCAATTATAACTGGTAATTGTGATGATGATCTACAATATTTGGAAGTTGGCCCAGTGGTGCATTCAAGATGGTTGACTTTGGGTATTAGAATTTTGCGGTATTACGTGTCACTTGATGAACCACCTCAGAACTTGGAAATTTTAGTTAACTTTTGTTTAACTGTTTATTTTCCCACTTGGTTTGAAATCAAGTAATACAACCAACTAACACATGGCTCTAAAGTTTTTTTCAACTTGATCAAAAGAATTAACAGTCTGACAAATCAAGATCTTCGACAAGTAGCTCAAAATGTTGTTCAAAGAAATGGATATTTTGGCCATCCAGAAAGCATTTTGATCGCAATGTTAGGAGATGACGATCAAGCTGTTCGAGACAAGGGCGTGAATCACGTTCTTTCACTTCGCAAGAACGACACCTCAGTTCGTTTATTTCACCTTCCTACTTTAAACTTGGAAGCAGACACATACTATGAGTTGGCTGATTTGGAAATTTGTCAGCAACAACCTCCAGCTATTAGACATTTGTCCGATTCTGAAATTGAAGACTGTCGAATGAAACCCTTAATTTTACACCATCCATGCCACAATCAAACTGTCCAAAGACATGTCAAATTGGTAACGGAAGCATCAGCACAAGTCATTGGATTTGAAAGAAGAGACGGACTTATTCGCCAAAAAATTAGATCTCGCAAATTGTTAAAAAAGTTTGACACTAAAATGCAATTTTCGTAAAATGTTTTTATGTTGTGTTGACTGTTGATAACACATTTATGTTTGCCAGCCTCGCACTCACTTTTGTTGTGCACTTCGCATTACTACAGTAATATGTTGTACGACATACCCCTAAAATCAAATTTCTTAGCAAGTTACGAATTGCAAGAGTTCATGTTAACTAGTAGTGAATCACAATTCTCTATGATACAATTTTAGCATGAAAAACCGGTTTCTTGACCGTAACTTTTTTACGATTGAAATAGACAAAAAAGTCCTCTTAGCACTCATAGAAACATGATGATTCTGCAACTTTTGAGCTATAAATCAGGTCTCTACGACTAACGGTTATCAAGTAACATGATTTTATGGCCATTTTCCCCTTGCGACCAATTTTTGGGGGGGTAGCCAGCCCATGGTAGGTGGCAACTGGCTCAAGTCGATTTTTTTTCTATTTTTAGACCATTTGCCAGGATTTCCAAACTACACTTTTTTGAATTTTCCAAGAAAATTTTTTTCACTCCACCCTAATATCCAGGCCTAGCTGTAAGCTGTTAGGTACCATTGCCTTACAATTTTTGCATAGTTATTCAAAGAGTTGCCTCGGCCAAGAAGCAGCAAAATGACCATAGAGTCTTAGAGTCGTTGCCACCTGCCTACTGCACCAGTAAAGCTTCACACTATCCCTTTAAGTGCTGAGCACCAAGAGGGTAAGCTGTGAATACCATTTTTTAAAGTGTTTTGGTATGGCTCGACAAGGGAACGAAATCCAGGCATAGATGAGCAAGTTAATGAAAAACGTTAGCTTCGTTAACCACTAGTCCGTTAACAAACCTCACACCTCCGTTAACGTTAATCCGTTATTTTCAGCTTTAATTAACGGAAGTTAATAAAGTCCGTTAATCCGTTAACATTTTGCGTGTAATATACATTTCGTTTTATTCACTCGCTTCTAGAACACGTATTGACGCTGTTGAGCTGATTTTAAGGAAGTATTTATTGCTGTGGTGGTCTTTTTTTGTTTTGGAAGTTACATTTTACAGTCTAATCTAATTTCAAGATAAAAACAAGTTCAAATGCACAACGAAGCTGCAAGATACTAACGATAAAAACCTTAACGGAAGTTAACAGAACTTAACGGAAGTTACTTTAGTCCGTTAACAGCACTTAACGGAAGTTATTTTAGTCCGTTAACATGAAAAACTTTTTAACGGATTAACGAATTAGTGAAAAAGTTAGCTTCGTTATTAACGGATTACCGATTAACGGACTTGTGCCCACCTATGAATCCAGGTCTATCGACTGTGAGACCAATGTTCTAACCACTAGGCCTGAGCCACCACGCCTCTTAAAGCAGTCCCGAGCCTACCAGTTACCGGTACCACTGCTCGGTGACTGTACTCTAAAACTGCTGCAAATATCAATAGCAATGATAATTATTTTAGCTTCTCCAATGTGTACCTAACAATATCATCTGATACTCGGCACGACGGCACATTGCAAAGAATTTAGGAACTGACATCTAACAGTACTACTTGACTAGGCTTACTGCAACACTCTGCAATGCTACCAGTGGCTACAAGTTCATTAGTGTGTTTGTATAACTTGGGAAAGAGTCAACAATGATTGCGATGCAAAATTTTGAACTAGTGTATACATTAATTGAAGGGCTCGGCGCATAACTATGTTAACTCAGTTTTTTATGATTTTGAGTTAAATACACATGGGTGAGTTTTTACTTAAGATCTATTTTTTGCGCTTGGTTTTATTTAGCTGGCACGCACAGTTTTTGAAATAGGCAATGCATTACCATGTTAACTCACGTAAAAATTCCTTTTTTGCATTCAGGACAATGCTAACTCAATGAGTTAACATAGTCTTGCAGGAAAAGGTGGAGTAAACACAGTTTTGCACAAAATTATTTGCGACTTTGCTAAATAAATGCCAGTTAACATTCTGCTTGACCGGCACAGTAACAGTTTAATCTTGTTCTGAATGGTACGTGAAAATCAGAGTGGGCATTCCACAATTTTAAACAAAAAGTATCGACTGAGATGCATTAGTAAGTAGAACTGCAACAGCAATAATGATGCAATATTTACCTTACTTTTTGTGGGCAGAGCCCCCACAGCACTCTACAGCCGATTCATTGCCAGCAACGACTTGATTGTCAGCTGCAGCACATAATGCTTTGAAAATAGTAACTAGCAGCGTCTATCTTGACTTTCAGCAGTATTGATCACTCACTCAATATAAGTATTGTCAGCTGCCGCAAACAATGCTTTCAAATTTAGTACCAACTTTCGAATAATTTGACCTCCAACAGCGAAATTAATTACTTACTCGGAAAAGAAAACTGTCTCATTAATGAACCTTTTTCCACGGCCCATTCATGCAAAAATAGTGCAGGATATTAAAAAACAAACTGAATTTATTCCAAGACCTCATCGCCATTTTTATGAAACTTTATTGGAAAAAAGTGGTGCAGATTCCGAGCCGGAAAATTATTGATTCAAACTGTTGTGTTTGGCAGTATTTGTTATCATAAATAAACCGAAAATAACAAGTTAATGATACTTAACATGTTAATGCAGAGAGAATATTACTTTCATTAAAAAAATTGTGTGCATACCCAGCCAACAATGTTATGCAGGGCCTTTACAGGTCCAATGCAGGCAGCCATACAGGCCCTTTATCGGCTGCCTGCACAGGACCCGGATCGTTTTGGCCGCAGAGGTTACAGTGGGCCCGTGCAGGCTGCCTGTACGGGTTACGTAGTGGCACGTACGGTCTAACCGTATACGTCTACGGGCTACGCAGTGGCTGGTGCAGTCTAACCGTATACCGGTTCACGTAGTCGCTGGTGCAGGCTAACCGTATGCAAGTTATGCAGTGGCTGGTGCAGGCTAACCGTATGCGGGTTACGCAGTGGCTGGTGCAGGCTAACCGTAAAAGGGTTATGCAGTGGCTGGTGCAGGCTAACCGTATACAGGTTTACGTGTTGGCTGGTGCAGTTTAACCGTATACGGGTTACGCAGTGGCGGGTGCAGGCTAACCGTATACGGGTTTACACAGGGTGTGGTGCAGGCTAACCGTATCCTTTATGCAGACTACAACCAATACATATTTGCACATGCAGTGTTACATTTTATATCATGGTATGGTGACGAATTAATGACCCTGACAAGTAGATCGAGTTTCAAAACATTAAAATAATTTTATCACATTCTAATAGCTGAATCTGTAAGTGTAGTGTATAGGCTACTACACATACATATTTAGTATATACTGTATACAAACACGACTAACATACTCGAGCTTTATCTTGCTTATGAACATTTCAGAAAGAACCAGTATTTTTTACAAAAGAATTTTATTTCTGACGATAAATTACGTCAATGCCCTTGGCAACCATTTTAACACAACGAACCTAACAGCTTCCCAAATACTCGTATATATGTATATATATATATACATATTACGAGTATTCATGAAGCTGTTAAAAGCAGTAAAAAAAGTTGCATAATATCATAAATTTACAGACGTAAAGTTCTTTTTGCAGCTTTCCAATGAACTTTTCAAACTGATAAAGGTGATGAATTGCAACGATGAATAGTGCTTAATTGAAAGAAAACATAAACGCAACTGTACAGGATCGATTTGTTCGGGGCCCAGTTGTCCGGAAACCATTTGTTCTAGAATCAGATGAATCTATCTATTCTATCCAGTTTTCATGAGCTAACTCTGGCTCTCTGGGCTCTTCTACCACCGCGATCGCGACTTCCTCGGAGCCATTTCGCAACAGATTTTGCAACTTCGTCGCGTGTTGAAGCCTTCGTGAGCGGATGTTTCTTCACCGCATCTGCAATATTAAGAATATGCCAATTAAAAAAGCACAAAGTATAGAGCAACAACTTTTTTAAAGTGTTGGCCATATCTTTCAGCGTTAGTCTATAAAGAATTTGAAGATACTTCTTAAAATTTCAAGCCAATCTTTCTCTGTAACCAATAAACAAATTTGTGAGGGAAAAGATCAGTTTTATTTCTTTTAACTTACTGTTGGCCTCTATTCAGTGAGACACTCAACCATTTGTCAATAAGTTAATAACACTTTCAAAACAAAAAAATCTTAGGCAGTTTATCATTTTGCAAACTCCGAATTAACAGTAGGCCTAATGCATAGGCGTAGCCAGGGGGCGGGGCCCGGGCCCCCCCTACAATCAAAATACCACTAACGACAAAAAATAATGACAACATAGCCTAGCAATGTTTAGTTGCAGTTTTTTTTTCAGTAATAAGCACATAACAGTAATTAACAATAATATTAATGACAACAAGGGAGTCCCGGGGCCCCTAACTAACAACCAGGGTGCTTTTACTAACAACCTGGGGCCCTTAACCAACAACCAGGGGGCCCCTAACTAACGTCCACCAGGGGCCAGGGACTCCCGAATCTTTAACCCCTAACCAACAACCAGGGGCCCTTTAACTGACAACTACGGGGCCCCGGGCCCCTAACCGACAACCAGGGGGCCAGGGGCCCCTTACCAACAATCAGGGTTTTCCTAATTGACGAACAGAGGGCTTTGGGGCCATTTACTGATTACCAGGGGCCAGGGACCCCGGAGTCTTTAACCCCTAACCAACAACCAGGGGCCCCCTAACTGACAACTACGGGGCCCCGGGCCCCTAACCGACAACCAGGGGGCCAGGAGCCCCTTACCAACAATCAGGGTTTTCCTAATTGACGAACAGAGGGCTTTGGGGCCATTAACAGATTACCAAGGGCCCCATGGCCCCTAACTAACTACGAGGGGGCCCGAGAACCCCAACCGACAACGAGGAGGCCCAAGGGCCCCTAATCGACAACCAGGGGGCCTTGGGGCCCCTAACTAACAACCAGGGGACCCTGGAGTCCTTAACTGACAACCAGGGGGCCCCTAACTAACGGCCAGGAAGCCACAGGGCCCCTAACTAACAACCAGGAAGCTCCGAAACCCCCAACCGACAACCAGGGGGCCTGGAGCCCCTAACCAACAACGAAGGGGCCCCGGGGTCCCTAATCAACAGCCAGGGGGTCCTGGAGTCCCTAACTCACAACCAGGGGACCCCAGGGCCCCTGACTGACGACCAAGATTCCCGGGCCAGGGGCCCTTAATTCAAATTTTTAACAATTTATATGCAAACCCTAAGAGAAATCTGAGAGTTTTGACCTTAAAGTTGCCATCCCAGGCCCTCGTTTAACGTTATTATGAACTTAATGCTATAACACAGGCGGTAATGCAAACCCCCCAATTGAAATACTACCAATCATAAATATAAAGAGAGCATAGCCAGTATGTTCTCCCTGTCCGGAATTGCAGTTTCTTTAATTTAGGATTTAAGCGTACAAAAGTAAGTAATAATAATGAGGACCACATGTCCACGTCATAATAATGTCATGCAATTTTTGGACGTTTCAAAAAACTGTTAAGTGACTTGAACCGAGTCCTCCACGTTTTGGAAAAAAGTCTTTTTGATTTTGATTTAAATGTATTTTTTTATGAAAGAACTTATTAGGGGAGCGATCTTGTCTCAAAATCCTTGGCGTAGCCAGGGGGTGGCCGAGGGGACCCGGGCCCCCTTAATCGAAATGCCACCAATGACAAAAATTTGTCAAAAAAGCCTTGTTTCTTCATTTTCAGTTTCTTTTAGCATCTTTTCGTACATCAGTGCACGTGTACAACAGTAATTAGTGATAAATAATATTGATGACCAGGGGGCCCGGGGCACCCCATTAATTCAATTTTTTCCAACCAATTTAAACGTATAACCAGGGTGAAATCAATGGTTTTTGTCCTAAAAGTTGCCACCTCAGGCCCTCATCTAAACTTTTTATGAACTTAATGCTATAACCAGCGCCGTATTTGCCATATGGCTCAGTGCCAGGGCCCTACCCTCAGATAGGACTTTTTTTGGTCTTCATTTATATTTCGCAGGAAGATGTTTCAAAAATTCCCATAGTGCCAGGGGCCCCGCGCAATGTAAATCCGGCCCGGGAATAACATGTTTAGTAAGCGTAACAATCTATTGTACCATTTTTCAATAACGATTCACCTCCACCTCGCCAGTTTTTACGCACAAAATGCTTTTTAAAAAATAGCTAGGGAAAATGCTCATTGAACAAACTATTGAATTTCAATTGAAGGGGCCAGGGCCCTTTGGCCGTACATGTACTCCTATAACTGGTAAACTTCATGACTAAACAAAAATCTCTAAGGAAAATCTTCGAGAGGATTATTATTTACTGCTAAAGTATTGCAGGAGGTAATGTGCCTTACTTCTCCCTATAGACCAAATCACTTGCAATTAAAATTTTACACCATAATGCAAGATTCTAAACGTGTTTTGGGATTTAATTGCAAAAGGAGAATTGAACAACTAAATTTTTTCGATTGGCTTTGAAATGTTAAAAATCTAGTTCTTTGACATGGCTCTGAACTCGTGCGAAATGTGTTCCAACGGGATTTAAATAGCTTTTTTTCCAAATACTAATAAAAATCGCCCAGCGGCTGGGGGCTTTGCCCCCAGACCCCCGTCTGTGATACGTTTGAGTACACCAGCTTACTCACACACGTCTCCTAAGTTAGACGTTTGCACTTTTTAACTATTAGTTTTCGCCCTCCCCCTTTATCAAAATCCTGGTAAAGTGCCATCAGGCTGCGGCTTCAGATCTTCCATTCTACGATATCTTTGCCCCACAAAAAATTGCTTTTTCGAAAATTTCTGATGACGTCATTGCATGTGATTTGTGGTTTGGACCCTACCCCCCAATCAAAAATCCTGGCTACGCCTATGGCCTAATGCAAGTTTAGTCATTCGTCAGATTGACTAAGAAAAGAACATATAACGGTAAAGTAAAACAAGAACAAAAACAAACCGAATATAACTTCGTAAAACTTCGTGACCCGAAATTCTTTTTTGCCCTGTCGGCCAATGAAATTGAATTGCAATGCAACGTCATTGCTTAAAACAAAGGATAAAACCCGACGAACAACGTCATCTAACGATATCCCGCCGATATCGCTTAAGATAAAAACCTGTAAAATTGGATTATGTAAGATTGCAAACCCACAGGAGACTTAAACAAGCGTTTTTTTTTTCTGATTTCAGAGATTACACGTTGCTAGTAACACAACATGTTTGCCATTAAATGTTTATGCTGCTAGGCTCGATCGTGTCTGTCAAACATGTGCGCTTGAAACTCCGGATGTTCTATTGTTTATCCGTGCTGGCGTATAGAGGATATGGGCAGATTATTTCAAAGGCCGATTGAAATCCTACCACGTCACAATGACTGCAGTTTGCGAATATACAAAAAACTCAACTATGAAATTCTCGCCCAAGTTTCTTGATACGTCGTAAGATAAAATGCTTGATAACAATTAATTCTGCTCGGAGAACTCTCAGCAGGGAGGAGGCGAAGAAGCAAATAGAAAACAACGATAATTCATAACTGAGAATAAATTCATCACATTCATTAAACTTCTGTCGCTTTTAAAAACGAAAAGTCAACAGAATTTAAGTTTTGCTGATACGTAAACAACAAAAAATTGCGCGCAGAAACATTACTATATACTAATTAATTAATTATACTAACTATAGTAACTACATAATTATTAAAGTGCCACTCAGCTCGAAATGAGTTAGCGATTAAAACAAAAAATTGTTTAAAAAAAATATAACTACCGGTACCAATTTTTGAGCAAGACTCTTCGCTTTTGAGAGCCACCAAAATTCAAAGTTTTACTCCGCAACTTCAGTTAGAAACTTAGAAATGCGTAGTGGCACTTTAACATGCAAAGCAAATAAACAAAAGATTTGGTAGCATAAGCTTACGTTTTTTTTAAAACTAGGATCTCCAAGTTTGATTTCCATTTCCTCAAACTTTTCAATAGTCTTGATTGGAAAAGAAAGATCATCGGGTAAAGTGAAGGACGGCTCACTGCTCGAGTCATTATTTTTTAACATATTTGTCAGCGAAGAAGAGTGAACTTTTAGGGTTGCCTTTAGTTCTTCTTGATTTTTTAAAATTTGTATCAGCAGATGTTCTGAGGTAGATGGCTCTGAAAGATTTAATTGTATTGCTTCGTTTAGTTTATTTACTTGCCAAGTGAAGTGGGCCGGAAGGAAGCAAAGAGACCTTACCGTCTTGAAGTCAAGATGCCACCGGCCATCTGTCTACCATCTTATGACGGGGAAACCCAGAGGTGCTTTACCAAAACCTAGTAACTAAACTTGCCGGTTTGTTTTTCACACCGTCCTATTAACATTGAGTGTAAAGCAAGTAAGCCGTGAATACGTATTTTTTAATATTTAGCTTGTCCCGACTCGGAACCGAACCATCAACCATTAAAACAACATTTTTAAAAGTCAAATCGAATTCGACTTACCAGTAGCAGCAGTTGAGGAAAACACTGCAGGTACAGTTATAGGTGTGCTGGCATTTTTGTCACACGTCAAAAACGATTGGGTGTCTGCTGATAACAGCACATCTGACTCCATTGTTAGCAATTCTCTGGGTGGAGTTGGCGGATCAATATCTTCGTCTTCAGATGAAGATGAATCAAATATATACTTAGCATTTGGCCTGCAATACAAGCTATGCTAGTTTCTTTTTTGATTAGAAATTATCGTACGCTCTAAACGGGATAAATATTTGTTGGTACTCTCAGTATGATGCACAGGGTTGCCACAGAAACTGCAAAATCAAATTCAAGGACTTTCCAGGACTTTTTTAGGTAATTTTCCAGGACTTTTCCAGGACTGTTTAAGGTTTTTTTACAGGGCATAAAATTCAATTTTGGCTATTACTCTTTCACGCACTTACTTTTTTGTACTTGCGATTGACAAAAAATTTTGACGCAACGCATTGGCATTCCTAGTACTGACTACTAGCCAGGTGCAAAGCCAGACATTTGCAATGGTGGGGCTGTGCTTTTTGGTATGAAAATAGAGCCCCCAGCCACCAGAAGCCATTGGGAGTCAGGGGCAAAGCCTCCAGCGCTCGAAGATTTTGCAAATTTTTTGCAATGATAACTTAATTGTAGACCTAGTTTGGTAAAGACTATTGCTTTTACAACATAGCATACAAATTAGCACTGAATAGCATGATTAGACTGATTGCATAAATGGGCTACACTAAGTGGTTATTGAGGATGATTGCTAGAGCTCAAATAAAAATAGAATACAAATAGAACGCAAGATCGCACGTGCTTTCTCTAAAAAATAAACAGTTCAAGGTAATTGCGCTAAGTCGATATTTTATAGACAGTAGATACATAGCCAATATGATATATCGGCTAGACCCTGATATCGATATATCGGTCGAGCTCAAGTGATGGCTAATGGTAAAACTTCACTCCCAGCTTATTTTCAGCCAATAAACCACAAAATCCTATCATTTGAAACAGACAGAGCTTATTTGCATGCCAACGCTATCCTAGCCTAACCCGAACCTTAAACTTAACCCAAACTGTAACCCTAGCTCTAACCCCAACGTTAATCCTAGCCCAAACTCAAAATCTAAACCCTAACACTAACAATAATACATTAAAAAATAAAATAGTAAATGAGCAAATGAACACCCACTCTTGCTCTCTTATTCTCTATAAGCAAAGTTTATTTGCACGCTGGAGTGCAAACAAGCACTTCTTTTGAAAAAAAACGCAAGTATTATTTCAAATCGTCTGTATTTTATAACGCTAGATAAAGAGAATTGGGAGAAAGGGCTAATGAAACGAAATTTGAAAGAGGTGATTGGTAATTAATAGAATTATGTACTACATAAACACCTTACAATTTTTTTACAAAGCCTACATTAAGTATTTTGCATCAAGCGATCAAAAAACTTGTTATTTCAGCCATTTTTAGTTAGTTGATTTTTAACTGATTTGATTTTTGACCAATATTATCCCCTTCCCAAAATAATGTTTCAAAGGTGGCTTTAAATTACCTATTAGAGTCCATATTACTGCAAAAAAACACCTCAGAAGTATAGTGCGAAAAACGCCGTATTTTTCTTATGGTGCATTATGGTCAACCGGCCAATGGGGGGCCTATAGCTCACTATGCTACTGATATTAGAGTATTGCATTGCAATAAATTACTGTCCATGAATTTACTCTTCCTAATAATATTCATTAATTTATACATATTCCACTGCAAATTTTGGCATTATTACTATAAAGTGCTTATTTACACTCTAGCGTTTTAGTAAGAACTGCTTAAAAAGAATAAGAGAGCAAAGAGCAGAAGAATTGGCTCTCATTTCCTCCTTTTATTTTTTATATTATTGTTGGGGTTTGAGTTTAGATTTTAAGCTAGAGTTAGAGCTAGGTTAGATTTAGGGTTGGGTTAGGGATAGGATAGCGACTTTTTGTTTGTGCACCAGCGTACAAATAAGCTCTGTCTTTTAGCAACACAACAAAGCATTTTGAAGGACCTTCAAAATGCAAATTATTTCTACAATGGCTTTGTACAATTACAAGGTACCAGTAATTAAAAAAAAAACAACTTCACATTTTGTTCTGGTAAATCACGGGAAAACTTTCCAAATATTTTCCAGGACTTATAAACAAAATTCAAGGACTTTCCAGGACAGGAAAAAAAATCCAAGACTTTCCAGGACTTTTCCAGGATGTGGCAACCCTGGATACAAAGCTGTAATTGCATCACGTCATATTCTGTAGGGCAAAATGCAATAGCAGCGAGTTACAATCAATGAATTATTCTTCATCAAACATTAAGCATTGTGTATAGAAATGCTAAAATAGCCTAATTTATCTTTCTTAATTTTTTGCGGCAAGTCTCTAAAAATGCTTCAGTAGACTAAATGATAATAATTTTCCACATTTACTCAATACCTCCGAGGTCGTTTTCGTGGGGGTGTTTGACACTCTGCTCCATCTGTATTGATGTCCGAAGTATTTAAGGACATTTTTAACTTTTGAAGTGCTCTGACATAAGTTTCTACATAAAATTATTTAATTAGTTGAGAGCGAATTTCAAACACAAACGACTTGGTATGTTGACGAGTTGGAAAAATAGCACCAGTAACGAAAATAACGTGAAGTAAATAGATCTACAGCAATTTGATGCAGACTTTCCAATCATAACACTCGCAGTGCATGCTTTTGAATCCAGGAACTTTTGCCACATATAGTTTCTATATGGTTAAATGAACTTAAATGAAACAGCTTTGGAAACACATAAAATATATGGCAAAGCTAAGGATGTAGACAAAAGATTAACAACAAAAGAGCTCTAATGACGATGGATGCAGCAATCCCTTTTTACAAATAATTTTTCGGCAACAAACATCTACTGTAACATACCAACACATTATAACTAAAGCCTACATAACACCGTGCTTGGGACTGTGGCGTCTCATTTGGCTGTGACCGCTGGTCATGCACGCAAGATGAAAGTAATAGCCTTGTTACCAGAATTGGCGTCGTATTTGTTAGCACTGTATGATACGACTCAGGTCCCAAGTTGCAGACGCCGGCGATTCCGCTGTCGAGACATTTGCTATCTGTATTGTTGCTTTGCTATTTTGTAAATTCGGTCGGTCGGGTATTTTAAACATGTTAACTTTCATCTTACGTGCATGACCAGCAGTCACAACTAAATGAGACGCCACAGTCCCCAGCACGGTGTTATGTAGCTCCATTGCTTTCGCAGTGAATCAAAAGCGGTCGCAACCGGTTTAAACTAGAATCTTCACTTCGCCTGGTTTTTATAGCGGGTCTCATGTAAACGTAGCCTTAGATTGCAACTTACCTGCTTTTCCAAGACTGCGTATTTTGAATTTGTTCCATTTCTCACCAGCTTCCCACCGCTCTTCGACCGCTTTGTTTGTCCTGTTAGCAGTCCAGGTCTTTTTTGGCCAATACCATTCGTCCTCTTTATTATTGACGAACCAATTGATTGGAATTACAGCCGAAGAATTCGACTCAATAAATTCTACTACTGCATACATTCTACTAATGTACTACTGCATACATTTCTAAAAAACACATTATTGGACATGCGGCACACACAGGAATACGTAGTCCGGGCACATACAGGAATACGTAGACTCACAGTTTTGGATGACGACACACGATGCTGGCGGAGTACCATCACTGCCAGCATCTGATTCAAAACAGCGTAGCAGCATGGAGATGGTAAAAGGATAAACCCTCGTTCTCTGTGGAATTATCCTATTCTCATTCTTTACAATGAGAATATTAATAATAATTGTAAAGAATAACAATTAATACAATTGTAAAGTACTAATTGTTAAATACTTTACAATTAATATTTAAAGTAATTGTAAATTGCAGTATTCTCTTTCCAGTGGCAGTTTTACTTTACTAAAAAGAAGCTGCCACCCAAGAGAGAATACTGCAATTACTTTAAATTTCGGTGGCAGTTTCACTTAAAGACCATAAGGTTCTTCGCTGTTCCCTGGCCAGGGAAACTCAGTATGTAAAATAAACAAATACAGATACAAATACTTCACCGCCATCACTATATCAACACCAAACTATTGTAAAACCATTCAGAAAAGTTTGTTACTGCTAATAATCATAGGTGGGCATAAACCGCTAATTAGCGAAGCTCATTTTTTCACCAGCGGATTAGAGGTTCCAGTAACTTTCAAAAATGTTAGCGGACTGTTTATCGAAGCCAAATTTTTTAGCCAATCTGTTAGGAAAAGAATACTTGCAACAGTGGTTTCAATAAAGCATAGACTTAAAATTTACCATAATTAGCCGTTTTGCTTGGCAAAAAAAATTTTCTTCAAGTATAGACCAAGGTTTGATTCTTGGTCGGGTCAAACCCAAGCCTATAACCACGCCCTGAAATCAAAGATGTTTAACCTAGCAAAAAAGTAGTGAGTGGTTTAAACATCCTATTACTGTAGGAATACGGTACCATTAGCGGCAGTTTTTGCTTGACTTAACACACCAATATCGAAGACTTTCGGTGCTTCTCCTCGGACTCCGTTGGGGTAGATTACAACGCTCCTCCAGATTTCCTAATGATCACTTGCTAGGTTTTTGATAAGTTATTACAAGACAATTTTCAAAGCAATAACGACATGAATGTTTTTCCGCCCCCTGTAAGAAAATTCTGGAGTGGTTACGCCCCTGGTAGTAGTATTTGATGTATTTGCGAGTCACATTTGCAAATAAAAAATAAAGCGCAATCAAAAAATATTAAATTGCGTCGAGTTACAGAATTGAATTTTTTGTGTTTTTTGTCTGAATTTGTAATCATATGGTTAGTTAGCGAATCAGCGGACTAGCGTTAGCTTCCGCTAACGGAAAATTCGTGTCATCGGATTAGCGTTAGCGAAACTAATCTTTTCGTTTATCAGAATAGCTGTTAGCGGAGCTAGTTTTGCGTCAGCTGTGCCCATCTATGCTAATAATTTGTACATAAGGGAGGCTAAAAGAGCCTACCTATCAACAGCAAATAGTTAGCTTCTCTGGTTAGTACACTAACGCAGAAGTGTTTACAAATTATCAGGGAAAAATTTTATCTGCAAAAATGGTGCATTTATTGGGTAGCTTAAAAATTGCATATTAAAATTGCAGCTCTCACCTAATAAAATTGTGTTTTAGCAAGTACCAGTAGATAAAATGCGCACAAATGCGCAGAACACTGGTAACAAATGTACTCTTGTATAAAACTATGTGCTATTTCTGGAATTTTCCATGATCCGTATGAACTAATGGAATGGCTACATAAACATCTTTAAATGGAAGTAGAATCGTTTTGCAACCAAGATTTTCTACAGGAAAAACATCAAAATCACTATCGGTGTCAAGTAAATCAACAGCCCAAATGTTAAGTCTGGAAGAATTCAGTGGAAAGTCAAAAAAAATCAATATTTCTGCTAACTTTCTGAACAACAACAAAGGTGCCTTCAGTGGGCTTCAGCAAGATGTTTTTCACAAGATATATACTGCCATTAACTTCAAAACAATTATTCGGGCTTGTTATAGATACAACATATTTCCCCAGATACTTTTTATATTGGTCAAATTTACTGTGAGATAATGGGAGAGGACCAGCATTGTGCTTTTGTCTGTGGCATTTCAGGGCAGCATCAGGGCTATTATGTTCAGCAACAAGATTCTCATTAGCCCAAACTTTTTCCGCATATCGACGAACAATTTGGCTGATTGGATTTTGAGGTCTACGAACAACAGATTTCAGATGACCCAAAAAACTTTCAAACGGAAAACAGGATATTGTTTTCAAACTGCCATATTTTCTTGCATCATCAGCTAGATGAATCAATCTGTGAACATTATAGACTAACTGCTCATCGCCATAATGTTCGGAGACACCTTCGACAAAACACTTCAGCAGTTTCTCGGCTTAGTCATATGACTCACTGTTACTTATGTTATTTAGCAAAATCCTAATTGCAGCAGAGAGACACATAAAGTTTTTGTACAATGCTGGTGTAAGTTTTCCTTTTAAAACAACAGGTCCAGTGTACAAAAGAAATAATCTAAACTCAGTTGCCTTCCACTGACGAAACTCAAACAATGATCGAGGTTTACGAGAAAACTCACATGGCAACAATCTTTTTAAAGAAAGAAGATCATCAGAAACACAATTTGCAATTCGCATTGGCAATATACCAGCGCCTCGTGAAGGTACCCACAAATTAATAATCCTTCGAACAACTCCTAGGCACACCAAGTGCATATAATCAAGAACAAATTGACTCACCATCCCAATTCCAAGGTCTTGAAATGGAGAGGTACCAGTTTGATGATTTTGATAGAAATTGTCCGCAAATTGTTTATCATTCCTCAATGAAGCCTCTGTCTCAGGAAAAATAATTCTGCTTCGAAAATGCTCTCCTTTTTGTACACACCTTTCACATCCATAATAACCTGCATGTCCTTTTACGCACTTTAAAAAGGAACAGGCGGGAGCATCACAGATAAAAGCATCAGGTATGTTAACTCGAAACACTTTGTTTTCAAAAACAAACCCATCTTTTACCACAGTTTTAAGATCGCCAATGAAATCACGCAAGTAATCACATAAATTAGTAGGCTTTGATGTACCATGATACACACCAATCATTATCACTCCTATTTCTGGAATTTCATTGATCAAGGCTAAAATTGGCCACAGGCAGGTTTTTGTACTATTTGTTAAAGGTATGTCATCAATGTTGATGCGCATTGTCAAAGACTTTATGCTTTTAGGTGAAAATTTGAGAGAATTCTGGAGCAGTTTTAAAGCTAAATGCAACATGTTGTTGATTCCAAAATGATAATATTCACCATCAGCAACTTTTTGAACTTTAGTTTCTTTAGGAGTAGCTAAAAGTGTTCTTGCATCTAAAGAAATATCAAGATTATGTTCTCTCAATATGATCAGCAACACACATAAAGCAACATGAGTTATATTAAACTTTGTCACCCATAACGCTAAATGGTCTCGTATGTTATATTTAAGAGGTGGATGAAAACTGTCATCATCATCTTCATCAGAACAGCTTTCAATTTCAGAATGCATACCAGCAAGCTGAGGTGGTTGAAAGCTTTCACCATCATCTCTATCAGAACAGTTGTTAATCTCAGAAACCATACCAGCACCCTTACCCTTGAAACTACTGGTATCCTTGTTATTTACTACCGGTTGCATTAGACTAGGTGGTAGTGGTTGGGTTGTGGTCATGGATTCTGGTATAGCTGATACATTATCAGCAAAAAAACGACTGGTGGAACTTACAACAAGTCTGTTGTTAGCTAGCTTTGGTACTTTTTGATTTGCTCCACGTAAAATATCATCAACTTTCTTTTGAAGATGTCGTCTTTTGGTTCTTTTACTGCTATAAACAATATCTGACATGATAAAAATTTTGTGGACTAATAAGTGTACTCAATATATGTAACAAATATCTAAAAATTAATGACATTATTATCTCACAGTGCTTTGTTTGCAAACTATTCTAGAACATTTTGCATTCAAGGCAAATTGAAATAGCTTACTCAACTATAGGCATAAACGTATGAAATTCTTTCATCAAATAGAGAAAGTGCAAAGCTAAGAAACAATTTTTGCAATAACAAAAATCAATTTAATGCTTGTAAAATTCTTTATTTGATGTTTTTAATCATTTAAAAACTTTTGTCAATATTGAAAGATTAATAATAAGTTATAACGCTAAGTGACTTCTAATTGTGAACAACAGGCACCTGTCTGCAGATGCCGTTTCTCTTTAACAACTGATTCAAAGCATCATGAATAAACAAAAGCACATAAAGAAAATTTGTAGCTGATGCAGGTATCGGAACATGCGCCACTGCCAGCAGTCTCAACAATTGGTTTTGCTTAACGAAGTATCAGTACAAAGTACTGCCATGTCTTGAACCAAGGAGTTAAAAACAAAATTTCTGGAAGCAGCACTGTAGCAGAGTGCAAAGTAAACTACCAGTACCGATAAACAACAGCCAGCTTCATAGTACAGATCTTACTCAATTACTCATTACTTATACTACTCAATTCAATTACTTATAGTACAGATCTTACTGTACATTCAATCATAGGCTTTGGTGGTCCTACTGGAATAGGTAGTCTAAGATTATGAGCATTTGTCTAATGCAGGCTTTGGAGAAAGTTCATTATCAGGTCTTCACTTAGTCAAGTCAAGTTTATTTCACCACACGCTTAAAACCATGGTGTCGAACCAAACCTGAACCCGAACCGTAAACCCAAATGAACCGTTTTATTTTGGTGAACCCAAACCGAATCTGAACCAGCAAAATTTTACTTCAGTGAACCTGAACCCTCAAAATTGTGCTCAAGTGAACCCAAACCGAACCTGAACCCCTAACAAAAGTAAGAATATATTTTTCCATATCCGGATGTCGCTGGAGCTGGTGCACGCACAATAAAAGCAGTGGTGATCATCAACAGGATCAGCAATTTCTCCTTTTTTTTTTCTGGGCGAAACGAGTAACGACAGTTAAATTTTAAGTCAATGAACCCGAACCGAACCTGAACCAGTAATATTTTACTTGAGTGAACCTGAACCAAACCTGAACCTCGAAAATGGTGCTCAAGTGAACACGAACCAAACCTGAATTGCTAAAATATTTTGAGGAGCTAAACCTGAACCGTTATTTGAAACGATTCAACACCCTGCTTAAAAGTACGCAAGCAGGAAACAGCGATAAGACCATGCGGTCATCCAGGTCAACTGCACCTTTCAGCAACACTTTACAGTTACAGGCATAAACTTAACCTAGTCATGGAACCTCCAAAATTTAAAAAAAAACTTAGACTCTCTGAAATGTTGGTATGGAAAAATAAACAGGTTTTTGTTACTTTTTATGCAGGAAAAGAAGTACAGTAATAACTGTATTAGCTTTGGGTTAAAATCTAAATGTTTGACTTAATCAGCCTGACGAATAAACCTAAACCAGTTGTAGTCTATTAGCTAAAGTACCGGTATCCAGTAAACTTCACAGCAAAAATGTTCAGCAGCCAGTCTGGAACAATAGGATAAGTTGCCTATTAGTAGCTGAAAAAGTTCACATGAATCTTAAGTGAAAAAGCTACTAGCCAAGTCTACTCAACACTAAACCTAATTGAGCTGTGCAGTTGGTGTGTGTATGCTTGGCCAAGCCTGCTTTCTTAGCACTTAACTTATTGCTGTAGCCTGCTGGCCTAACCTTAAACTGACAAATTTGTGATATGCTTGGATGGAATTAAAATACGCTAGCGATTAGGCTACTAGTTTCATCGCATTTATCTAGCCTAGTGTATCAGTGCATCGTAAAGTAGCCTGGACTTGAGCATTAGGTACAATATTGGTAGCCTATTTGATCTAGGCCCACTAGGTATAGCCTACTCCTAAAAGACTTAATAAAACGAAGTGACTACGCGAATGGAACATTCGCGGTATTTTTTTTTCCTCGCGAATGGAGACATTGCCTTTTTCATACATTTAGTTTAAATACGACATTTTATCGCTAAGTCGGTGCAAGCTGCGTAGCGTAGTGGTTAGAGCACGTAACTGCAAACTGATGAACCCGGGTTCGACTCCCGTCGGAGGTATAAAAGCGTCAAATGGAAGGTAACGCGGAGTATACGGATACGGAAAGAATATGTGGTAGTCAACCTTTTTTTGCTTCAAAACCTTTCATTACAGTTAGGGTTAGGGCAGCGATGCCAGTCTGAGGGGATAGCAATTCCCTGTAGTATCTATTCATAGCGCCTGCTCCATTCGCGAGGAAAAAAAAGTACCGCGAATGTTCCATTCGCCAAGCCTCTTCCTTAATAAAATTGCATTTTCAAACGCCTCAGCCTAAACCAAACTCCTTTTCAGGACCAAGCTAAAATAAGATAGCAGTGTCTAGTAGGCCTAGCCGTGCCAGTAAATCTTAACTTGATGTGGAAGCACGCTACCTTACAAACCTGCAATTTTATCCCGGCTCACGTTTTAAATAAACATGGAAACAGACAAACCAAAGTCGTTAAAGCTTAGTCTAGTGTTTTTTTTTTATAAAAAGGATTATTCCTCTCGCTGTCACGCAAACACGATATCGAAGGCGAAATACTGATCAGGCTATACAGCGACTGAAAACTTTCCGCTCATGTGCACTCAACACAAATTTTAAATTTTTTTGAACGTTTTGTCATTCGTTGGTTACGCTTGAGCAAGTGAAGTGTTGGCGCTAAAGATTACTTTCTTAATAATTATTGTTTTATGAAAAGGTTAAGAATTCATGGGGTTAAGAATTACGATCACGAGATATGACGTGTTTGCGTCAAGCAAAAGATGATCGCGAATGAATACAAACGATGCGGGTCCGGTACTCTTAGCCACTGCCTTTTTTTTAAATTTATGCCGTTTTCGTCGATATTTTTAAGACATTTCCTAACAAAGTTTAGCGGTTCTACCGTAGTCAGTCTATCGAGAGGTAAAGCAGATCGATAGTTTTACCTGCTAATATATTCGTAGTAATCATAACTTACGAATTCGTTTCTCTGACTGTCTGAATAAGGAGTAACTGTTGGCTCGCTCCAGGTTTATATACCAACCGCCATTGTATATCATTGTTACGTCAAGTTGACAAGAGCGTCACAGTCATAAAAAGAACGGGCAACTTTGATTGGTGCGCTGTAGTTGAGAAACAATGGTGCAATTTATGGAAGCGGCAAAACGTGCTATCGCTACAAAAGTTTACCTACACAAAATCACTACTTCGACGTTCTAATTCTGTTCTGTTGATAAGCTTTTCAGGGAGAGTGTATTTTTTTTACTCGTTAGCAGTGGCGTACGGTAGGCATTTTTAAAAGGTGTGCGCCACTCCGATACATGCTCCCGCCTGCCGGCATTCATGTGGAAGAGCTCAAAAGTTCAAAGCGATATTTGAACCGGTCTCAAACGCTTACGCTAGTTTCTGGTGAAAAAAGCAAACAAGGCCAGAAAAACAGTTTAGACCTGATACTGCATCCCGATAGCCAATCTATGTTTGGTATAACGACGGATTTAAATGACGAGAGAATTCCTTTTCCTTGCTTTTATACTAAATGATTAATAATAATCTCTAACTATTTCCAATAATGTTTGCTAGAAAATGGCTTCTTAATTATACTGTCAACGCTTATTTCATTCTACAGAATAAATTTGACCTACCTATTACTTTAAGATATAAAAACAGACCGCCAAACTTTCCAAAATGACACGCAATAACCCACAACCGCATTATACAACTATGATGCCACTCGTATGATTGGAAATGCATTGTGACGTAATATCTAATTCAATCTCAAAGTTGAACATTTCTGGCATATGAATTGCGTGAAAAGAGAAAAACTCACTCTCCGCTATATAATGCAATTGAGAATAAAATGGAAATGTCTGCGTCCCTTGCGTTCAACGATATCTAATGAACTTATCATGACAGAGAGTGTGACGTCATTGTCTGTGTTGAAAAAAAGCAATTTGATATTCAGCAAAAGAAAAAAAACGCAGCCTGCGTTTGTATTACAGAGATTAGAAAGAGAAAAACAAAAAATTTAGTCAAATGTAATTAATGCGTTTACGCTGTCATATCGCAGGGTGTGCGCTGAACACCTTGAATCACTGGAGAATACACACCTGCTTGTTAGTGTGTTCAAGTGTAATTTGACCTGGCAACATTAATTGTCAGCTATATTTTAAAGAATTTTGAAGGCTTTATTTTATTTTCTTAAAGAAGTGTTTGAGCCAAAAAACTGCACAGGTCCTGCACAAGACCTGCACGGTTATTTTAGAGAACCTTGTGAATAAGAATAATGATTTTCAAATAAAGACAAGCATATATCCGCTACACAACACCGTCTCGAGTCCTGATTAGCGCATTTAGTAACAGTGTGTCTTGCGGTTTTACGATGCAGTACCTGCATCTGGCCCGCACAGGCTTCCGCTGCCCGCATTGGCCTGCACTGCCAGTGGCAGATCCAGAAAATTTTGGTGGGGGGGGATTTGAAGCACAAAACCTCAAAAATTCGGATGTCTTCACCAAAATTGAGACTGATTTTTCGCCGGATTCGTTACGTTTAGGTCGGTGGGGGGGGATGCATCCCGAAATGGAGCCGAATTATTCGAAATAGAGGCTGATTTTTTGGCCAAAATCGTTACTTTTAGGCTGGTGGGGGGGTTGCATCCCTCCCATCCCCCCCCTAAATCCGCCACTGTGCACTGCCCGCATTAAACCCTTACAGGCCCTGCATAGCCATGTTTGCTGGGTAAGTATGTTAACTACTGGTTCCACCTGTTTGACGAAACAAAACAATGCGTTCTAATTAAATAATTATGTTGGTTATTACCTTAAAAAAATTCCGTGATCACATGTTTGATCATTTCACTATCAAAATTTAACAACATTCTGATTTAATACCGCAAAAAAATTGAAAACTTTAAAGCCCAATATCTCAAAACTTCAAAAAATGAGTAAACATAGTTATGCACTAAGCCCTTCAATTGAAGTATAATTAAAATTACTTCCACAATAAAACCGCAGTACACGAAAAAATGATTAACATGTTTCCAAAAAAATTTTGCTCAACTTGAAAAAAAATCGATTAATTCTTATCGATTTACCAGGCAAAAAAAAAGGGGAAAAGGCACATTCGATGATGAAACTAAAAAGTAAAGAATTTTTGCATTCGATAACCAAAAATTAACGAATAACGATACCGATTATCGATTTCAAGTCGATATTTCCAACCCTGGTCCTAGGTTCTTTAAAACTAGCAAAACTTGATATTCATAGGCAACAAACATCACCAAAACTGGTCAAACAGATTATATCCTTTGTATAATGTTACTGATGAATTGGTTTGAATTGGAATCGCTGGGTAAAGAAAAATTCTAAGTTATTATCTTTCTCATCCAAGATCGCGGTTCTTAGTCTGGAAAAAATTTTGCAAAATCATGCCTTTCGTGATGTCACCAACTTGCGAAATGTAGTTGCCTATGGCATGGAGTCCAACAGATTAAATCGTATTTTCGCGAATTAAGGGAATTGTTGAAAAAAGGTTTGGGGCACTTCTTTATTACCTCAAGTTTTTCTCATTTCCTCACTAAAACTGATTTCGAACAGTTGTATCTCTTTAAGAGCGCTGATTTTAACTTACTTTGAATTGTTTTTTTGGGGGCTGTGGTTCAATGCTTCCTCTTGTCTACCCTACTGCATAAAATTGTTCCCACCTCGTTGGTTTCAAACATCGAAGATGTGTGGGGAATAACATCAGCCATTATCAAACAACAGCAGCCCAGCGCTAATCAGAGAAACCACATTACCCTTAGCAAGATTCAGCCCCTCTTGGTCAAGGCTGTTTGGGGCTGCTAGCCCTCATCAGCCTGTCTCAAACTACTGAGCTGAGTCTGTACTGACGAATTTTATTTGCGTGGTTTCTTATGCATAAAAATCAGTGAACTTTTTGTTCTGTACAAAAAAAAGCGGAATAAATCATTCTTTTCAAAGCTATTTTCAATGAATGAATGAATATGTTAACAATATTCCAGGGATACATTAAATCAACAATCTCTGCACCCACGAAATATTACACAATATTATTTTAGTGACTATGTGTGATTTTTAGTGAGTATGCGCTAACTCATATTTAATATAATATTAAAGGCGAGCTTTCAACTTTTGGTCGATTTGAGAGGAGTCGAGCTGAAATTAGTTTAAGCTGAGTAGAATTGGAGGAAATTATAAATGAATTACAATAAATCAAATTTCTCATTATACCCGCTGTATGACGCTGAAGCGTGTTACGAGTTTGCGGAACCATCTCCACGTCATTGCGCCGGCAAGCAACACAGCCTTTTCGAAGACATGCTGCAACGGTGGCGAGTCGTTGGCAACAGTGTGCCCGATTTGACTAGCCCAAGATTTGAACCTTAGACCACCCGCTCCAAAAGCGAACGCGTTACCGATTGACCAACTGGCAACGCTTGACTCTAGCAAAAGCACATAATTGTTGTAATTGAAATAGTGTAATAATATCTTTATTTTGCCAAGTTGCCTTGGTCAGGAGACAGCGAAGAAACTTTTTGTGTCCGAGTCAAGCTGCACTTGCGCACCTGACTACCACACTCGGTGGAAGCTTTACACGGTAGCTTGTAATCAGGGACGTGCGGTCAGGGGAGACAGGTGAGACCGTGCCTCACCTGTAGAATTGTACAAAAGAAAACAAAAACAAATTATACATTTAGAGCAAAATATTTTCTCACAAATCAAAATGTTTATCAAAAACTTTATTGATTTTTATCATATTTGCTTTTTTTGTGTATTCACTGCTTTTATGTTATGTTTTTCGCGTTAAAACGCCCAAACTATTCAGTGTAATATTGCATCTCTACTCCGTGCCGTTAAGCATCGCTTCAAATATGCGAAGTGCATTAGGCGTTGTCGATTGTGCCTCACTATAGCCAAGCAAATTTTAATAAACAAACTAAAAGTATGCTTTTTTTCTCAGGCAAATCGCGGACGCCGCATAATGCTTTTAAATCTGATTTTGCGGTGAGCCTAAAATATGACGTCGTCGTAGAGTGAGAAAAAGTCAAAGCAGTTTTTTTGAATAGGTCTTTCGTTCATTGCGAAATTGAACAAGTAACTTTTCTAACAAAACAAAAACCAATTTATTACGAGGAAATGAACCAAAATGGAAGAAAATTTAGTCTCAAAGCTGAGAGACTCTTCTAAACTAAGTTTTTTATCTAAACTTGAAGTTATACTGTAGCTAAAAGAAAACTGATTTAAAAGATTTGCTCGATACATCAATACGCCAGAATCCCTCCATTCAGAAAGCGTAGAACCCTACTTAAAAAAGGAGTGGTTGCGCCATGAAAATCGTCATTTTTGCTTTCATGTTTTTTACAAATATTTAATGTTCGGACTGAAACCTGGTTTTTGTGACTTAAAGAATTTGGCAAGAAGCCTTAGCAAGCACGAAAACTTCAATATAATGTTCACAATCAAAGTCAAATAATAGGCTACCTTTATAGATTTCCGAAACTTCAAGAATTGATTTGGCTTTAAGTGAACAGCAGAGATTAAACAAATAATTAATTACCGAAAAATTTAGTCTTCATTTAGTGGCTATGAGAACAGTTATTTGCTTGTCATTAATTGTCTTAAATAATTTTTTTGCAAACATGTGTGCGAAAAAAAAATTGCGCCTCTCCAATGAGAAGCCTCAACGCACGTCACTGCTTATAATGCTGAACATCAAGCAGGAAATCTGTGGCTGTCAATAGTCATTGGTACGATCCAACAGGAAATCGTGTTCTAGCCTATCGTTTCGGTTGCAAAGGCTCTATCCACTCGACCACTACATCACCTAAAAGAATACCGCTCGAGAGAAGTTTAATTAAAGAAATGAGAGCTACTTGCGATAATAAAAAGGTGCCTCAAACCTTGTTTCATTATTTTTCTTATTTACAAAAATAGATTTAATCCATTTGACTCGGCAACACCAATGGCAACCCTGCGTTTCGAACTTTCATCACTGCAGAAAAAGGATGGCTTTCCAAAATTTCATGCAGAACATCAAACATGGTGTTTTTTATTCTGCAAAATATTTTGCAAATTGACAATTTCTAGCAGAATAAACAACGCGATGTTCAATTGTCGAACATCGCATTCCTTATTTTGCAAGAAATTTTGCAAAGTCATCGTTTTTTTAAGATGCTCAAGTTTAAAACGCAGAATTGTTAATGGTTCAAATCAGTACTTAAATTGTACGGGGGACGCGTCCCCCATCGAGATTTAGCGTCCCCCATCAAGATTTAGCATCCCCTATCAAAATTTCAGCGTCTCCCCGACAAGATTTCGGCGCTCTCTTCATTGAGAGTAGCGTCTGAATGATAAGATGAAAAAGTGGCTGTCAGCACGAATAAATTCCAAAGTCCGGCCAAATATAGCACCGAATTGCGGTTAAGACCTTTCTTTTTATGGTCTTCAATCGAATTCGGGGACAGCATCTAAACTTAAAGCAAAATTTTCGATAAATTTCATTCGCATTTCGAATGCGTTTGGTCAAGGCTGTGAAAGTTTTCCCCTTGCAAAATTTTACAATTTAAGTACTGGTACAGATTACGGAGTGAAACGGATTAAATCCATTTTGTGGTTAAGGGTATAATAGGACAACGTTTGGGGCATCTCTTCGTTACATCAAGTAGTTTTCATTTCTTCAATAAATTCCATTTCGAGCTGTACCTCTTTTACAGCAAAATTCTGCTTGTTTTTGCGGTTTTTTTCAAAAGTGGCCGAATGACATATCCAACCACTCTAAAAAATAAAAGCACTCAAAATAGATACAATAAAGTGAGTATAAACGTTAATCACGTCATGCAGTAGATCTACGCGTAACACCTTCCTGCTATTGAAGAGACTCATAAAAAAAATCAGCATAAGACCATTGCAGGTAAATAGTAAAGCTGTAAATAGTAAAGCTGTAAATAGTAAAGCTGTAAATAGTAAAGTGCAGGAAAGCTGTCGAGTTTACAAGATCTTAAAATGATTAACGTTCATATTTCCAAAATCACGTAGAAAATAATCTTTAGCGTGAACATTGTACTTATAAATGACAAATTTACTGCAGTTATGTTCTATATACATGAATCATTCTTTAAAACCAAGAATGCCCAATCGTTTTGAGGAACGGGCCGCAGCGAATTCCAGCGGGCCGCACAATCAGTGCCGGTCCGAACTAAAAAGCAATTTCTAGTGAGATTAAATGCAAAAACTGGAGAAAATTTAAGGTGAAGACCAATAAAAACCTATTTTGTATGTTGAAGTGATTTTTGTCCGGATTTTAGGTAGTGACCAATCAAAAAGAAAAATATTGAATTGGTTTCTAGCAAATTTTCTCTTCTAGTTCATTTCGAAACGGGGTTTGGGCAGCCATGTTCTAAACTGTGCTTAAAATATAATAGGCTAATTTGCATGGAGTGTGCAGTAGAAAGCATTATGTCGTGAACTTAAACGGTTATAGTCTCAGTAATTATTATCTTTGTCCAGAATAGGGACTTTTTGTTTCAAAAGTTAAAAATTTTAGTTTCGGTAGATAGCAGGGTTCGAAATTACCGCTTGCCCGAGTCAAGCTGAAATCGCCTAGGGCAAGTTACTTTCTAGTCAATAAAATATAGCGTATGAAGTATGCAACTTTAAACAGGATTATTTAAAAACACAAAATTACAGGTTTTGCACCAAAAACTAAACGTAAGTATAACGAAAGCTTTTGTTTACTTTATTTTAGCGCAATTACCGCACTTAACACTTTGTTTAGTCGTTAATTGCAATCAACACTTCTTAAGCGGCTTTTACCGAACGTCAGTATTTACGCATATGCGTAAAAAATACGCATATGCGAAAAAATCTTTGCTCTTGCTGGTTTTATGTTGCCTTTTACCGAACATGCGTATTTTGTCATGCGTATATTCGCATGCGTGTTTTTTACGACAGTCAAAGAAAATACGGACACGGTATCATGGGCGGATTAAAAGATTGCTAGGCCCGTGTCAGATAAAAGTGCGGTGTCCCTAAATTATGGAAAGTGAAAACAAGTAATATCCTTTTGGATATTAAATTTTATTGACATCACAATATCAACCGGAAATTTTGTAAAATTTATCAAACATAGGTTTGGGTCGCGCTCAAAAAGATATTGATGTGGACAACAAATTTTTGTTTTGATTAGTATTAATTTAGATCAAAGAGGTTGAGTCTAATTTGTTATTTTGATTTATTAAAAAGAGTAAAATGTATTAATTTTGTTTAAAATTTACTTTGAAATTAATCTTAAAAGGTCAACATACAATAAAATTTTTGCACTGTTTCATTAAAACGGCAAATATAAACAACATAGAAAATAAAATAACTAATACAGAGAGTGCAGCACAAAAAAGCTTAGGTAAACAACTTATTTTACAATGGGTATTTTCGGCATTTCTCTAATTTTGGGCTAAGTACGAACATCCGACACCCCGAATCCTTTAAAGTTATGAGTCAAATTTTCTAATATCCTACTAGTTATACTTTAACGCCTATAGCTTATTAAGTTTCCAACGACTCTAGATATAGCTTGTAATGAAATAGCTTATAATTCTATTAGATATTTTTGAAATAAAATATCTAGTAAATTTCCACTAACTCAGATTTGTCTGCAGTCTGCACGCTGCTAGATATAGACCAAAAAGCCTAAGATTTTTTAAACATTTGACAGTCGTTCGCAGCCAGTAATTTAAATGCTATTATACCAGTCTGTACTGTGGCGTTACGATTACTTTGTCATTGAAAGCCCGTTTTAACTTTTTTTTGTACAGGTTGTTACTGTTCCGGTTCGTAAATATTTTGATTTCTTAGCTCAAGTTTGCTAGTAATGTAGGTCGTAAGGCTGTAAATTTATTTCAATTCAATTCAATAGTGAATAGCGCTGAAAGTTAGCAAAAGCGCCGGGCTCCCCAAAGTGCGAGGCCCGGGGCAACTGTCCAGTTTGCCCATTGCTTAATCGGACTCTGCACGGTAATGCGTATTTTTCAGGCATAAATAAAGAAATTTTTTTGTGGGTTGACGTCACAAGGTTGCCCAGTGTAGTAGTTATGTAACTTGTCTTTAAAACTTTCAATTTGGTTTCGGTTGTCACCAAAATCAAAACTTTTTATTTTTGCACAAATGTAGCCTAATAAACTTTTTTTACAATCAATTTTGGGATCGTTTGTTTGGAAATTTTCACAAAGTTACTAAAACTAGGCCTAAAGTACTTGATTGATCAACGTGTTTTTTAAGTGTGTAGTTCCTTATCAAATCATTTCTTTCGTTTTCGCTGTAATACGCTGAAGCGTGTAACGAGTTGGCGGGGCCCATCTGTTTGGCAGTGAAAAGTTACTAGTAGCCTACTACTACCGTATTTTTGCGAGCGAATCAAACTGAATTCTACGGAAGCAACTCAGTATAATAGAATTGCTAACATAATAGAATTGAGAGGGTAAAAAATCAATGTCACTGCTAGTTATACGAACAGGGATGGTATGGAAGTGTGAATGCCCGTATACTCGCTTGCTTTATTTTGTCTTTTACTGTGCTTTTGAATGGTGCACTGGGCTATAATTTTCTTTGTGCAGTGCAAATTGTGCTTGCTTGGTGAGGTGGCAGCAGATGTGATAACCAGTGGCGGATCCAGAAAATTTTGGTGGGGGGGGATTTGAAGCCAAAACCTCAAAAATTCGGATGTCTTCACCAAAACTGAGACTGATTTTTCGGCCGAAATCGGAAATTCAAACGTTTTTTTTGCCCAAAATCAGGTGGTCTCCAAAAAAAAAAAAAAAAAAAAAAAAAAGGTCTTCACCAAAATTGAGACAGATTTTTCGGCCGGATTTGTTACGTTTAGGTCGGTGGGGGGGATGCATCCCGAAATGGAGCCGAATTATTCAAAATAAGGGCTGATTTTTCGGCCAAAATCGTAACTTTTAGGCTGGTGGGGGGGATGCATCCCCCCCATCCCCCCCCCTAAATCCGCCACTGGTGATAACTGCATATTTTTTTTCGCTGTCTCCTAGCCAAGTGACTTCTTTTGCTGTCACTTGGTGAATAAATTGAAATTGATTGATTGATTGATTGAAGTTCGATGTTTTGATTTTTGAGATAAGGTAGTTGCTCTCACGGTTAATCGCAAACTTGACATTTCCAAGTTTTAGTTGTTTAGCCTACCACAAACAACTCAACTACAATTCATAGCAAGATGCTATCATTACCAGGGTGTCGAACCGAACCTGAACCCGAACCGTAAACCCGAATGAACCGTTTCATTTTGGTGAACCCGAACCGAACCTGAACCAGCAAAATTTTACTTCAGTGAACCTGAACCCTCAAAATTGTGCTCAAGTGAACCCAAACCGAACCTGAACCCCTAGCAAAAGTAAGAATATATTTTTCCATATCCGGATACCGCTGGCCCTGGTACACGCACAATAAGAGCAGTGGTGATCATCAACAGGATCAGCAATTTCTCCTTTTTTTTTCTGGACGAAACGAGTAACGACAGTTAAATTTTAAGTCATTGAACCCGAACCGAACCTGAACCAGTAATATTTTACTTGAGTGAAACTGAACCAAACCTGAACCTCGAAAATGGTGCTCAAGTGAACACGAATCAAACCTGAACCGCTAAAATATTTTGAGCAGGAGCTAAACCTGAACCGTTATTTGAAACGGTTCGACACCCTGATCATTACATTTGTAAATATCCTTTGCTGCTGCAAACATTTAAAGTATGCGATTGTACTGTAAATGAATCCAGTTCGAATGGCAGAGTGGATTAAGTCACCGAGCACAATATTTGATCTCGTTCTGGTTTGCGTCGTCAGGCTCGAATGTCACCGAGGGCAATAACGTTTTTACTATGAATTACAGAATTTTTGAAGCAAAAAAAGGTTGTTTTTTAAAAAGATGTAGAAAGAATTAATCCAGAAAAGTACAAACAGGTATTCTATTGCCCGTTTCAGGTTTTGTCATAGCAAGTTTAATTTCCAGGCCAAGAAAAGCTTGGCCCATGGCCTAACTTAGGGTCTAGCGTAATTCTTAAAAATCAGAAGCTTTAAACCAAAGTAATAATATACCTCTGCATTACTGCAGAGGGCTTCTGGCTGCGAATTCAATTAAAGATTTATGCTTGGCTTTTATAACAAGTAACGTTGCACTGCAGCTTTGAAGCTCCCAACAGGCTAGTGCTCAGGCGTCAGGCGCGCAACGAGGTTGCTAAGAGAAAGGGGGCTTGAATCTAAAGCAAAATGTTCTTGTAAGAAAACTACCCCAATTGAGCAGACTGTTGAGCAAACTAAAGCGGCTTTTACCGAAAGTCCGTATTTACGCATATGCGCAAAAAATACGGATATGCGTATAAAAATACGCATATGCGTATAAAATTCTTACTCTTGTTGGTTTGTTTTATATTGCCTTTTACCGAACATGCGCATATGCGCATGCGTATTTCCACATGCGTTTTTTTTACGCTTGACAAAGAATAAAATACGGACACGGTATGCGTATTTTTCAGTATTTTTCAGGCATTTACAAACAATATGTATTTTTCAGGCATTTATAAACAAAATTATTTGCAGTGTGACGTCACAAGGTTGCTTAGTGTTTTGGTTATGGTACTTGCCTTCGAAACTTTCAACTTGCGTTCGGTTCTCACCAATATCAAAACTTTTATTTTTACACAAACGTAATAGACTTTTTTGGCAATCTTTTTTTGAATCTTTTGTTTCGATATTTTTACAAAGTTTCTAAAACTAGGCCTAAAATACTTAATCAATCGAAGTTTTTCTTTAAATGTTTAGTTCCGTATCAAATTCTATCTTTCGTTCTCGCTGTGATACGCCGAAGCGTGTAACGAGTTGGCGGGCCCATCTGTTTGCCAATGAAAGGTTACTACTAGCCTACTGCTAGCCTACCGTACTTTTGCGAGCAAATCAAACTGAATCCTACGGAAGCAACTCAGTCGATGTTTAAGGTAGTTGCTTTCACGGCAAACCGCAAACTGGGCATTTCCAAGTTTTACGAGTTGTTGAGCGAATCACAAACAAATCACCCACAATTCACAAAAAAATGTTCTCATTGCGTTTGTAAATATCCTTTGTTGTTACAAACATTTAAAACATGCGATTGTTCAAATGCCTGACGTAGGTCGATTGGACGAGTAATTAATTCACTATGCACACAAGTTGATTTTGTTCTAGTTTGGGTCCCTAGGTTCAAATACCACCAAGGACAACAACTTTTTTACAATTAGTTACAGAATTTTAGAAAATAAAAAATTGTTTTTCAAAAAGATGTATGAAATTAGGATGAAGCAAGTTTAGGGAGAATTAATCAAGAAAAGTACAAGCAAATATTCTATTGCTCGCTTCAGGTTTTGTCATAGTAAGTTTAATTCCAAAGCCAAGAAAAGTTTGGCTTATGGCCTAATTTTGGATCTAGCATAACCCTTAAAAATCAGAAGCTTAAAACCAAAATTATATATTCCCAGTACCTAAACTGTAAAATTTTGCATGGGGGAATCTTTTGCAGCCTTGACCAAACGCATTCGGAATGTGAAAGTACTTTAGCGGAAATTATGTAATTCAGTCCCCGAAATCGAGTGAAGGCCCGCCCCCAAAAAAAGGTCTTCATCGCAATTTGGTACTATAATCGGCCGGAATTTGAGGGATTTATTCGTGCTGACAGGCCCTTTTTCGTCTGATCATCCAGCGCTCAAATCTCGGTGGGGGCACGCGTCGCCCATACAATTTTAATTGTGTCAGTAGCATGGCCGAGCGGAACTGAGCGCTGATTATTGCGTAAGCAATACTGCGACCCGAGTTCAACTACGGCTGCAGGCCACCTGCTTCGACACATACGCGGGTGGCTGGAGACTCGAAGAGCGCGAGCTCACTTCCTAGTCGCCCTCATCTCTCCGTTCTTATTCAGTTCGTTGAGTTGTAAACCCTCAGTTGATTAATTTATTTATTATTTAAGTACTAGAGGGCTACAGGCTGCAAATTCGATTAAACATTTATGCTAAGCTTTTATAACATGTAACGTTACACTACAGCTTTAAAGCTCCCGATAGGTTAGTGGCGTGCTCAGGCGTCAGGCGCGCAACGAGGTGGCTAAGAAAAAGTAGGGCTTGAATCTGTAACGTACGTGTCAAAAGGACGCGTCCCAATGCGTCGACCCGCTTGGTTGAACAACCGATCGAACTACTTTCCGAGTTGAGTTATTAATGGATATATGGATTATCCAATTGCACCTCCATTTGTGGCTACGTTGGAGCTGACGCTGCAAATCCAAAGCAAAATTTTCTCGTATGAAAACCGTCCAAATTGAGCGAGGCTGTTGAGCAAATTAACGCAACTAAAGTGTTTACTTACGGAGGCTTGAGGGCGGAGCACCGAGCCGCTGCATGGAGAACATGGCTTGAGCCATTACAGCCAAGGCCTCACAGAGAAATTTTGTCAAGGAGTGTCTTTACGGAAACCAAAAATTACAATTGTGTTCCACCGAAAATGAATGCTACGTATGATGAATGATCACGCTGTAATTATCACTACCACTAAATTGAGTTCGTGAGCTTATACCGGTAAGATCATCCGCCGCCCCCTAAACCCGAATCGATGCGCTTTCTAAACCCCCTTTCGCAGGCCTTAATTACAGTTGCACCGGTATGCTATGTGTACAACTGTAACAAAACTTGTGGTTTTGAAAATATGATATGGTAAGTTTTCAGGTAAGCCAACAGCACTCTCAATTAACTGCCCAAGACTTTTCTGAAGTCACCAAGTACCCTATTTCTTTTTATGAAAAATAAAGTATTTTCTAAGCTTATAATTTATTTTTATTTTTTACTGCAATGTACGCGGTAAGTAAAAGAGCCCCAGCAAGATGCAGCTCTCGAGTGAGCAAATAGCAAAAAAGTTTGTCGAATTGGTCCGGCCACATGTTTTCATTGACGATGTCAAAAGCGATAAACACAGTGACGCACAACGGTTACAGAACGTTTGGGAAAGCGTCTGCATGGAAATGGGAGTTGTTGGCATGGGTGGTAAGGGCGGCTGTAATCACGCAAGAGCGCGAGTAAAGGAGTTTAAACCTAACCAGGGCCAGTGAAAAACATTTAATCTGGGCCTGGGATAGATCCAAAAAGGAAGTATCATTCTCTCCCACTGGCATTTTATTTTTCGGTCTTAAGATGAAAACAAAATAAAATGTATAAGTTTATCACGAAAAATTTCGAAAACAATAATATATTCTTAATCATATCAGTCGTCTGCCTCAATTTTTTTGTTTATTACATTGTAATAGCTAAAGAATGCCATTTACGCCCACGTGTGACTGTCGACTAAAATTGATGACGTAACTTTCCGATTGAGATGTTATTGTCGACATTTTCAAAATCAAATGAAAGGTAATACCAAACTCACAAGCCATTTGTTTCAAGCTTTTGAGATACGCTCGCTAAAATACGCATACGCGTATTTCCGCATATCAATAAATTACCCTGCGTAAATACGCATATCCGTATTTACGGATATGCGTTTTTTATACGCGTTTACGTAAATACGGACTTTAGGTAAAAGCGGCTTAACGCAACTAAATTGTTTACTTACGGAGGCTTGGGGGCGGAGCACCGAGCCGCTGGATACTATTTATTTCTTGCTTTTATATCACAAGCCATTTATTTCATGCTTTTGAGATATGCTAGCGGAAATACGGATATGCGTATTTCCGCATATCAATAAATTACGTTGCGTAAATACGCATATCCGTATTTACGGATATGTCGTTTTTTTACGCGTATGCGTAAATACGGACGTTCGGTAAAAGCCGCTTTAATCGCATGCAGATTCGTTCAATACGCAGACGTGCTTTGCATTTCTATTGGCGTAAAATATTTTGTTTCTTCTTCCAGCGAAAATTATTCCCACGCTTACCGCATAAACCGCTCTTTCGGATATCGCAAGTACTACCCTGTGCTGTAAAAAAGCAAATTCGAGAATTCGGAATTTTTTTTATCTAAGTTTTTAAAGATCTTTACTTTCTATGTGTCTTTTACAAAAAAATTCAGTTTTTAAGCTGGTGCAGTTCTGAGATATTTGCGATTAACAATTAAAATAGTTTGCAGCAAAAGAGCAACGTGAATTTTTGCTAATGTAACAATTGAAATTGTTGATAGTCAAGCTTCAGAGATAGTGCTCGATGATATAGAAAGTAAAATCAGAGCAAAGTATAACTATAAAATAAGAGTGAAAGGTTAAAAGTACAACAGTCTGTTTCGTCCTAAAGACTCGTCAGGTGCTACTGTAATCTGTTAAAGAAATATCATAAACTAAAACGTCAAATCTCTATAAGCTAAAACTGAATATTAATGAAGAACCTGTCAAGTTAAAACACTATTAAAGACTGCAAGTTGCAGAGTTGAAATACCGCATTGATTAAAACATCGGTTAAAAAAATAAAAACTATGGTTGAACGTTTTTCAACTATAGAATTTGTTTTTGCGCCAGCATTTTCCCTTAAGCTCTGATCTTTTGTTAAGACAAACTGCACTTAACAAAAGATCAGAGCTTAAGGGAAAAAGACAAACTGCGCTTAACAAAAGATCAGAGCTTAAAGGAAAAAGACAAACTGCGCTTAACAAAAGATCAGAGCTTAAGGGAAAAAGACAAACTGCGCTTAACAAAAGATCAGAGCTTAAGGGAAAAAGACAAACTGCGCTTAACAAAAGATCAGAGCTTAAGGGAAAAAGACAAACTGCGCTTAACAAAAGATCAGAGCTTAAGGGAAAAAGACAAACTGCGCTTAACAAAAGATCAGAGCTTAAGGGAAAAAGACAAACTGCGCTTAACAAAAGATCAGAGCTTAAGGGAAAAAGACAAACTGCGCTTAACAAAAGATCAGAGCTTAAGGGAAAAAGACAAACTGCGCTTAACAAAAGATCAGAGCTTAAGGGAAAAAGACAAACTGCGCTTAACAAAAGATCAGAGCTTAAGGGAAAAAGACAAACTGCGCTTAACAAAAGATCAGAGCTTAAGGGAAAAAGACAAACTGCGCTTAACAAAAGATCAGAGCTTAAGGGAAAAAGACAAACTGCGCTTAACAAAAGATCAGAGCTTAAGGGAAAATGCAGGCGCTAAACAAATACTAGTTGAAAAACGTTCGACCATAGTTTTTATTTTTTAACGGATGTCTTAATCAGTGCCGTATTTCTACTCCGCAACTCGCAGTCTTTGGTAGTGTTTTAGCTTGACAGTTTCTTCAACAATATGCAGTTTTAGCTAATAGAGATTTGACGTTTTTGTTTATAATATTTCTTTTACTGATTACAATAGCATCTGACAAGTCCTTAGGACGAAACAGACTGTGGTGCTTTTAACCTTTTACTGCGATTTTATAGTTATAATGTACCAATTGAAATGATTACCAATTAAAAATTAAATTTTATAAATAGAATGATAGAAAAAAACAGGGATGGAAATCTCGTCGATGACTTTCTGCAATATTTGTTACGTAAGAAACCTGTGATGCAGACTGCAGAGTAGAACAATAGATGTGATTTTTTTGCAATAATTTAAATTTTTTCAATGAGATTAATCGCCGTAAGTTTGCGATTATAGAGTTTTTTATTAATATTTGAAACTAAAGTTTGTTAGAGGAGAGCGAAGTTTGTAAATTGAGGCTGATTAATCTGCGTGAAACTACTGAAGCTCAGCCAGCGCAAGGCTTGAGTTTAATTATGTATTGTGATAGTGACGCAATAGAAGCCAAAACATTCTCAAACTTCTGCTTAAAATGCGACTTAGAATAAAGCAGAAGAACGCAACAGCAGTAATGACAAAAATTGGAATAATTGCAAAAATCTTTTTTTTTTTGTCGAATTTTGATGCGATATTGAATGTGGATTCTTTTGCGTGTTTCGATATTAAAAAAAAAAAAGCAAGCGATGCGATTTTCGATACGATTGCCATCACAGAAACAGGCATCTATTACGTTACTTTAAGTATAATGCAAATTTGGTACATATAACGCATTTTTTTCAAAATTAAACATCATCAGAATGCACTTTGCCTCTTTATATAGGGCAAGTTGAGATTTCGCCGGCCAAGTAAACATTTGTTGTCATTTGCCCGACGGGCAAGTAATGAAAAAGTTAATTTCGACCCCTGGAGAGGTTATTTTCTCTAACCATATTGCTACACAGCTCAGAAAACCACTCCATTTATCATCTTGCTTGGCTATTGCAAGCTAAGCTTACTTCATATTTTGATACGACTCTGACGTTTTTGGTGTTATGCTAGGCGTTCTCATCTTAAAACAAAAAATACGGTAAAATAAATAAAATGATAAATCTACTAACTTGTTTCAGTTAACTTGAAAGTTATACAATTTTTATGCTATGTTTTAATCAGAGTTGTTAACGGGCCGACTGGTTCAGGCCCGAACCCGAAAACTAATTTGAAGCTCAAATCATGCCCGAAAATAACCGAAAGTAAAGTTAGGTCTGAAAAACTTAGCAATGTTGCCAAGTTATTTTGATTGCATTTTTGTGCACGTCTCAGGCCCGAATTAAGCCGGAAATTTTTTGTCAACGTTAGGCCCGAACCCGATCCGAGAAGCCCGACCCGACGTACAACTCTGGTTTTAATACAATGCTTCAAATACTTCGACAGTGGTGTTATTATTTTATTTATTTTACGGTGTTTTAGTTTCCTGATGAGGGCGCGTGATCCGTATAACACAGGAAACGTTCGAGTGCAATTGAAGCTCTTGCAAATGACGCACCGCTAAAGAACCGAACTCAAACTCGCAAGGGCCAATGTTCGGTCCCCTACCGTTGCAAATTTCGAAAGCGTGCTTATACCTGCGTTGAAAAAATTGTTTTGTGCACTTTGTCAATTTATGTTTTTACCGTTCAAAAAAAAGTTCAATTAAAATAACAAAGTTAGCTTAGCTTGTAGTAGCCTTTTGTATAAGATGATAAAAAGAGTGGTGTTTCCTAGCTGTGCAGCAAAAAAGTTAGAAATTATAGTGATGCGAAGTTTTTCAGAGCAGATCATTGAAACTAAAATCACAACCTTGTTCGTTCTGCGTCTTTCTACCCTCAGAATGGTTAGATTAATTATTCATTCAAATATTCATAGGTTTATCGTACGATGAAAACTTCGTAAGAGTACAGGGGCAGAGAAATATAGTTCGATCATTGACTAAACGAGGTCAGTGCGTAGTAGTAATTGGGACTTTTGCGACGCTTTGCGTTGGAAGTCCGTTTGTTCTTTTCTAGGTAAAATTACGAATTCGGCGAACAGAGGTCGAAAACAATATAACTTTGGAACGGCTAAAAATAGAAACTTGAATTTCAGAACTTAGATGGGGCACATATGAATCATTCTTAGTACAAATTTTGGAGGCAATCGGTCTCGTGATACGCGTTTCAGAGCCAAAAACTGAAATGCCATTCGAAGGTTTAAACAGCTCTAGTTCGAAAACTAATCGCACGAGGAGAATAAAAGTTTCGAATTTAGAAGCGTCTGGGCATGCAGTTTCAGCTCCCAAAATAAATTATGACGATTCCGTCACTTTTATTTCTTAAATTATTTATTTATTTAAGCGCAAATCTTGTTATGGAGACAAAAACTTCGAAACCACCAAAGCTAGAAACTTGAAACTTGGAGATATGATAAGTCTATATAAAAAGTTATGCACCTGCATGTTTGGATACCTATGTCACGTGGTTTTGGGCAGATGCACGCAAAACTTGTGATGGCAAAGTTTATTTAGTGATTTTAGCTGTGAATGCTGCTGTGGCCTAATAGGGAGAGGCGTCAGTGCTTGGAGCCTTACACCAGGGTTCAATTGTGTATTTGGCGATAGCTTTTATCCAGTGATGGGATTCAAAATTTTACGAACAGGTTCTCTTATGTATCGTACTTAGTAACAACAGGTTCGCTCATTTCCTTCTAAAACTAATTATCTCATCATCTCTACTAAATTGAAAAAAAACAGTTGATAATATTAATATACGATACAATAACACGATAATAAATAACGTTGAGAAAACAAAATAACTCTCTGCCTTATTTGCAAGTTTTTTTGAAGCAAACCTACTGACTTCTAGGCTAGTTCACTGTCTATGAAGTATTTATTGTCTTAAATGCTTTGTTCTGCGTACCACACTTCTGTAGAAATTCGGGCTTTGTTTTACGTCACAATGCTGCAAATTACTGAACATGTAGTTTTCAACCAGCTTTGAATTTTACGTTTTATTCCGTAATAACCGATGAGCCTTACCATTCTGCAATTGAGGCGTAAACTGGAATATTTTTGGCGGACAGGCGATTGAGAAACAAAGGTCTAATGTCTGTAAAAAAAACAAGAACGGGTTCGCTGATTATCCTGACATTCCAAGAACGGGTTCGCGCGAACCCGTGCGAACCCCCTGAATCCCATCACTGCTTTTATCATACCACGATTCTATTGAATCTAGCACATTCGATTTTTTTTGACTAGGACAAAATCGTTTTTAATATTTTTTGTTTTGACACTAGATATGATCAGAAAGTATTAGGTCTCATTCTCTGCGAAGACTCCCTAAAAATTACTTTTTTAACACCTTAAGCTAGCGCGCTAGTTTTTGTTTTTTTTTGCTATAGTAGAAATTTAAAAGATAAAAATTTTTTGACATAGTTTGGTGGTACCAACCCCCAAAAAATTATTTTCGCGACTTAAGCTAGAGTGCTACTTTATTTGATATCAGGAGATAATATGGAGACAAATATCTGGACATAGTTTGGGTGTACCACCCTTCAGAAAACCCTCTAATAGACCCAAAAAAATCACTTTTTTGAATGATTAAGCTAAGGCGATTAAGTTCCTTTTTTTTCTTTTTTTGGTATAAATAAATATTTAATTGAAAAATATTTTGCCATAGTTTGGGGCACCAACCACCCAAAAACCCCAAATAGGCCACCAAAAATCAATTTTTGTAACGGCTCAAGCTAGGGTTATAGTTTTTTTGATATCAGAAGATATTTAACAAACAAACACTTGAACATAATTTGGGGGTTGATATTAGTAAATATTTAATAGGCAAATATTTTGGTACAGTTTGGGGGTACCATCCACCCGGACACCCCCTAAATGGAGCCTATTTTTGATATCATTAGATAAAAGTTCTACTTTTTTGATATCAGTAGATATTTAATCGACAAATACTTGGACATAGTTTGGGGGTACCATCTCCCCCCAGAAACCCCCAAAAGTCAGTTAGTGGAACTTAAGCTACGGCTCCAGTTGTTATTGATATCAGGAGATATTTAAGAGACAAAAATTTTGACATAGTTTGGGGGTACCAACCCTCCGGAACCTTTCCAAATGGACCCCCGAAAAATCAATTAATTTGAACAGCTTGAGCTAGGGCGCTAGTTTTTTTGGATATCAGTAGATATTTAAGGGACAACTTTTTACAGAGTTTGGAGGTACCAACCCCGCAAAAAAAAAACTCCCTATAAACCTTTGACTTTGGAAATGCTAAATTCAAATTCATCAATAATTCGTGAGCGGATTCAAATTCAAAATTCAATCCAACCCCACTTTTCACATCAAAGATTCAAAGAGGATTTTGCAGTTTGCACCTAGCAAGTCGCAGTATCGCAGTCGCAGTATCGCAGTCGCAGATGTTTATTAGCACATCACAGGTGCGTAATAAACCAACAACTCAAGTCGCTTGAATCCAAAATTGGATCCAGTGCCGTCGCCAGAGCAAACGAAGTAAGGGGACACCAGCCAAAAGCGGGGGGGCACTAGAATTTGCTTATAAAAACTTATCTTCAGATCTTGCACGGCTACAATTATGCGTGATTTTAAAATAAGGCCAACAGTGTTTCTGAGCTTGTTTCGTCTGCGGCCCACAATCGCTTGAAAAATCTATCTGCAGCTGTGAATGCTACCAGACGTGCGACCAGGATTTTGTAACGGTAGGTGAATTAAGAGTAAATTTTTTTTACACAAAAACTGCCTGATTTAGCCCCCATGTTGAACAAACCGATACAACTTAAGCGTATCTCAGACGGACATAGACACTAAATATTTTGTGCATGTGGATGGGGCCTGAGGGCGGATTCCCCAGCCGAGGGGCGATTTTGAAGCAAACAAAAATAGCAATTTTAACGCCCTTTTAATCATACTTCGCACTTTTAGAAGCCATATGAATAACTAAATTTCTAATATTCAAATGTCATTTCAAAGAATTGAATTGCTTTGCACCTTCAGCCCCCCTCCCCCTCCCTTACTTTAGGTCAAGTCTAAAATACGTTTAAACGCTCGTATTTTCAGATTAAATTTTCTAAGTGACTTTGCAAATGCGGCTTAAGCCTATTTACCCTTAAAGTTGCGCCACTGACTGTGACCTCAAAACGTTGAGTGCGCTCAAAAAATCAAAGCAGCTGGTCTTCAAAAAAATAGTTTTTGCGCATTGTTTCATGTCATAATCACTAACGAAGTACCAGTAACGATCTTGCAGACTTACACGTCTCTTCTGCGACACATCCGTAATGGCGTATCAAAAAGCCGGAATACTGCGTCAGATTAATGTACAGCAGTTGGTTGCCAGCAATTTCGCAAAGAATCAAAAAAACATCGAAGGTGAATCATGTTTAAACGTGATTGTTTCTTTTTTCGTCATTGTCTGTTGTATTGTTGTTGCGTGATGTTCAAAATCAGTATTTTTAGTAAACCAAAATGGGGTCACAAGCGGCCGTTAAGGGGGTACGGCTCCTTATGCCCCCTTTCTCCCAGTAGCGATGGCACTGGTTGGATTCATTCATTTTGTTTTTAATTTTTTGATTCAAATTCAAATTCATTGACTTTGAAAAAACTAAATTTAAATTCAAATTCAAGTTCATTGATTTTGCAAAAGTCGATTTCAAATTCATCAATAATTCGTGAGCGGATTCAAATTCAAAATTCAAATTCAATCCAACCCTAGTTGGATTCAAATACTTAGTTGGACATTCGTTTTTCCCCAACCACAAATGATTTGAAAAACAAATTTTTTTATTAGACAAACTCACTTTGTTTGCATTGCAAACGGTTAAGTTTTACAGAAATATATCCGTAGCCTTCAAAGTATGAAGAGGAGAATGATGTTGAAATGAAACTGGGCGAAGTAGGTATACCGTACTATTTTCCTCCAAAAAAATGACTATCTAGTTCTAGTTAGTAATTGTAATTACATTTTGTTCACCAACTTGCCTTGACCAAGAGACAGCAAAAACGCCTTTTGGTCTTCGAGTCAAGCTGCCAGCCGCCCACCTATCTACCACACACGGTGGAAGCTTCACACTGTCTCTTTAATTGCTGAACGATAAGCAGAAAGCTGTAAATACCAATTTTTATAATCATTGGTTTGACCCGACCGGGAATCAAATCCGAATCTACCTCTTCAGTAGCAGACGCTTTATCCACTCGACCACGGAACAATAACTATCTGAAACCCCTTGAACACAAATAAGACCGATAAAAGCACAGGGCACAGACACACAGTAATAGATTCATAAGATGTTGAGAGTCTGATGCAAAATACCAACTGGGACCTTGATTTTTGGGAAATGAGTTAGGGTGCAGCACACTTTTTTTACTAAGAAGTAATAAATTTTAAGCTGAGCCTGGCTGTTCTTGAATTTTCACCAATACTCAGTTTCATATGTTTGTAATATGTTCTTAACTTTATTGAAGAATAAGATGACATAAATTTATTCTTGCGTGGTTGGTTAAAAGCAGGGATGTGAAAGCGGAAGCGGTGAAAGCGGCAAATTTTCGTGAAAGTGAAAGCGGAAGCTGGAAGCGGTAAAAGGGTACCGCTTCTGCTTCCGCTTTGGCCATTCATATTAAAAGTCAAAAACTTAAATGTAGTGCAATTTTTATAAAAATATGCGACAAAAAGGGAATGTTTGATCGGTCATCATTTGCAAGCTAACATTTCTAAAAGCTTGTGGTTCACTAAGATCCAGGGCAACCCCCACACAATCAACTCAATGATGAACCACGTAGCTAACTAACTCATTTTTTAAATTATAAGTTTTCAAAAATTCTCCACTTCAGTCCTAAAATTTAAGATTTTTTCAAAAATACTTTCAGTTGGGGCTTTGCCTATATTTTTGGGCCATACTAGTTTAAGCAAAATCTGGGCCATACTTGCATAAAACAGCATTTACTAACATGAACAAAGTTTGCAGTTCCTGCATTTTAATTTCTTTTTCTGCAATAATATATTCTTGAAAAGCACACAGAGGGGAGCATCATAACGTTTTTCAAACAAAGTTTAATATTGTATGACTTTTAAACGTGATGTTAAAATGCTTGTGTTAATTATTGCTTAGCAAGCATGGCAGTGCGGTACGTAAGTAATGTACGGTACGCCTTAATTTTTCCTAAAAAGTACGTTGCGCTTGTATCAGAGATGGAAACCGGTTGGGTCAACCGGCACCGGTCGGGTCGACCGGCACCGGTCGGGTTGCCGGTCGGGTCGAGATTCTTCGACCGACCGGTCAAGCCGGTTGAAAAACCGGTCGAATTCTCTTTTCTGGCAACTAAAAGACATCTAAGCACCAACCGAAATATACTTATATATTGATCATAAATAAAACTTTTTATAAAAAATCAGTATTAACAAACCACATCTTTCGAAAACACTTGTTGAATGGTTTCAAGCTGTGACTAATATGCTGTGACCATTAAAACATGCACATCCAGGGACGTATTTAGGGTGGGAGAATTGTGCCATGTTTTCCGACTTTGGGTTACGGGACAAAGCAAAAAAGTGCAAAATATACGTAAAAATTGCGTAATCAGATTCTAATAAAACATGCATGTGGAAGAGGCTTACGCTACCTGGCATTTTAGCATCATTTTTAATCAGCTTAAGAATAGAAGTGGCGCAGATTTCAGATTTTTTAGTACATGCTAAAATCTTGTGCCTTTGAAAAGCTTGCTTCGAATTAAATTTACCACACTCTACACTGGGCAAAAAAGACATAGCTCTTATTTTTTTATATCTAAATAACCGTGGCTTGTTCTGAAGCAGCAGCATTTCTACAAACAGCTGGGGCGCATTATATTTCGAATGTTTTCTAGCCAATGTCATAACAGTTTAGTGTTTTCAATAAAAATAACGGACGCGTTGCGTTCATCGGAATAGTTATTCTTAACGACTTCGTAATACCGATGAGTTTATTTATTGGTTTGATGTTTCGCTTCCCAGACCGGGAAGCTTCTTCAGAACAATTTTCGGCAGTGCTGCCTTTGCAGTTGCAAAAAGATAAATGAGAAAAAAATAACAGCAGAAGATAGATAACAGTAAAAACATACCAACATCACAATACTTGTACTGTTATACCCAAAAACATTAAAATGACGGAGCAATAACATTATATGATATTGAAAATTATGTCACTAACAGCGCGAAAAAAAAGGAATATTGAAAAATTATGTCACTAACAGCTTGAAAAAAAAGGAATATTGAAGAATTATGTCATTAACAGCGTGAAAAAAATTAATAATATTTGTAACAACTAGCTGCTTCACTAACAGTTTGAGAAAGTATGAAAAGGATCTATTGCAAAACATTACGTACTGGAAAAGCTTTAATTTAGCTTCACAGAGATTTATATACGGACGGAACAATTAATATTAATCTCTGTGAAGCTAAAAAGCTTTTCCAGTACATAATGTTTTGCAATAGATCCTTTTCATACTTTCTCAAACTGATAGTGAAGTAGCTAGTTGTTACGAATATTATTAATTTTTTTCACGCTGTTAGTGACATAATTTTTCAATATTCCTTTTTTTTCAAGCTGTTAGTGACATAATTTTTCAGTATCATATAATGTTATTGCTCCATCATTTTAATGTTTTTGGGTATAACAGTACAAGTATTGTGATGTTGGTATGTTTTTACTGTTATCTATCTTCTGCTGTTATTTTTTTCTCATTTATCTTTTTGCAACTGCAAAGGCAGCACTGCCGAAAAAAAGTTTAGTGTTTGCTGCTCGGCAAATTGCAAATAATATGTCACCAATAGCTAAAAGATTGTAAGTTTATTTTTTAGCCTTTTGCAAAATATTATGAGAAAGAACGTTTAATAATTTAGCTTGTGCTCTCCAGTGCTTTTTATGCTTATTTTGTGCACGTTTTGCGCTGCTCAAAATAGTTCATTCAAACTGAAACTTACCCAAAAGAGGTCTTAAAATTGAGTCATTTTTGCAAAAAACGCAAAAGCTTTTTTTGCGTTTTTTTTCTGAGACCCCCGTCCAAAGTCACAAATTTTCATATCTCACCCATACCCCCCCCTTTCGAAAATTTTTCATTAGATACATTGAACAGTAGACAAAAACCTTCTGTAAAAACACCGGTCGACCGGGCATGTCAAAAACCGGTCGACCTGCCGTTCGACCGGCGATAATTTTGAAATTTACAGGTCGGGTCGGGTCGAGAAAATCCTGACCGGTTCCATCTCTGGCTTGTACTCGCTTTTTGTGAAGGCACGGATACAGTACTTAGGTACGCTGTTTGAATGTGCGTACTAAACGTACTAACGTACCGTACCATGCAAGTACCTTACATAACGACATTTGCAACTCGCTGACGCCGCTACGCACCGTGCTTATGTTAATACGGTGCATTGTTATTTGTAGATAAATTATTTATGACACGTGTTCTGACTTTTGTTCTCCTCCCTTTTCTTCCCCAAGAATCTGAAAACAAGAACTTCGAAAAAACCTTAGCAATTTTTTAACCAACTTAGCGTACCTCTCACGTACGGTACGTTTAGAGCTTTGATTGACAGTCAGGTATAATAATTTTAAATGCCTGAGTTATGAGTATTTGCTGTGCTGGAGGTTACAAAACGTTACTGCTTGACTACTTTTTGCCGCCTTTTTGAATTGGAATGTTCGAGATAATTCCTCTCTAGTATATTCTACAATCTTCTGCAGTTATCAAATTATTGGTTGTTTTATTCTTAATTGCGATGTTTTGACTTGAAGTTTGTGACGTCATAATTACGTAGCAATTTGTTATCATAAGTTCTTATCTTTTTTCTATTGTGACATATCAAGGATTTTTGGGAAATATTCGATAGCTTTTGCTGTAGTATGAATTGGCGGGTCGTTTTTCGTTTTAATATTCTATTATTCTAAATGATTTTGTAGGCAGTTTTGCCGAGTTGTGTATTGGTGATTTGGCTTGTGTAGCCGGTAGTTTGCGATCTGAATTGGTCGATCGTGGTTAGGTGATTACGATCTGAATTGGTCGATCGTGGTTTGGTGTTTATGATCTGAATTGATCGATCGTGGTTAGGTGTTTACGATCTAAACTGGTTGATTGCATGAAGTTTTAGTGGAGCGGTTTTGCTCAGTGAGAGAAGGTTTGTGTTTCAATCTTAAATCGAAATTTTAATTTAGGATTGGTGTGTTGCTTTCTGCGATTCAAGAAGCTAAAGGAACTATCAACTGCCATTTTCGATTTGTCAATTAACATCTTAGTCGTTCTCTGGTTTTAGTTGACGTGAACAATATTCTAGAGATTAAAGGCCACCTAATGTCTGCAAAGCAATGCCCTTAAAATGAAATAGAAAATTATTACTAATCGAATGCTGTAAACCCGGTTTAGATACACGTTCTCAGTTTCAAGAAAATGAGCAGCCATTATTACCTTTCGTGTTTTTAAAAAATGAGATGACGTCATCAGACCCAGGAGTTTGATGCCTTTGACTTGTTTATCATTGCAGAGAATAGGCGATTTTGCAAAGGCATGTGATAGCCGCTCACTGGTCAAAAAGTGTAGCACAAAAAGGCGTAATTAGCTCAAAGTAGTTACATTGCAAAGTTCAGAAGTGAATTACCCGTAGCAATCAGCTTTCACTACAAGTATTGAACAGCAGTTTTACTACCAGTAATGACTCTATCACTCTAAAAATTTTAACAGTACAAAAGTTTTCCTATTCTAAGGTATCTGGCATATCCGTATCCAATAGGAATACCGATACGCTACCAAAGCGTAAAAAAAGAAACAATTGAAAACTTATACTGTAATTATGTAAAAATATTTTACCTTTGCAATACCAGTAGGCTACTGTAGTTTACTGCGTAGGATTAGGAAAATACCGGTACGGATATGTACTGCAGAAATGGTACCAGAACCAGATCAGTACTTGTTTGGTTTGTGTTTCAGTAAATATTTTACTCCTGGCAATATATTAGGCTGGACTAATCTGCTAGGGTACCATAGTTTAGCGATACCGGACTAGGCTACCGGTATCAGATCAGTGTACTGGTATCTCAGATCTGCACAGCCAAACAACTACCAGTCAGTGCAGATAACTTTTTTACGAGTTCCAATATATTGAATATGACATTGTAC
>OZ014479.1:25476793-25655452 GCA_963965965.1 Trididemnum nubilum | reverse complement strand
CATTGTACTGTAGTACAAAAATGCTGCTTGTAGTAGTAACATTTTTACCTATCGTACCAATGTAACATACCGGTACAGGCAATACTTACTTCCTTGCCATAATTAGCCCAATGTACCAATACTCCTACCTACTACCCATCTACCAGTAATTTGCTCCCCAAGCTTTCAACAATCTGACTAGGTCATTGTTTTTTCTGCTGTTCTACAAGATCAATCACTGAAACACAAACCAAATCAGGCTACTGAGCTGATACTGGTACCTGTATCATTTGTATCGTTCGGTGCCGATATATTCTTGATTTTACGCAGTAAACTACAGTAGCCTACTGATATTCAAAAGGTAAAATATCGTTACATAATTATAAGCTTTCAATAGTTTCTTGTTATGTCTAAAATCTTTTTTTGCACTATGGTAGTGTATCGGTATTCCTATTGGATACGGATATGCCAGATACCTTAGAATAGGAAAACTTTTGTACTGTTAAAATTTTTAGAGTGATAGAGTCATTACTGGTAGTAAAACTGCTGTTCAATACTTGTAGTGAAAGCTGATTGCTACGGGTAATTCACTTCTGAACTTTGCAATGTAACTACTTTGAGCTAATTACGCCTTTTTGTGCTACACTTTTTGACCAGTGAGCGGCTATCACATGCCTTTGCAAAATCGCCTATTCTCTGCAATGATAAACAAGTCAAAGGCATCAAACTCCTGGGTCTGATGACGTCATCTCATTTTTTAAAAACACGAAAGGTAATAATGGCTGCTCATTTTCTTGAAACTGAGAACGTGTATCTAAACCGGGTTTACAGCATTCGATTAGTAATAATTTTCTATTTCATTTTAAGGGCATTGCTTTGCAGACATTAGGTGGCCTTTAAAGGTTGTATTCTAGCCAAGTATCAACGAACGCGACATTGACCTACGTACTGTACCTTTTAAGTACAGCACGTTTAAAGAGTACCATCCGAAGAAAAATATATAGGTTCGGTTAGCATGCAAAAGTTTTTTGATACGTTAATACGGCATGTTAAGTTTTTGAAGTACGCCATGTTCAAATTTTGAACGTACATTACTGCCATCCTTATTGCTAAGTACCGCTTGCGACAAGAAAACATGGCATTGTAAATAACCACATATCTCTTGCAATGTTTGTTTTATTTTGCTGTCCTAAAAATACACGTTGCTAGCCAAACTTCTGAGCCAACCAGATGCATGTAACCAAGTAAAGATTTTTCGCAATACAGCGAAGTTGCAGTTAACATTAGTTATTATCCAGAGCGCTTCAAAATCCGTCCCCAAACCCCAAATAATCGCTTATTATTTTAAACTTCTGAGTGAATGTTCGGGAAATTTGCATCAAAGGAAACGTAACAACTATGTGATTAATTGGACTTATCGTTTAGGGGCCGCTTCAAATCCGAATTTCTTACTACTCCCATGCGCAGAATTTTGCGATGACAAATCACTGATTACAATTATACAGTTTGATTCTACGTGAAGTTTTCAAGATGATGATAACAAAGCTGTTTTATTTTGACTTCTCTGAAAAAAAAGTTTTGAGATCAAAAATTTTAGTCAAAAATTAGGCTATCAAGTGGTGGAAGCGGAAGCGCTAAGGGTGGAAGCGAAAGCGGTTCAATAATTACCGCTTCTATATCTATTTTCTATATACTGGTTCTATATCCTTTCTATAAAAGTTACCTAAGTTGATCATAATTATTGCTAAACAAACAACGATAGCAATACAAAAAAAGCCTAATTAACTGTGCTAATTAGTCACAAATACGCTGTGCTAGCTCATTTTCGTAATTATTTTTTTCATGCTGAGCCTGGCGTTGTTCTTATAATTTGAACAAAAATATGCCTTGTGTTTTCGTGAAATTGTTTTTATAAAAAACGAGCTAAAAAAAGACCAAATCAGGTTTTTGCCGTTTGGTTCTCCCCATAAAAGTCAGGGCTAACTGCAAGTGCCTCGCTTTTAATCAGCTAGATTCATTTAAAAACAAAACTCGCAATTGCCGAAGATATTTTGCGTATATCTTAACGTATGCTTTGTAACCACATTCTTTTTACATATCCCGCTGAGTTAAAAAACTGTTTTATTAATCACGATTGGCTAACACCAATTATCATCTAGTCGCGCTTCCTGCTTTTATCAATTGACGCTCAAGACCAAATTTCAGAGCAAACGACAGCTTTTACGAGAATAACTCGAGTTAAACAAGGTAGAAAAATAAAAGTTAATATTTAAAAGCAAGTGCGCTACCAGGATTTCGCTGAGATAGGAAGGCTTAGGGAAAAAACTAGTTTTTTTGGTCGATAAAACCAATCAGTTGTCGAGTCTGCTACTGAAACGATAGCCTCGGGTTCGATTCCCAGCTTGGGTCCAACCAAAGACTATAAAAATTGGTATTTACAGCTTCTCTTCTTGACCCTCAGCGTTAAAAGGGGCAGTGTGAAGTCTTCACCATGTGTCGTAGACAAGTGGGCAGGTTGCAGCTTTGCTCAAAAACCGAAAATCGCTTTTGCATTCGCTGTCTCCTTGCCAAGCCAACTTGGTAAGCAAATGTAATTACAATTACAATACAATTTGAAACTGATGCATTTCAAATGCATCACAGAGAGGGTTTCTGCAGGTGAAGCCCTCAGCCGCCGGAGAATATTTAGTTCTGCGGCAAGCTCCCCAGCAGCTGAGCAATTTTTGTAGTTTAATGACAAACAATTATGTTTAACGCCATTTGGATGTTGCTGAGTAACGGAACTGATTGTGTGACTGAACTGAATGTGTAACTGAAGGTGACTATTGAGCAATGGTGTGAGTGGATCGTATGCATGTGTGAGTGCGAATTTGTTTGTAAATACCTCTTTTTTTTGCTCTGTAAATATTGCAAATTGAGTTGCTTTTTTTCTTTTTTTTTTTCGCTTTCTTTGAGGTGTAGCAGCCATGCATGATATTGATAACTCCGGTCATACAACCTTGACTTGATGCATGATATAACGTTATTCGTTTTGTTGCTTTTCCTATTCGAACCAAAACATTATGTGTTTTTTCCTTTAAAATGGCTACAATTGTAATGCTGTTTTTGATTTAATTATTGCTGATTAAAGTAAAATGGTATGTTGGGGCAAATGAAATAAATAAATAAATAAAATAAATAAATTTTGCAAGCATTTAAAACCTTTTGAACGAACTAAATTACTAAAAATTTAAAGCAGCTCGAAAGAATCAACTTGCTCAGCCCTTTAAGCCTCCCTCCTAATTTACTGGCCAAGTCCAATACATTTATAAACGCTTACATATATGAGCTAAAGTTTCTAAGTTACCGGTATTTGACTGAAAAGAAGGGACTGAAACTTCCCCTTGGTTGCTCCGCTGTTTAGAAGGAAAAGGAGTAAACTTGTTTTTGCTCGAATATGGATGTTTGGATACAGTGCTAAAAGTATCACCATTAACAGGGGCAAATCCACGCTGATGTCTTTTCGGGTTAGGTGCTAGCTAATGCATTGGAAAGGAACCAGTAAAGCTGCAGTTTATGAATCTACCCTTAAGTCATTTCTAGAATGTGTTTTGATAATTTTTATTTGTTGTAGTTATACTGTAAAGCAAAACTTGCAGTATCTACAGAAAACATTGGATAAAATATTAAACTGTGCCGCACGATGTAAACTTAACGTAGCTTACAATAAAACCTTCTTGAAAAAGCTAAAGGGAGAGTATAAATGACCGTGTGGTCATGATAAAAAAAAACCATCTCGTCTACGCTCTACAACATCTTAGTACAGGTTGCATTTGTATATACATCTGCACTAGGTTAGTTCTTCTTTCTTTAAAGCCTCAGCTGTTGGTTTTTGTTGTCATTGTTATCATCAGCACGATGACGATTTCACATGTTACTGAATACGTGTTTATTAATGGACAATTTTGGTTGAAAAACGAAGCATTAGTGATAACAAGTCTTTCAGTGTGTATTTAACAGACCATAAAAAAGCTTTAAGCATTTAAAAACTAAATGTTCATATTTTTGACGAAAACAATAGGGATTTCCGCCAGTTTTTAAACCGCATTTTCCTCTTCATACTTTGAAGATAACCGACATTACTTTAAAAATCAATCGTTGCAATTGATAAAATAAAAAAAAGGTAGAATGTGATTTTGTCTGATGAAAAAAAAAAAAAAAAAAAGAATCAATGTTATTGCAATATATTTGTGAATGGTGATCAACCAATGACCAACAAGATTTTTTGAACTCAGCTACTTTATCGACCACTGTTTTAAATTCGCACGTCTTTAATCACGACACCATTACAGCACATCAATTGTATTGAGTAAAATCTAGTATTAAGCGTTGCTTAAAAATAGAGAAACCGGTTTGGGGCAATATCTTGTTAACCCAAAATGTTTTCGAACCCTGGTCATGCCACTCTGTGCTCTAATGCAGAATCCAGCAGTAGTTTGAAAAACAATTTTGAGTAGCGAAGAACCTAAATTAGTATGAAGCAAATTAAAACAGAATCTCAAAATATTATTCCAGGGCTGTATTTTTCTTAGAGAATGAAACTTAAAACCCTCCGATTAAATGCAGTGTCAAAATAAAAATATTAGTTGTGACTTTATGTGATGAAAAAATAAATACTTAAAGACTTCAATTTATACGTAGTTTAGGTAAAATCAATGTCCAACTAAGTCAGTATTTGAACCCACCTACACTTACTCAGCACAGTTACGTTTAAGCATTACGCCATCAAAGCACATGCGAACTGATTACTGAAATCAACCATTAAAGTTGAGAGATAGTTTTAGGACAATATCTTGATACCTCAAAATTTTAGCACCAATAAATTTTGCAAACTAGTAGATCTCACTACCCCCAATAAATTTGCAAAGTTTTAACTGATAACTTTAAGCCACTTTGTAATAATAAGGACTTCAAAAAATTACTAGTTTTGGGCCCTTTTTCCCTAAAACCTGTGACGTATAGCGCCGCCAACAATCCACGTGCACAACTTCATATAAAAACTTATTATACTTCTAAATTTCAACTTTCTAGCTTTGGTGGTTGTGAAGTATTTGTATAAAGAAAAAAAAATCTTAAAAGAAACAAAGAAAAAAAAAGAATCAGAAATATAGAAAGGAAAAAAAAGTATCGGAATTCCGAAAATTTAAATGTGGTGGTTGAAATTACATTACCAGGCGCTTCTAAAATCGAAAAATTTATTTTCTACCGCAATTAGTTTTGGAACTAGAACGGTTTAACCCGTTCTTTGGTTTTTTAGTTTTTTTGGCTTGAAAACTCGTATCATATGACCGATTAACCCCAAAATTTGCACAAAGATTGTTCCAAACGTTCCCCGTTTATGTTCTGAATTTCAAGTTTCTGTCTTTAATCGTTTTGAAGTTATAGCGATTTCGACCTCTGGTTGCAAAAAAACACGTTAATTTTGCTCGGAAAAAAAACGAAAAGTTTTTTGACTCAAAGTGTCGCGGAAGTTCAAATAATAATATTTTAAAACTTCACTCATCCTGTTTTAATGTTTTTGTTTTTTTTCTTGTTGACTTATCCGATGCTAGGTGAAGTACAGTCATTAAATATTACGAGGATTGCAATAAACGCCCTGGTGAATAATACTGTTATAAATATTGAATTTTTTTGTCTTGCCTACTTACTGCATTTCATGATTGCTCGACATCTCGCAAAGCTATACACCACTGCAATTTTGTGTATGGGTAGAGAAAAGTGAAACAATAACAACAACAACTGCAATGCCTTTTAGGATTAAGCGACTCCTCGGTTTACTTTTTGGACTTTTAGCTAGCATGGTGTTTTTTCTCTTTTACAATTCACGGTTGATGGATAAAACGATTGTTGTTGAAGTGAGTGAATATTAATTTTGTTGGCATTTTATTTCTTTTCAAATATGAGTTTAATCAACACAGCGCTTAACATTGATCGCATGGTTGTAGTCAATACTTAAATTAGAGGAGGGACGTGGGTCTTCCATTCAGAATTAGCGTACCCCACAGAAAGCATTCTGAGTGATTTGGACACGGAAACCTTTTTTCTCGTCTGCACCGAGAGTTTGGGCAAAGAATGGCCATTTCGGACGTGTAGATTTTTTAAAAAACTTTTACAAGCATCAATATTTTGTTTTTGCGCCCTGTAACGTTTTTATCCCTGGATGCAATCTGTTACGCCTGCGGAAGCGGCGCCCCATCCAATAATTTACAGTTTAAGAGCTGGTTGTTGGAGATCATCAAGATCAGCAGTGGGCTGACACTACTGGTCTGCAGAACGATGGACCACATAAAAGCGTAGTGTATCAAGACAGATGAACTATAGTAGTTGTTATAGGGGTATTTTTTGCAACAGAGCCTTATGATATTTGAGGGACATCAAAAGCAAAATACTATTTTGTTCATTTCCTGCCCTACTTGTGGTTAAAACCTTGCGTTTTACGTGATAAACTATCCTTTTCATATTTTAGTGAGCTTTTTCTGCACTTTTTTAATCGATATGTTATTTAGGACTCTTCATCAATTCTACGCGTTAATCCAAATTTGCAGACTCCACCGAGAAGTAATAATTGTTTAAAGAATCAATCAAACAAGTCAAAGAAATTACTAAAAGCATCAAAAAGCATACGTATGGATCAACACGAGTTTGCTCGAACTATGGAAGCTCTTCAGGAGGAAAGGAGAGCGATGGTTAAGCGAATATGTGAAAGAATTCATCCTAAAAAAATGCAGAACAGTGTATCAGACTCGAAATCTGTCCTCAACGAATTTTCGTTTACCAATAATGCATTTTACTCAAATACTTATAAGGTAAGGTTCTTTATTGGGATGTTCATTAGCTTTCGATTGTAAGCAGAAAATGTGAAATAGTGATCTACATATATGGGGTTGCCTATCTCCCGTTTTTCTGGAACAATCCCGCTTTTGAGACGTTTACCAATGTCCCAGCCTGTAAACAATTTTGTCCCAGAATTTTTGATTTCATTCCACGGTAGGTCTACTTAAGGTGAAGACCCTTTTTTGGTCTTCATCGCAAATCCGCAAAAAAGTACGGTTTTTTCGAAGTAAAGACCTTTTCGTCTTTTTGGTCTTCCCTTTAAATTTTGGAAAAAATGCAGTTTTGCGATTCTGTTCCAAATTTCTAATTCAAAATATGGCATGCCTGCAAGCAATTAGAAGTATCAGAGGTTGGTTTGAGATAATGTTCTTGACTAAATAACACTTTTTCTGTAGCTTTGTTGGGTCATTTAGAAGTGGATCGAGATTGGGCCTTTTATTTTAGGAGACAGACAGAGCCGACAATTAGTTTAATGTTAGATTGATTAGATTCGAGCTTGTGATCGAAATATTGAGACAATTATTTGCAATAAGAGTTTTTGGCTTTTTGTAATGTGTTGGCTCCAATTTAAAAAAGACCCAACACGCTTCTAATAGCCTGTCTCGCTGCGCGCCTTATCTTTCCTATATCAGCAGCAATCACAAACCACTTCGGAAATAAATGTAGCAATATTCCTCAGAGTACGCAAAAATTTCGATTCAACCAAAGGAGCATGGCAAAACAACAAGACAATTTATGAGCTAGCCAACAATCAACATTGGTTAGCTAAAAATGACTATACGATACTACGCTGTTGACAGTGGTGGGCAGTAACTAGTTACAATTGTAACTAGTTACTGTAACTAGTTACTTTTTTAGTAACTGTAACTGTAACTTCGTTACTTTTTTTCAGATGTAACGATATTTGTAACTAGTTACCAGTTCAGAGCCCTAAAAAAAGTTACAGTTACAGTTACTTTTTGTACTGCATGCTTTGAAGCAAATTACAGATTTTTTATGAATTCCATTCAAAATAATGGTATTACACTGGCAACACAGGACGCACAGTCGCATGTCTGATCTACCATAATCTTTTATCCATATTTTTTTCACCGTGTTCACTGGACTATGCATGAGATTGCTGGTTAAAGTGAAGACAGTAATAGTTTTCCAACTTCGCTTTCTGGTGATTGAAACCGTTTGGGGATTCAGAGCTGAGTGTGCCAACTGCACAGCTGTACGTGTACTAGCAATCAGTGTTAGTTTGCAATTCTAATATAATACTACCCTACCATCTAGTGCAGCAGTGGAGAGACTATTTAGTTTGGGTAAAGATATCTTAAAACCAAAACGCTGTGGGCTCAGTGACGAACACTTTGAAGTATTAGCCTTTTTGAAAGACAATTAACTGATTTCTGTTTTCAAAATTTTTGTAACTATTAGTGCTTATTTTTAGATCTAGCTAGTCCTTTTTCCTTTGCATTCTTACACAAATGCGACTTTGGAAGTTGATGTATGAAATTTAACGCTTTGACAAAACTAAATTTTTTGACCAAGAAACATCCTTGGTTTGGTCTTAATATACTTTTGAGACAAACAGACGTAATCTGGCAAGTGCCGACAGGCCTGTTTTTAGTCCAAATTTTTAATCACTAAAAGTAACTGTAACTTGTAACTGTAACTAGTTACTTTTTCAAATTTGTAACTGTAACTGTAACTTAGTTACTTTTTTTGCCAAGTAACTGTAACTTGTAACTAGTTACTTTTAGAAAGTAACTTGCCCACCACTGGCTGTTGACTATACCATTAAAAACTGCTTCAAGGTCGTACTATAGAATAAAACATTAGCACGTTAACATTTTACATAGCCAGCTTATTATACGGCTAACTTGATACACTGCTCTATCAAAATTTAAGATACCATGTCACACGCGCTGGCGAAGACCATCTAATTAGAGCAGCAGGCGCGTAGCCAGAAATTCGCAATGGGGGGCTATTTGGGGGTCTGGGTGCGGAGCCCCCAGCGCTTGAAATTTTTGCATTTTTTTGCAAAAAAATTAATTTTAGGGCTATTTTAGTAAAAAATAGTTCTTTTAAAACGTGGTTTAGAAATTGGCAGTGCAGCATGATTCAATTGGTTGCATTAATGGGCTGTGTGGGAGGTGGCTAATGATAACACTGTAGTTCTCTTGTTTCATGCTGGTAAATCATAAAATCCTACTATTTAATAAAACTCACACGGAGTAGTCTATTTCGTCTATATTTCATAAAAAAAATAATTGGGGGGGGGCTAATGGAAAGATATTTAGGAGACGCGATTGGTAATTAATTAACACTAAATAGTTCCTCCCCTCTTTATTCCTGAGTTTATAATATATTTGTAGATAAAACCTATGTTTAGCATTTTTACACTAGCGATCAAATTTCATTGTTTATTTTTGGGCATTTTTTAAAGTTTTCATTGATTTGTGACTTTAATTTTTGACAAATTAGACCCCCCCCTCCGAATTTATGTTATAGAAGTTGCTTTAAATCACTTTTTAGTCCATTCCAGCGAAAAAAAAATTACGCGAGCTAAGCTTCCCCCCCCCCCCCCCCCCCCCCCCGGCTACGCTACTGTAGAGCAGTATAGTTGCAGTTTTAAAGATTCTGAAATCCCCTTTTGTACTTGTTTAAAAGTGGTTAAAGAATTAATCCATAATTTGCACACAAAAATGAGATCAGACAATTGAGACAAAAGGTTTCTAAACGATTAATCTGCAAGCAAAGATGAGACTGCGGCGTACATCCGCTTCCCACGTCACCACAATGCATAACAATTTACAATCCTTAACGTCATAATGAGTATCCATACATAGAAGCAAAATTTGAAATGTCAAACGAAATTATGTAGTCTTGCTGTCAATTGTTTCCTTGAACAAGCCTTGCATTTGTATCATGTTGCTGGCAACAAATCAGAAATAATCTACTGCTTCAGGAAAACCACTACTACCAATCAGTGTTCGAGTGGATGTAGCGTCTGCCACTGATACTGTAGAATCGCGTTCGATTCTCAGTCGGGTCAAACCAAAACCTATAAAGATTAGTATTTACAGCTTTCCTGCTTGACGTTCAGCATCAAAAGGAAGAATGTGAAGTTTCCACCGCGTATTGTAGACAGTTGGACACTGGGCAGGTGGCAACTTGACTCGAAGACCAAAAGGTCCCTTCGCTGGCTCCTGGTCAAGGCAACTTGGCAAATTACGATTTAATTACAATTACAACTCTGCAAAACTCGACGCAAATTTCAATCCATGAGTAACCTCAAACTCCCAGTTCGAAATTGGTTTTGCCGCGCCTCACGTCAAGTTTACAAGATCAGCTTGCATGTAAATAATGCAAGTGAAAAATTCTGGCGTAAAACCCTGGTGCGCATTGTATAAAAAGAAAAGACACACCACCAAGGAGAATAACGGATTGAATTTTTGCTAGTGTTTCATTTAAAAACAATACGGTTTACCACTTATACGAGAACAACTTTTAAGTTTAGTATATAGTTAAGCCATAATTTTTCAAAGACGCGATTCGTTTTAATTTAAAGAAAGCATCCTCTGTAAGAATGAATCCTAAATTCTAAAACATGAATCTTTACCTAGTAGCCACCGCCAGATGCGACCAGATAGCCATGGTTTATGGGGTATTGTGTAAGTTGGAATACAGCCGGAAGAATTTCTTAAAGTTAAAAATGTGCCAAAAATGATCCAACGCCAACGGTATTAGTTTGGTTTGGTTACGTGATTTTAGATATCTGACCATCAAGCTACGTTGCAATAGTTAAATATTTTCGATCACAAGTGTTTGCTTCGTTTCTGTAATTTCTCTCACAACCAATTTATCGTACATCAAGAGTTTGAAAATCATAATACGAGTAAAAAAAATACTCGAAAAGGCTTCACTTTCTCAAAAAGCAGCAAAAAACATGGTGCAAAACCCTTGCAGTATTCTTTAGTATATTTAAATGTGTTGTTTCCATTTTTATTATAATATTTTATTAAATTGCAAAAACAACAAATGAGCTTGCAAATTTTTCTCATTTTTCAAGTCGTTCTGGTAAGGGTTTCCATCAGATATTCTCATGCGATCTACATGCTGCATTACGAGCCGAAGGCCGTAGGTCAAACAGTTTTGGGAGCAATACAATGAACAAATGGTCGGCAAATTAACTAAAAATATTTTAAGAATTCCAGCAGAATTGCATTGAAGAGCTTACGAATTTAATTTCTTTTTCACAACTTTAACTGTGTAGTAGGATATAGCAAAACTGATAATCTGAGCTGGTTATCTTGATTTACGTTAGTGCATTCCAGCCGCTGTATGAAAAAGGTCGTGATTTGACGAATGCCGAAACATAAACCAAGTCAAACATTGACAGACAAGCAACTGTAGACTGCGCAGCCCAAACAGCATGCTAGAGGAAACGACAACTTTAAGATAACAAATCCTTCAAGCTGGAAAAACATACAAAGTGATTGACTGTCAACAATGCAATAGCAGCAGAGGAAAACAAAATGCTTCTCATAGCAGGGGCGTAACCTAGATTTTGCAAAGGGGGGGATGGAACTACAAGTCAATTTTTCTTCTTTTTTTTTTGCAAAAACTCTCTTATGTAGACGATGGGACTGAGCAAACTTGTGCTACTCAAGTGTATTGCAGACGGGGTCCAGTGCCGCAACAAAGCGTTGTTTCAGGGGAGACCAAAAAATTGCTGCCTTTTTTTACAATACGAGCATGCTGGGCCATAGGCGTAGTCAGGATTTTTGATTAAAAAACCACAAACCAAATCACATGCAATGACGTCATTAGAAATTCTCCAAAAAAGAAGTTTTTGTGGGACAAAGATATTGTAGATTGGAAGATCTGAAGCCGTGGCCTGTGTGTTTGCACATACCCAGGATTTTGCTACAGGGAGAGAGCTTAACCCCCCTCAGAAAGTGTAAATTTATAAAATTTAAGACGTGTTGAGCAAACGTACCACAGACGCGGGTCTGGGGGCGGTGTCCCCAGCCACCGAAGGCTAGGGGGCAAAGCCCTCAGCCGCAGGGCCATTTTCGGTAATTTTTTGAGAAAACTAGCGATTTTAATACCAATGGATCACATTTTGCACATGTTTAGAGCCATTTAACAGAACCAGATTTTTAACGTTTGAAAGCCAATTGAAAAAATTAACTTGTTCAATCCTCCTTTAACGAACAAGTTAAGTCCAAACGCGTTCAAAATCTTGCATTTTGTGGTTAAATTTTGTAAGTGATTTAGCCCAGATAGGGTAAAGCTAGGTACATTGTCTCCTGCAATATTTTAGCTGTAAATAATAATCCACTCAAAAATTTTTGACTTGTTATAAAAATAACCAGTTGCAGGAGTACATATACTACCTTAGGGCCCAAGCCCCCTCAATTTAAATTTAATAATTTGTTCAATGAGCAATTCTCCAAGCTAATTTTTTTCAAAAGTATTTTGTCGCCTAAAACTGGCAAGGTGGAGGTGAATATTGTTATTTAACAATGGTACAATAGATGGTTACGCCTACCAACCATGTTATTGCCCGGGCCGGTTTACATTGCGCGAGGCCCCGGGCACTTTGAAGATTTTCGCAAAACCTTCCAGCCAAATATAGGTGAAGACCCCCAAAAAAAGTCCCAGGTACATCCGGCCCTAGTTATGGGATTACGTTTATAAAAAGGTTAGATGAAAGCCTGAGATAGGAACTTTTAGAACAAAAACTCTCAATTTCTCTTGGGTTTTATATATATTTAAATTGTTTGGAAAAAACGGAATTGAGGGGTAGGCCTGGTCGTCAATATTGTTGTTAATTATTGTTGTAAGCAAAAAATTCTAAAAGCCACTTAAACTGAAGAAACAATAGACTTTTTTGTCACATTTTTGTCATTAGTGATATTTCAATGGTGGGGGCCCACTGGTCACCCCCTAGCTACGCCTATGCGCTGGGCAGTTTTGTTTCAGACATGAGAAAGCTTTTAGCAACCTCTGAAGTTGGGTTCCATTCTTCGGTTGGGGTGAGTATGAGTTCGAAACCATCCGGTACAAAAGCAGCGGTTATTTTTGCCTTGCGGAAATAAATTCAAGTTTGGACGGGAAGGAGCCAGAATGTTAAAATAACCAGCGGCGCCAGAGACATTTGCAGATAAGGAAGTAAATGGAGTATCGATAGCTTTAGAGGAAGCAGGATTCGGACCGGGAAGTAGGTCTCTACTATTTCCCTTGACAAACCTATCCATTACTGCTAAATAAGACCAGGCGCGTAGCCAGGATTTCGAAAAGGGGGGGGGGCTTTTTTGAAAGAATAAGACAACTGTCATCGACCTTGACCTGAATTTTCATTCCTCTTAAATCAGCAGATTCAAGCGATTTATCCGAAATTGAGACGTATTTTTTGGCCGGAATCGAAAATTTGGACGGTTTTTTGCCCTAAAAACAGGTGATCTCCAAAAAAAAAAAGAAAAAGGAAAGGTCTTCACCGAAATTGAGCCGGATTCGGCCGAAATCGGAAATTCAAACGGTTCTTCCAGCAGCTCCTTCTCAACTTCGGCACCCAAATTCCTTTGGGGGAGGCTGTTTTCATTTTTTGAGCAAAAATCGGCCTCAATAGCTCTAAAAACATGCGATTTTGCATACTTTTCGCCCCCCCCCCCTGGCTACGCTACTGATTATGACTCAACAAAACGTAGTGTACATCTGTTACCAAACAACTGTATGGCCAAAATGAAAGCCACCAAGTGCAGCACTCATCGCTTGTGCCAGCGTGCTACCCCAACCGCACCTAACGTCAATTTTCGATTGTAAAATAGTTGCTATTGCATCACAATAAACATTATGCAATATTCTTCAAAGATTTTACTTACTAAACAATTTGTAGCTTGTCAGCTAAATCAAGCGACAATTGCGATTATGCAATATGAATGCCGGGTGCCATCACAATCAATATACCGATTATAAAAGTTTTGCGAAACGCTATATTTCGCATCTGTTCAAATAATTAATCCACAGCCTTAAGATAGGCTACTTACTAATAGTTTCTCCTATTATCGCTTTAGAGTTTGGGGGGGCAAAATTTTTGTTTGTGGGGGTGCCGCCCCTCCTTTTCCTCCCTTAGTTGCAGCCCTGACGGAATCTGACGGAGGTCTGGGGGTGAAGACTCCAACCACTTGGCGATATTTGTAAAATTTTCAGAAAAAACAGCCACTTTAACGCTCTTTGAATCACATTTTGCAGGTTATTAGTGCCATTTTAAAGAACTAAATTGCAAAGCTTCGCGTAAGTTATTTACAAGAATGAAATTACTCAGCCCCTAAAATCGCCTTTCCTCTTACTTACAGCTCAAGTCAAAAAACTTTTAAACGCTTGTATTTTGACTTAAAATTTTTGACTTGGGTAAGGGAGGGGCTGAAGCCCTTTTAGCCTCTCCTCCCTGGTTGCGCCACTAAGGGACTTTAGTCCCCTTAGCCTAGTTATTTAGAAATTTTAACCCCAAAAAGCAAGCGTTTAAACGTGCTTTAAATTGATTTGTAAGCTAGGGTGCTGAAGAAGCTAAGAAATCTAATTCTATGGAAAGGGTTTTTAATCTTGAAAGTTTAGTTTTTACAAATGGCCTCAATAACGTTCAAAATTTGAACAGAGTGGTGTTAAATGGCGATGTTTTTCGAAAAAAATCACAATAATTGTCAAGCACACTCTTACCCAGACCCCAGTCTGTAATAAGTTTTAGTTGCACAGGTTTTCTCTGGTACGCTGCCGTATTGAGACATTTTTCAAACAAAAAAAGTCAAGTTTGGGTTCAAGCCTCCGACGTAACAAAATCCTGGTTGCGCGGCTGATCATCAACGTATCATTTTGCTCAAACAATATTTTTGAAAAGTCTTTTTTATCTAAACCTAGCAAGGTCTCTGAAACTGGTTTGTCGGAGTCGGTTATTTCCAGGAAAGTTTTTCTAGAGTTCGTTTCACAGAATCTATCAAAGTCAAAAAAATCACGAAGTTGATTATTTTTACTGGGGTTCAAAAACATTGCTGTCGAAAAATAAGATTGAAAATACTTAAGATTTTCAGTTCAGTATAATGCTCATTACCTGTTCGACATCACATTTTTGAAAGAGATTTATTATTAATATTCAAGCCCTTTTTTATACGAGGTTTATTAATGTTCAAACCTTTTTGTGTTCTCTCAGTTTGCAGTTTGCTATATACAAAAGTGAGTTTATTCGACCCGGTTACGAGTGGTTGACAAGACTTACTTATATTCAATCCTTTTCGTTACGAGGTTTATTAATTTAGTTACATGGTCTATTAATTTTCAAACCTTTTTGTGTTTTCTCCGTTTGCAGTTTGCTATATCCGAAAGTGTGTTTATTTGAAACGGTTACGAGTGGTTTACAAGGCTTACTAATATCCAACCCTTTTTGTTACGAGATGTTTTAAAGAGATTCTGCTCGAGATTGGTTTTATTGAAGACATAAAAACTCTTTACGTAATCAAGAGGTACCCCAAACTTTATTTCACTATTCCCTTTATTTGCGGAAATAGATTTAATCCGTTTGACTCCGTACCGTTGGCAACCGTACGTTTCAAAATTTCGTGACATCAGAAACAATAAGTTTGCTAAATTTCTTGTAAAATATCCGAACATCACAACGAGGAGACTGATTATCAAATAAATGTCACGAAATTTTAGAATGTAGGGTTGTCAATGGTAAGGATCAAACGGATTAAATTTATTTTTGCAGATAAGGGGGATAGTGGAGTAAGTTTTGGGGAACTTCTTTGATTACCTGAAGTAGCTCTCATTTCTCCGATAAAATTGATCCCGAGCAGTTTCTCCTTAATGGTCAAACCTTTGTGTGTTCTTTCAGTATGCTGTTTGCTATATTCAAAAGTGTGGTTATTCGAATTGGTTGCGAGCTGTTTTGGTGCACGATGGATTTTACACGTTGCAAGAATACGCAAAATTCACATCAGATGGACAAAAGCTTATGGACTTTATTATGGAAAATCGAGCAATTTCAGCAATCACCAACAAATCATTAAAGGCTAAAATATGGAATCAATCTCTCAAGGTGAAGTTATTATTAAGAAATTGGCAAAGCAGAAAACTGGCAAATTAAAAGTTGATTAACTACAGGAAGATTGTTTTTTGACTTAACTAGGTTCCCGAAGTAAGGATGTTCTAAGGTTTCAATTACCGCTATTTATGCTGTTGGTTAAAGGGGTCTGCGTTATTTTCGTAACGTTAATTGATTTAAATGTAGTTGTCGCATGGCAAAATAAAAAACTACGGTGCAGCTGCCACCTCACCCGTTCCACACCTGTCTAACACTTCCGCGAAAAGTTTTTTTTAAATACTAAAGTCAAAATTGCTGTAAATAACTATTTTTTTGCTGGTTTGGCTGGGAGTCGATCAAAGTATCCCTTATATAGCGGATATTTTATTCATTGACCACAGACTATAATAACAAATAACCCAAAATGGTTGAACATAGTTATTATTATGTCTGACAAAAATTTTTGTTCTTTTTTGCTCGAATACCATTCAAGAGTTAAACTTTAAAGAAAATTTTCTTTTCGATAAGCTACAGAATGCCTATACGACGATATATGGAGATATATACCTTGATTGCATTGATGAAAGACCTTCCATCAGGCCTGGCGCCAGAGTAGCGTGACTGGGGGAGGGGGGGGCATAAACAAGTTTTGGGGGTGTGCAAAAACATATTTCCCTCGAATTCGAGAGTAAAGACCGAAAAAAAAAGGTTTTCATTGCAAAATACGCGCATAATTTTACAAACTCTGGGGTGAAGAGCAACGAAAAAAAAGGTCTTCATTGCAAAATCAGCAAAAAAGCGGTTCTTGCCCACAAATACCGGGTTGATGATTAGTATATTGGGGATTTCAGACCCCGAACTTAACTCCACTGGCACAGAGCCTGTTACTTTCTTTGGGGCACAATGCTCGCTTGGGGGGCACAGTTTTTGTTTGGGGGGCGTGGTCCCAAAATGCCCTCCGTGGCGCCGAGCCTACCTCCCACCTCTAATTTCTTTACAATCAAATTGCCAAAGTATAATGTCAAATAAATATTTTTCGATAAAAATACCACCACAGAAAACGAAATGTACAGAACAGGCACCACAATCCTGACCAAGTTAACGTGGCATTTTCTTGAAAATGAAAACTTAAAAAAACAATTTTGATTTTGAGAACCCAAGAAGTGTATCCTATTTGCTGATGATTCTGCTATTTTCGGTGCTTGCGGATTTGCGTAGCTTGCCTTGCATTTTGCTTATAGCCTTTAGAAGGATTTGGGTTTGTAGTTTATTGGTGGCCAGTATATCATAGTGGTAGTCCAATTTTTAAAAAACTTCCTGTTTGCTACTTGTACCGGGGAATGGAGGCTAGGGCTCCGAGCTCAGCAAGGGGTGGGTGGATTGCCACGGCTTTCGATGCTATGTAAAGGGTGTGTAGCTGTAAGGTTACAAAGATTGCATCAGCCAAAAAGAGGGCATTTTGTAAACGCGCTTCCCTTTCCCCAACCCTGTCGCTACTCGGTCTCCTTCGACTCGGAACAACCCAGCATTGGTCGTGAAATTACTTTAATCTTCGCAATAGATCGTAACTCGTGTGTAACAAATGCAGCACGACAAAGCGTGGCAGATGTAGCGGTTTTATCTGCTTTCAAACAATTTAGCATAAGCTAATCGAATTTGGATTTAGAAAATAATAAATTTAAAAGCACATTATTACGCAACGGCTCAAATCAGAATTTAAACTATCAAGAATTAACCAAATTATACCAAAAAGAAACAATATTCAGTCCTGCAAACCTACCGAGTTTTAAACTCTCTGTAACATCCACTTGGACCAGGGACTACGTGGTAGAGAAAGTGGTCCGTGCCTCTCTGTCAACAAGACTACGTGTAAGGAAACATTGCAAATGATAACCCTATTCTGGTCCTTTTGTGGACGAACAATTATCTTTTAATCTTCAGCAAGGATGTAGGCGACATACGTGGACTATTACAGCCAAAACCAATTGTAATTGTTACTACATTTTATTCACCAATTTGCCTTGGCAAGGAGACAACGAAGAGACCCTTCCGTCTTTGAGTCAAGCTGCCACCTGCCCACCTGTCTACCACAAGCGGTGAAGGCTTCACACTGTCCTTTAATTGCTGAACGTCAAGCAGGGAAGCTGTGAATACCAATTTTTATAGTTTTTGATTTGACCCGATCGGGGAATCGAAATCGAGTTTAACGTTTCAGTAGAAGATGCTCAATCCACTCGACCACTGATGGGTTAAAGTTACTTGTAACTTAAGATTGATATTAATGCAAAGATTGTTTCGGGTGACAAACTTTTATCTATATGCACATAACGTAGTAAGTAAGAAGTAAGTAAGAAATTTATTTGGACTTAACCACTACTTTTAATAAGCTTTTAAGACACAGACAACATATTTTAAGAGTTGCATCGGGCATTAAGCAACGCAGCAATGCAAGGGCTAACCTAGCAACTAAATTCTCTTCATTTTTCATTAAATCAAGCATCAATAAAAAAAAGCAGCTCTAATTTTTGAATGCTTTTGCTAACTGCCCAAATGTCCAAGGTTGTACAAAAACCGTGACATGAAAAGACGACACAGATTTAAAACAAAACTGCAAATGAAGTCAAACCCTAACCATAGACTCTGCATTAGAAGACTGAAAAGTGAAAATTTTGCCTTGTTTTTTTCTTTACGGCTCATTTTTCTAGAATACTGTATGCCGATTTGTCCGTTTGTCCAATCAGCGTGACTTTTTTTCTTCTCGGTTCACTAGCGCTGTAAGAATATGTCCGATCAAATCATTCGAATGCGCGTGACTGCAAAAAACACTTTGTAGCAAGAGCAAACTTTTTTTCTTCAATGCTCTTCTGTTGTTCTCTTCGCGTCTGTTTCTAGTCCACTGATAAAAAGTCTAAGCCTTGACACAGCGCAAAGCGCGATCGGCTAACAATATTGGTAAGTTTTTAAACAACTGCTAGCCATAGCAAAAAAAGGCGCTAAGGGTTCGAAAAGAGTATTAGCTGTTGCTTAGTCGACATAACGTCTTAACTAGCCTAACTGACGAGACTTAAAATTAGTTTAAACGGATCTGTCTAGGGCATGCTATATTCAGTAATTTGTCCTTTATGGGGTTAAAATGCTTGTTCTATTTGTTTTCGGTTTTTGTGGTGTTAATTTTATTGAGGAATATTACTTGAAATGATTTTCATAATTTGAAGAAAAGTATGCAATTTTCTAAATCTACCATTATCCGTATTTCGGTGTGTTAGGCATGCTCTCCTAAATTGTCCTTTTTTGGAAACATGTCCCTTTCCGAGTTGCTATGTGTCATTTTCTTGAGAATGAATAATTGAAATTATGATGTTCGTCATGTTAGAAAAAGCAGCAGCAAAATTTTTTGCTTGGTTTATCCAGTAAGAAAAATATTTCATGCAACGCCTCGATATTGTTTGTCAAGACCAAATACATTGATTCTTTTAGATCATACGAGTTCGCAATCCGTTCGAACGCATTGTATCAGCTTATATCGACAAGATGACTGAAGAACTCAGCCCTTTCACCTATGTTTATGGACCAATGTCGAAACAAATCAACAAAAATTATAAACCACTGAGACACAATTTGGAGGACCGTTTGAAAAACGATACGACGGCTTCTTTTGAAGATTTTGTCCGCCATCTGCTCAGCGATGCACCAAGAGACTCGCACTGGCAGTTTTACGACACTTTTTGCAGACCTTGCTATGCTGATTATGATTACGTCATCAAATTTGAAACCATTGTTCAAGATTTAGCTTATCTCAAACTTAAGTTGAACATTACCGATGAGGATCATCAAAAGGTGTTTTCCGCGGTTATTCCAAATACAAAACAAGACACAACCAGAAAGTATTTCGATCAAATTCCGAAGGATTTGGCTGAACGTTTGTACGAAAAGTATGAAAACGACTTTTTATTGTTTGGATACGAGAAGCCCTCTTGGCTCTGCTCTGAAATAAACCTTAGATAAAGAGGAAAACAAAAAAATAATCAAAAAATTTAGAAGATTGTGGAGCAAATTTAGTTAAAAAACTTAAATTACGCTCCAACAAATAAATTTACCGAGTTTTGTTTTCTTGTAGACGCGGTTCGAATTTAAATTTGGGGCAATTATTTCTTGTGCGTGTTTGTGTAAAGCGGGATGGTGATAAATATAAAAATTTAAATTAAAAAAAGCATAGGACGTCCGTATAAATCTTCAGAATAAGTGCAAAATAGATGCGGAAGCTGTGCGCTTCCACTTTCAGTTTGTACATCCCCGTGGGTACTTGGTATTGTCGCTAATTGGCAAGCTCAAAAAGTAATAAATCAAATTCTGGCTGAAGTTTGTTGTCTTAAATGTAGCTTCCTTAGCTTCAATGCCAATAACCAGATAAAACGTTTCTTTGTGTGACGCAATTTTGATGCTTTTTTGTGCCTGTTTAAAATTCGTGGTTTGTACTTAGTTTCAATAGGCAATATTTCAAATGTGCACAGCAATTCATTCTGTAATACTAATCTCAATAATTTATCCAACTTGGTAGCTGGTGTTTCAGTGTGTTTTTGTGTTAGCCTTAACCCAATTTTATACTCGTACATTAAAAGGAGGTAAAAATGCCACCTCGGTGTTTTTGTGGTAAATCATTTCAGAAAAAAGATTTTACTTCAAATTAACCTGCCTTTGAGTCAAATTTATTCGCAAAAAACCTAAAAATTTGAAAGTGTTAAGGTAAGAGAAAGTTCCCCAATTTTGAGGTTTGCCAAAGTCACTTTCCGAACTTCGAGCATTTTTTGCCAATATTTGAATTAGATGACATTACAAGAATATTTTGCGACATAGCTAGTTTGAATTAAGCATTTTATGATTCAGTATCCAAAACAAGCCTATGTACAAAATTTGAACCGCATATGACGTCATTAAAAATGACGTATTTGTTGATTGCTCTGACGTCATCAACCTAATACCTTTTTTTTAACTTTTGTTGAACGCCAACCCGCAAGCCAAACTTGGTGTTTCCATAACTTTTAGTTTAGAAGTTAGGAAGGGCATTTTTGGTTCTCTCTCCCTTATAAAACGCGTTAGTTTAATAATTATGTAAGATTAATATCATAGGTGGGCAAGTTAATGCAAAACGTTAGCTTCGTTAACCACTAGTCCGTTAAAAAACTTCAACCTCCGTTAACGTTAATGCGTTATTTTCAACTTTAATTAACGGAAGTTAATAAAGTCCGTTAATTCGTTAATATTTTGCGTGTAATTTACTTTCTTTTAATTCACTCGCTTCTAGAACACGTATTTACACCATTGAGCTGATTGTAAGAAAATATTTATTTCTATGGTAGTCTTTTGTGCTTTGGAAGTTACATCTTAAAGTCTAATCTAATTTCAAGATAAAATTAAGTTCAAATGCTCTAACGAAGGTGCGATCAGAAAATCTTTGAAATTGCGAACAGTAATAATTAATATATCTGCAAGGCTGAAGCCTATTATTTTCCGCAAAAAAGTGCTCCTTACTTCGCTTTCTTCTTTGCGCAACAAGTGTTACCAGTGCAAACTGGTTTGTACTGGTACGATGAATGAATGGTGCAAGATATTAGCGATATAAAAAACGTTAACGCAAGTTAACAGAACTTAACGGAAGTTAATGTAGTCCGTTAACATGAAAAAACTTTTTAACGGATTAACGAGTTATTAAAAAAGTTAGCTTTGTTATTAACGGATTAACGATTGTGCCCACCTATGATTAATATTCATGTGATTTTGTTGGTTTTTATGGATAACTGAAAATGACCCGCTTGAGACGAAATTACTTTTATTGCATGCAAAATATAAAATTAGTTTACATAGCAGATTGGGAACATAAACTTTTTCACAACTATGCAGTGAGGTAGCTCTTACCTCACATATCTGCTTTCCCATTAGGCTAGTGTTTTATCAGTATCTGAATTCACGCATAGCCTATTCTGGCAGCCCACCCGAACCTTCAAACCACATGCCCGTGTGTGTGGTGTAATATTATCGAAGCTGGCTTTGAAGCCATTTTGGAATTGACTGAAAACTAAGCACTTTGGCCAACAAGGCAAATGCTACAAATGCCAAGTGATTATGTATTCAACTGAAAACTGGATTTCAAGCTGTAAATAAAACGTAAATAAATTTCTAGCTGTAAACAAAACTTAGCAATAAACGTTCAAAACTAAAAAGTATTACTAGCAATGCAAAATTGAACGAGAAGTCTTGCAGCAAGGAAAAGGCGCAACGCACATTTTATCCATCCCGTCAGCAAAATGAGCGCTTAGAAAGACCGTAAGTTTAAAACTTAGCAGAAAAAAACTCAGAAAAGCACAAAATTTTCTGTGTTTTATTGATGGAAGCAGAAAAACATCAAAGTGTCATGAATTCTAAAGTATCTGTGGTAGGGCGTCGAGTTTGCAAGCACATACACTAAATGAATAATTGTTAATATTTTCATACTAACTTTCTTGCTTGACGTTCAGCAATTAAAGAGACAGTGTGAAACCTCCGCCGTGTGTGGTAGACAGGTGGGCAGGTGGCAGCTTGACTCGAAGACCGAATGGTCCTTCGCTGTCTCCTGGCCTAGGCAAGTTGGTGAATAAAATATACAGCAAGTCAGCAATTACAAAAAATTAATAAATTATTTAAATTAAACTCAAAAGAATCTTCTAGAACCTGACCCTTGGGCAAGAGGTAACGCGTTGGTCACCGGAGCGTAAGGTCTGAAGTTCAAATCTTGGGCCGGTTAAATCGGACGCAGTGTTGCCAACGCCTCGCCACCATTGCGATATTTCTTCGGAAGAAGCTGTGAATTTCTTTTTCTTCAACTTTTCACTAGAAAGTACAAAACTTGATATATAACTGCAGTAAAAAATCAATTCCGTTAAACTGGACATAACTTTGAACTAAAAACAGGAACCAATAGTTATTGTCCCATAACTATTGACCAAACGAAAGTTAGGTGGCTGCTTGCCTCGAGACAAGCAGGTCACTTCGCAGCCCTCGTAGTCTACACTCAGTGACTTTTTGTATATTACTGTTCTTATTTTTTTGTGAGAAAATAAATATGATTGATTATTGGTGCTATAACGCGGAAATAGGCTCCGCCAAATCATTTCACGCTCTGGCGTAATACAGCCAGTATAATGACGAGAGATTTGATTTGATTTAAAATCTTCTAGTTGAACTGGTTTTATGCACGACAGCGAGAGCGAAGAGAAATGCATTATGCCCTGAAGCAAAATAACAAATTTAGTATCAGTCGATATGCATTAACTATTATCATGGACTTTTTTGGAAGTCCGTGCTATAATCAAGAGCAAAATGATAGCTTTAAGCCAAACATTGACACAAACTTCAACCATAAATAACAAACAGAAATATTTAATTGTTGCAAATAAGAACATTGTCGAGACGTTACACAATGAAAGGTCTCCATGGTTTACTTCTTGGGCTTTCTGTTGGTATGATGTTCTCGGTCTTTTACAGCCCAATTTTTATGTTGATGGATGAAGACACAATCTTAAAGGTGAGTAAAAACTTAGTGTACAAAAAGCCGATAATTCTAGATCTTTAGAATCAAACTAACAGTCTATCAACCATAGTTGGGTTTTTGATGCAGCTTTTTTGATAGGTTACAAGGTTTTGCGACTTTTGTTGATGAGCTTCGTCAAAAAATGCTGCAGATTTTTGTCCACGTTTTGTTTGTTAGGAATCTTTGAAAATTCGAGCTTATACGGAATCCTCGACACCGTCAACAAAATCAATCAAAACTGTTACAATAACAACAACAACATCAGATCAAACAGCAACATCAACGGAAGCTACAAACAAGACAAATTACGTTTTTATCAACAGTTCAAGTTCAGTAGATACTTTTATGGATCAAAATAACTTCGTAAAAATTATGGAGGCTCTACAAGCCGAAAGAAAAATGGTGATGAAGAAAGCATGCGAGAAAGTTCATCCCAGCAAAATGGAAAACTGTGCTCAGGGACCACATTCTTCTACCCTAGGAAAATTCATCCCCAGCAATGTATTTTATTCAAATACTTATAAGGTAGGATTAACAGGGTGGTTTGGGCGGTAACTGACTAACTGGTGCTGCGTGATAAACGCACTTCTATGGTTGATTAAGTTCTACAGTAATATTAAAGAAGAACTGCAAATAAAATCAATGGATATTTAAAATTACTGCAATTTATTACAGTAGAGTATATTTTGTGTTTACTCCATCTTTTTTGACCAAATGACCAGAGATTCTACTTCAAACACATTAACGTGTCACCCGACTTTTATTACTGAGATTTTTATTGAGATATTTTTTAAAGTTGGCTCTGTTCTAATTATAAACTAACCGGGGATGGAATAACTTTAGTCAGTGACCCGACTCGAGTTGGAGTCGAGTCGCTTTTTTGATTACCCGGGCTCGACTCGAGTTATTTTCGATGTTTTGGGAATTGACTTTGAATCGAGAAACATTTATGTACAGTAAAAGACTCGACTTGAATCTTGTTCCAATGACTCAAGTCATATTTTAGAGTTGATTCACAATCACAGTAGGATTCAACAAAATCATACTTTTTGTTGTAGAATACATGCATAGTTAGGCAAGTTAATGCACAACATTAGCTTCGTTAACCACTTGTCTGTAAAGAAACTTCATTCCTTCGTTAAGTTAATTCGTCATTTTCAGCTTCACGGAGGTTAAGAAAGTCCGTTAATTCGTTAATATTTTGCGCATAATTTACATTTCCTATTATTCACTCACTTTTAGAACACGTAATGACGCTGTTGAGCTGATTGTAAGAAAAATTTATTGCTATGGTAGTCTTTTTGTGTTTTGGAAGTTACATTTTACAATCTAATCTAATTTCACGATAAAAATAGGCTCAAATGCACTAAGGAAGCTGTGATCGGAAAATCTTTGGAAATTGCGAACAGCAATAATTAATACGAGTAGATTTATGAGGCTGCAGCTTATTATTTGCCACAAAAAGAGCTCTTTTCTTCGCTTTTTCTTCTATAAACCTTGTAGTGCAAACTTGTTTGTACCAGTACGAAGAATAAATGGTGCAAGAAATTAATGATAAAATACTTAACGGAAATTAAATTAGTCCGTTAACATAAAAAACTTTTTAACGAATTAACAAGTTAATGAAAAAGTTAAACTTCGTTATTAACGGATTAACAAACGGATTTGTGCCAACCTAGGAATACATGTTTACAGTTTCATTTATGTTACGTACAATTAATTTTGAAAGTGGTAAGCGGAGTCCATAGTAAGCGGAGTACCGAGTCTTGAGGTAAGTAAATTTCCTTTTTTTTATTTTATTTATTTTTATTAATGACTCGAGAATCAACTCGCGTTTTTTAGTGACTCGACTCGAATCGTTTTTCTTTTTACCTAAACTGACTCCAGTCATTTTTGTTCCAAAGACTCAACTCGGCTCCAGCTGATATACTCAAGCAACCCAACTCATGTCACTGAAAAAGAGACTCGTTCCAAGTTTCCGACCCTGGTTATAACTGACCGGTACGCTGTTAAACGGCTCAAAGCAGTATTAATTAATGTGTTACGGTGATACTGGCGGTAATTAATATCAGTGTCACCTACTAAAATCTTCAAGTTTCTTTATGTCCGGAAAAACAAGAATGTGTTTGGAGAAGAATATCTCTCGAATAGTTGGACCAATTTGAATTGAGTTACCGCCTATATCAAAAGCAATTTAATACAATTACATCAGTTTTAAAAAACGTATTAATTTTGTTTGCGGCGCATTTTTAAGCATTGGCTTTTCAAAGTACTTCGTGTTTTTAAAATTTACGTTCGTTTTCAAAAAAAACTTTTTATAAAACAATTTTTGTGATTTTAATTCGATATCATTTGAGTTGCCTGCAGATATTTGAGTTGGAACTTATTTCAGTTATTTCGAGTTCTGTCGTCAGCGTGGCCAAAAGGACAAAGGCGCCGTTTTTACGACAAGCCTAATCACATGATGTGGGTTTAACCCGCACCCTGGTCACGTTGTTTCGTCTTTGGAAAAGATGCTTTATGATGATTGTTATTTATGCTTGGTGGTTTCGAGCAAGCAGCAAATTCAATAAATACGAATTCGAAGAAACTCATGGAAACATAACATTGGATCAATAGAAACTCCTATAAGCAGGTGCGAATTCCTCCAAGTACGAAGTTCTTATCGCTATGAAAGTGTACGGATCGTCCAAAAGTACGCGTCTGACGCTGTCCGGCGACAGGACGATAAATATGCTCTATACAGTACAACAACTACAAACAACGTCAAAATTGTCGCGTGAAGCGTCGTATTACTATTAGTAAGTTCCGTGAAATCCAAGCGGAGTAATTTTTTAGGACGAAGTAATCAGAAATACCTTCGAGGGGTAACGTTTATTTTTTCGTGATTGCATTTTGAATTCAAGTTGGGTAGAGGGTAAAGCTCGAGGATGAAGGTCTGTGATCTTTTGACAATGGTTAAAAAGAGTTTGTCTAATGTTTAATTGAAGCTTTTGCCCTTTTTTTCAGTATGCAGTTTGCTATATTCAAAAGTGTGGCTACACAAGCTGGTTGAATGCTATTCAGGTTCACGATGGATTACACACGTTTGCCGAAGTTAAAAAAGGCAAATCATTACGAAAGGAAGACATTGGCTTTGTCATGAAAAACCGAGCTATTTCTGCAATCAGTAATACGTCGTTAAAGGAAATGACTTGGAATAAATCTTTAAAGGTAATTCTCTTCATAAAAAACTAATTATTATAAAGCTACTTTTTTTTATAACAACCAGTAAATTTTAGGTTGACACTGGCTGATCTCAAATTTTCATCAATTTTCAGCGTCGTTTGTTCTTATAGAGAAACTGCTCGAAATCGGTTTTATTAAAGCAATGAGAACTGTTTGAGGTAATAAACAGGTGCCCCAAACCTTTTTCCATAATTCCCCTTATTCGCAAAAATACGAGTACGGTTTATTCCATTTAACTCCGTACCATTGGCAACCTTGCATTTCGAAATTTTGTCAGATCATAAAAGGCCTACTGTAGATCATTGCTGGTAGCCTAGGTCTACAGGTTCCAGTAGCAGTAACCAAATTTTCAGATTTGGTTATAGGCTACTCACTGCTTTCGCGCTTCTTAGTCTGCGAGAAATTTTGCGAAATTATGCCTTTTGTGATCTCGCAAAATTGCAAAAAGCAAGATTGCCAATGGTACGGAGTCAAACGGATTAAATCGTATTTTCGCGAATAAAGGGAATTGTGGAAAAAGGTTTGGGGCACCTCTTTATTACCTCAAGTAGCTCTCATTTTTTTAATAAAACCGATTTCGATCAGTATCTCTTTAAGTTTATTGGAGAATAAAGTGTCACAAGTTTCTTCTTGCTCGGGTAGAAGTTGTTTTTGTTATAGAGCATGATTACTGTAAGGGAAATCAACAACGGAAATAAAGAAAAGGCCACGAAAATTTGCTGATTACTTGCAATTCCATTGAACTAGCCCGTGTTCTTAATTTAGTGTTTTCATACTGAGGCTGACATTGTTCTTAAATTATGAGCAAAAATAAGCCTCGTGTTCTTATGAAATTGCTTTAACGAAAAAAGTGTATTCGCAGTTTGGAAGTCAAGTAGCTAATCTACAGTAAGATAGTTTAAAGCATAAGAAATCAAGTTTATCTATGTTGCATAGGCTCAAAGTAAATTGGGACCTTCTTGTCTAGTGCTTCTACCTCCTTTTTAACAACCGTCTAAAGTTTTTACCCTCTCAATTTTTCTTTCTTCTTTTAAAGATGAAGTATTATACGCATCACCATCATGACGATAAACTTTTAAAATTGAAAAATGCCTGGTGTTCCAGATTATTTATCGTCACTCTTTGTTGATTCACAAAATACAGTTAAAGCACCGACTGAATGTAGAGTAAATATTCACAAAATACTTCAAATAAACAAAAATATTCTGCGATTAAACGTTCGCGCGTAGGAGTCAAAGGCTAAGCTCTGTTTGCTAAACCAAGTATTTACCCCTGGCTAAACTTTCTTTATTCTTTTTATTGAAACCATGTAAATCCAGAACTGGGCTGGAGGGCGCTTCTGGAACGAGCTTCTTTTTTAGAAGCGGTGCGCTCCTTTTCTAGGCAATCGCTATTCGCTTTTTTAGCAGAATTTATTCTCGTACAAATTTGGATAATTCGCGATGAATAAAATCACGATTGTTTTAGGGTAATAGCGATTGTTTTCGGGTATTAGCGAAGTAACAGCACCATGGAAATAAATGGTTTTATAGTTTATTGAGTAGCCGCTAGTCAGTGTAGCAATTAAGTAGCAATGTAGTAGGGTTACGCTCGTAATTTCTAATTGCATAATTCGCCAAGTTGCGCTGGCCAGGAGACAGCAAAGGGGCCTTTTGGTTTTCAAATCACCACCTGTTTTCCACACACGGCAGAGGCTTTACACTGTCCTTTTAATTGCTGAACATCAAGCAGGGAAACTATGCTGCTGTGAATAACACTTTTTATAGCCTTTGTTTCTCTCGACTTAGAAACGAACCTGAGTCTACCGTTTGAGTTGCAGACGCTCTATCCACTCGGCCACTAGTCTGAATGAAAACAAGCGGTAGTCAAACCAATGATTGTATTCCATTCGTTTTCGTTCAGGGCAGGAGCAGATAGGACAATTTTTATTCTGGATAAAAATAAAATTGTAATTAGATTACATATTATTTAGAGTACTGACTATCGAAAGGAGTGACAAAAGGAAGGGGGTGAATGCTCCTTTTGGTTTTGAGGAGCGGAGCGGCGGTCCTTTTTCGCTAAGGAGCGGTCGCGAACCTCTGAGTAAATCTGCTGTGACGACTTGCAATTACAATTAGTCCATGGTAGCTGGTAATTTTAAAAACAATTACAAATGCCGACTGCACTCCTTTTTTATAAAAACAATTTTAAGAGAACACGAGGCTCATTTTTGCGCAAAATTTAAGAACAAATTAAAAACAATGCCTGCCTCAACAGCAAAAATAAATTAAAAACAAACGAAAAAGAATGAATTTTAAATCAATAAATGAAACCAAATTTTGTATTGATTCAAAACGATAAAATTGTAGTGGTTTCTTTGTTGTGTTTGTATGCAAAATTGCAACTATTTCAAGATCAGTGCTCTGCGCAAGCAACTGAGAATATTTACGGCTGTCGGTCAAGTTGAAAAAAGCTCTCTTTTGCAATTTTGCAATAACGATACTGCAAAGCCAATGAAAAAATGGCTTGACCTGACAGAGCACTCGGAATCAAAAAGTTTGGAAAATACCTTCGCTAAAATTGACATCAATGCTCTCAAAATTAATACCAAATGAGGCTAAAATATCGACAAAAAATTAAGAACGGCCAGCCCTAGCTCAGAATTTACTGGTTCTCATAAACAAACGGTGTAATGTTTTTAGATAATACGAGTTCGCAATCCGTTCGAACGCATTGTTTCAGCTTACAATGACAAGATGACTGAAAAATACGGTCCTTTCACTTATGTTTATGGACCAATGTCGAAACAAATCAACAAAAATTATAAACCACTGAGACACAATTTGGAGGACCGTTTGAAAAACGATACGACGGCTTCTTTTGAGGATTTTGTCCGCCATCTGCTCAGCGATGCACCAAGAGACTCGCATTGGGAGTTTTACGACTCATTTTGCAGACCTTGCTACGCTGGTTATGATTACGTCATCAAATTTGAAACCATTGCTCAAGATTTAGCTTATCTCAAACTTAAGTTAAACATTACAAATAAGGACCATGAAAAGGTATTTACTGCTAGGAATACTAGAACCAAACTAGACACAACCAAAAAGTATTTTGATCAAATTCCCAAGGAATTGGCTGAACGTTTGTATACAAGGTATAAAATCGATTTTTTAATATTTGGATACGAGAAACCCTCATGGCTCTGTTCTGATACCACTTAAAAATATGTGAAAAGACAAGAAAAGACAACTGGTCAGACTTGGTATAATCTATCCGGGTACTGAAATTAGAAGATGACTTGTGGTTTTTCAAAACTCAAAAACAAAGAACGGTGTCTTCCAGTGTTGTAAACTGGGCCGGATTTTTCGGGTTCGCGCCGTTTTCGGGCTTAAGGTTAAAAAAATTTCGGGCTTAAATCGGGCATAATATGTACGTTGTGTTCTAGGTGCAATAAAATCATAATCAATATAACTTTGCAACAGAGAATGAAGACATTTAAGCAAACTCCATTGTTAGTACACAATTTTCTTATTGCATCACAATTTAGCTATAGGCAATTTTATTTAGTCCCAAAAGACTTAAGTTATTTAACGGAAAGGAGCAATAATCATGTGCATTATTGCGACGTAGCTTAGCTTTCGCGTTTTTTGGGCCTGCCCTAGGTTTCAAAGTCATTTTTCGGGGTTCGGACTTTTGTTTTTGGGTTCGGGTCTGAACTAATCGGCCCGTTTACAACTCTGGTGCCTTCACAATCGTGTTTTAATTGTGAATTCGCATTTTCTTCAAATCGAACACACTGGTAGTGGTAACCAAAACTGCATGTTGATTTTATTTTGTTCTTGTCTTCAGAACCATAGGCGTCTGCAATGCAATTTTTCGCCTCCCAACACATGCGACTATAAAGTATAGCAAGTATTTTGCCAAAATCTCTTGAGACAAATCAATCAGCTTCAAGTCTTTCATTACACTCGCTGTATTTTGTTGAAACGTGTAATGCAGCGATTCTCAACCGCGGCTCTCACTTTTCCATCTCACGGCTCTCACTAACTTTTTGAAAATTACAGTAATCATTTTCTATGCCAGATGGTTTAGAACAACAAGTCATCAAAAATTTATCAAAATTCGAATTATTTCTGATTAAAAGTGAAACCAATGCTATAGTATATGGTACAATAAATTCCCTCCAATTTGCCTACATTTTTTCGAATAAGAGATTTAACCGTTCATAGTATATTGGCTCCCAATTGGGATATCTGTTACTATTATCTGAAAAAACAAAGAGTGGCTGAAATCTAACTCCTCAATAACATTAAATCCAAAATGAGCAATTTCTTCCTCCCCAACCAACTTGCCATGACATGTTTATGGATGTTGCTCTAGCGGTTATGTGCTAATAATGTGCTTTATAATTTTTATCGGCCCTTTCCCTCCATTTCATTTTTTGTTTTTGGTTGGTTGTAGGTCCTTGTGTCAAGTTGTTCAGGTTAGTTTTTTTTCAATTGTTGGTTTCTTAGGTTGTCGGTAAAGCTTTATTGTAGATAATATCCAAGACAGGGATGTGGAAGTAGTCAAATTTTTGATGCTTCCGCTTCCAGCTCCTCTTGAAGTTTTATGCTTCCGAGTTCGCTTCCGCTTCCAGTCTCTTCCATCAATGTGCTTCCGCTTCGCTTCCACAAAAATTTAACCGCTTCCGCTTCCACATCCCTGATCAGTATGAAACAGCTAATTGCATTTAGTTAAAAAGAAGCAGGCAAGTTTACTTTGTAAGCTTTTTTATTTGACTTGTGTTGTCGACAGGGCCTGGTATGGAATGGAATGGAAGACGATTTTTCCATATTCCGTACTGGCAATTTTTTTCCAATCCATTTCCATTCCATACTAAAAATCTTCCATTCCGAAATCCAATTCATACTAAAATTTTATTCCATATTCCATTCCATACTTCCATACCAAAGAAAGTTTAGTCTGAAAGCAATGCAACGTAAATTTTGCAGCTTTGCATCTTTGCAACGTTGTAAGCAACCCCTCGTGAAGGTGCGTCAACAATACTAACATGTCACAACCGGTATCTGCAGTAGTTAAATTGTAGAAAGGACGCTGGGGGACGTGTACCCCCATCGAAATTTAGCGTCCCCCCCATCGAGATTTAAGCGTACTCCCATCGAGAGTTGAGCGCTGGATGACCAAAGGAAAAATAGCCAGCCAGGACTAAAAGATCCAACAAATTTCCTGCCTAAAATGGTCACAAAATGTGGCAAAGACCTTTTTTTTGGTCTTCACGTAATTTCGAGGTAAAATGACTTTAATTTCCGGCGAAGACCTTTTTCTTGTTTCTGGTCTTCATTCAATTTTGGCGACGGAAATACATCATTTCCATTTAACTTTTTGTAAAGTTGGTCAAGGCTGCAAAAGCGTCCCCTCATGCAAAATTTTACATTTCAGTACTGGGTATCTGGTTTGCGTATTGCACATGGTTTAATGCATAGACGTAGCCAGGAGTTTGGATTGGGGGGAGGGCTAAACTGCAAATCACATGCAATGACGTCATCAGAAATTGTCGAAAAGAGAGACTTTTTATGGAACAAAGAATGAAAGATCAAAAGCTCAAGTTTGCTTTAGCACGTAACCAGGATTTTCTAAAAGGAAAAGACTAAAACCGCAAGTTAAAAAGTTTTACTTGCATATCAAAATTGGGAGAAATGGTGAGCAAATTAGTGCAACTCAAACGTGTCACAGACGGGCCTGGGGGCGGAACCACCAGGCGCCGGAGGTTATGGGAGTCTGGGGGCAAAGCACCCAGCCGCTGGGCGATTTTTTCTAAGTTTTTGGAAATAAATGACTATTTTAATGCCATTTGGATCACATTTCGTACGTTTTCAGAGCCATTTGAAAAAACAAAAATTTTGAGATTTGAAAGCCAATTGAACAAATCCTTCCTTTTACTTAAGGCAAGTCCAAAACACGTTTAAAATCTTGCATTTTGGGGTTAAATTTTGTGACTTGGCCTCGTCAGGGGAATCAAGGTACACTGCTTTCTGCAACATTTTTAGCATTAAATCATTCACTCGAAGATTTGCTTTTGAAGATTTATTTTTGTTTTGTAATGAAAATAACCAGTTGTAGGAATACGTACAACCAGGAGCCCAGGCATCCTCGATTCAACTTCAATTATTTGTTTAATAAGCATTTCCCAAGCTAATTTTTTTCAAAAGCATTTTGTTGCGTGAAAACTGACGAGATGGAGGTGAATTGTTATTTAAAGTTGGTAGGTGGTGAAGGTGGAATTTAAAGTTATTTCAAGTTGATACATTAGATGCAATAAATGGTTACTAATCATATTATTGCAATATAAAAGTTAGCTGGGGGCCTAAAACATATCATTGCATAAAAAAGTTAGATGAGGGCCAGAGATTTCACCTTTTATAGAACAAAAACACTGAATTTCTCCAGGATTAGACATGTAAATTGGCTGGCAAAAATTTAAATTGAAAGGGCCCTGGCTCCTGGTCGTCAATATTAAGTTATTGCTAGCTGTTGTTGTACGCATGTACTGTTGCGCCCAAAAAATGTCAAAAAAACTGATTATTTTTATCTCTAATTCTGGCGTTCTTCCGGTAAAGTCATAGTCACAGCAAGCTTGATCTGACTATGACTTCACCGGGAAGAACGCCAGAATTAGAGTTATTTTGATTATGCCTGGTGAATACCAAACCTTTAGGCCTAGTAGGCCTTTACCTACGTTTGCAATCATTTTTATCATTGATAGCATTTCAAATGGGGAGGAGGCAGAGGGCCTGGACCCCCCTGGTTACGCATATGGTTAATGATTACCGTACAAGTTTGCTCTCATATCAACACTACACTATTTGTCATAACCAAACTGCTCAAGAACATTTACCGCAATAGAAATGCCAAGTTTTAACTTCAAAAAGAAATATTGTAAGCTGAAAAACTAAAACTAAAAATAAAAATAAGCTGAAACGCGAATGAAATAGCAATTACGAGTTTTCGTGACGACGTAAGAAAACAAAATTTAGGACTTGGCAAATTGTCAATCTCAAACAAAAAAAACAAGTTAATCCTGTCAAAGCCGTCAATTATAACATCAATGCTGCAAATTGCAATGTATTTACAATGATGCAATGCGTACGTACACTGTTTGCGCAATATAAACAACCAAAGTAACGCGATTTGTCGACAAAAAACACGCGTAGATATTGAAGTTGAATACTTCTGTGACAATATATTTATCACCACCGGACATCGGTATGTATTTTTCTGTAAATACAATGCACAAAATCTAGTATGGAATTGGTATGGAAGTATGGAAGATTGTCTTCCATTCCATTCTTGAAATCTTCCATTCCATTCTCGCATCTTCCATATTCCATACCAAAATTTCTGCTCCATTCCATTTTCCATTCCATACCATGCCCTGGTTGTCGATTCTATATTATTATTATTGTTGTAACATTTTACCCCAACGGATGTAGCCAGGTTGAAAATCCGGAAGCGCCTGATTTTGAAAAAATTGCTTCCGCTTCCAACTCCTTTTCATCACTTTCGCTTCCGCTTCCAACCTCTTTCATCAAAGTGCTTCCGCTTCCACAAAAAATTAACCGCTTCCATCGCTTCCAGCTTCCGCTTCCACATCCCTGATTCAAGATGACCAATATTTTGATTCATGCATGGCCAATCCTGCTGATGACAGATAGACACTTGCATTGCGAACAACTGGAATTTCGAATATTAGGAAAACTCGTTTTGAAACTAGCAAAATTCTAGTACTTCAGCGTACTGCTTAAGAAAAATTGAAATTGATTTTAGTTCAAATATGCATGATTCTAAACGTGTTTTGTACTTGAGCAGAAAGCAAGGGGGCAGGGTAAGCCAAAGGGGATTCGGAAATTAGTTTTGTTAAAAGCAGTACTTAAATTGTAGGGGAGACGTGTCCCCCCGTTGAGAGTTAGCGTCCCCCCATCGAGATTTAGCGTCCCCCCATCGAGATTTAGCGTCCCCCCATCGAGATTGGAGCGCTGGATGATCAGACGAAAAAGAGCCAGCCAGCACGAATAAATTCTAGACATTCCGGCCAAATGTAGTCCCAAATTGCGGTAAAGACCTTTTTTTGTTTGGTCTTCATTCAATTTCGGGGACGGAATTACATAATTTCCTTTAAAGTACTATCGCATGCCAAATGCGTTTGGTCAAGGCTGCGAAAGTGTCCCCCCCCCCATGCAAAATTTTACAATTTAAGTACTGGTTAAAAGGCTTCCAAATCTTTTGCCTATTTTTTCTCCAGTCACCGGACAGCGTAAGTTACTTACTATTGCATGACCCACACCCTTTTCGTACTTCAAATTTGAAGAAACCTGCAAATCTTAGTGATTGTCTTAGTTTTTTTCCAATGGCTCTGCAAACGGGCGAAATGTCATCCAACTGGTGTTGAGATGTCTATTTTTTATTTTTATTTTTTTCGAAAAATTACAAAAATCGCCCAGACCTCTACCTTAGAGACGCATACAAATTCTATCATTGGGTCCAAGCTCATCAACCCCCGTTTGAAAAATTTTGGTTAAGCGCCGTATAGGGTATGCAGAATATGTTATGAAAGAGCTTAAGTTTTGTAACCGTTCATTTTATTTGTTGGTTTACCTTTGATAGTATCCTAGTGTTTGATTCCTTAAAATTAGAAATTACCATAAATTTGAATTGTTTTGCCCCCAACTAATCGACTCATATTATCTGCTGGTTTTATGACCTCAAATAAGCTTTGAACATGATTTTAGCATTTGGTTATGAGTACCGGTTTCCCTTTCTAACTTGCGTTGCTTGCGGCTCTTTACGACATTGACGTTTAAAATTCGGCTCTGGTACTAAAAAAGGTTGAGAACCACAGGTGTAATGTGTTTGCGGGGCCCATTTCCGCGTCATTGTGCCCGAGCAACACAGCTCCTTTTAAAGAAATGTAGAAGCAGTGACGAGCCATTGGCACCACTGTGTCTGATTTGACCGGATCGAGATTTGAACCGCAGACTCTCCGTTTCCGAGACGAGCGCTTTACCGCTCGACCAAATGGCCTGTAGGCCTACATCTCCAAGACAATTTGCAAAATTTATATAATTTACTATGCCTTTAAACATTTTAACAAACGCTTTGCCTTACTTCTTTTTCGCCAGTTTTGTAAATTATCTTCTTCAGTATTCTACTTCTACAAAGGGCGGAAAGATCATTGGGAGCGAAACAAGAAAATATGTGAACTGTGCTGTATAAGGTGCTATATGACTACATTAAAAATTGAAATAATATGATTGTTTAAGCTGCCGCGTCTTCATGTTGATTATTGACTATCACAGAATTTGAATACCAAAACCTGCTTCATGTTATGAGAGTTATAAATCATTATATAAGACTAATTGTGATTGTGATTGCACCTTTGTCACCAAGTTGCTTTGAGTAAAAGACAGTGAAGGGGCCTTTCGATTTTCGAGTCAACTAACAAAAGTATCACCCATCTCCGCGTCATGTACCCGGGTAACACAATTTTTTTCAAAGAAATGCAGCATAGAATTGTATAGAACTTTAATCTGTTGCTGAATGGAACTGTAAAATGTCCAAAATCATCGCGAAAAACTCAAATTTCATCATCCCCTTATTAAGTCATAAGTATCAGAGTTGTAAGTCGGGCCGGACTTTTGGGTCAGGCTCGGGCGGGGTTCGGACCTAAAGTTGACAAAAATTTCGGGCTTAATTCGGGCATGAGACGTCCTTTTTGTCTTAGGTGCACAAAAATATAATCAAAATAACTTGACAACATTGCTAAATTTTTCAGACCTGGCTTAACGTTCGTTTTTTTTTCGGGCATGATTTGGGTTTCAAATTAAATTTCGGGTTCGGGCCGAATTCGGGCCTGAACTAGTCGACCCATTTACAACTCAAATAAGTATCCCATTGAAATCCTACCAAATTTCTTGATTCCAAAGTTGCATTATAAATCATCTTTCAATCCAAACTTTTATTATACTCGCAGTACTACGCCGAAACGTGTAACGAGTTGCCGGGTCCATCTTCACTTCACTGCGCCCGGGCAGAACAGCCTCATTCGAAGAAATGTATCTGGGCTGGCGAGCCGTTTGCAGCACTGTGTACGATTTGACCTGCCCAATATTTGCACCTCACACCTCCGTTTCCAGAGACGAACGCGTTATCGCTCAACCAACTCAGAGTTGTAAGACGGGCCGGGCTTTTTGGTTCGGGTTCGGGCCTAAAGTTGACAAAAACTTCGGTCTTAATTTGGGCCTGAGACGTCTTTTTTATCTTAGGTGCACAGAAATATAACCAAATAACTTGGCAACATTGCTAAATTTTTCAGCGTTCGGGTTTTTTTGGGCATGATTTGTGCTTCAAATTAGTTTTCGGGTTTGGGCCGGTTTAGGCCTATATTTTCGGGCTCAAGACGGGCTCGGGCCTGAACCAGTCCGCCCGTTTACAACTCTGAACCAATTTGCCGGTCATTTCAAAGCATAATTATCAGAGGTGGAGTCCTCGAGGACACATTTTGAAGTCCTTGGCCTTGGCCTCGAAGGTCAAGTCTTTGGCCTTGGCCTCGAGGCCTCACGTCCTCGAAAATTGGCCTGTCCTCGGCTCGAGGACAGCAGTAGTTTTTGAATTGGTAAAATTTTGCGGAGCGCTTGAAAAATTTTTTAGAAAACGTTTTTTTGTGGAGATCGCTCGAAAAGTTTTTGTGAAGACCTTTTTTTTTTTTTTTTGGAGATCGCCTGAAAATTTTTTGTGAAGACCTTTTTTTTTTTTTTGGAAAGCACTTGCGCTTGTGTCCTTGGTCCTTGGCCTTGGCCTCGAGCATTCCTGTCCTTGGCCTCGAGAGTGTCTGTCCTCGGAAAGGCTGTCCTTGGCCTTGGCCTTGGCCTCGGATTTTTTTTGTGTTCTTGGCCTTGGCCTCGAGCCTTGTGTCCTCGACTCCACCTCTGATAATTATGTAAACATCAAAACTTTTTTTTTAGCTGCGCTGATCGGCATGCTGCAAAAAATAATTGTATTTACTATTTATAAAGTAATGCTTCGCCTTAATAGTAGGCCTACTTGAAAAAACATACCTCTTTTATTCTTTAGCCGCCAGAGGTCATTAAAGAGTGATTAATTAATGATTGCTCTTCTTGAAATTGTCCTTAGAACTCTTGTTCTCATGTTTTGTAACTGTTCGACTGTTCGTATTTTGAATTTTATGGAGGGGAAAATGTTTGTGCTTTACTGTAATACCCGGGGTGCTAAAAATCAATACTAACTCTAATATCTTTGATAAAATTTTTGGCATTTTATCAAATGCACTTAACTTTGGTTTGTTTTGATAAATTGCTTCCCGTTAAGTAATCTTTTTTTATAAATTGCTTCCAGTTAAGTAACTGGGTTTGTTGTTCGTCGATGTAAAAATGTCAACTGCAACAGTTTTTGAATTTAAACAAAATAATTGTGCAAAACCTAAAATAATAAGGTCGACAGCAAGGCCGAAAGGGCGAAAAAGCTTTTACGATCACTGTGATCGCACAATGTGGGATCAGCTCGTACCCTGGTCACCTTGTTGGTTCGTTGGATAAGACGCTTCACGATGAATGTCCCTGCTTGGTGTTTTCAAACAAGCAGCAAATTCAGTGAACAAGAACTCGAAAAACTCCCCAAAAATATTGGATCACTGGAAATTTGCTAAGCAGGGCCGGATTTACCATTGGACGCAATGACACAGTGCCAGCAGGGCTCCCGCCAAGCGCCTCACGCTTGGATAGTAAGACATTTTTTGGTCATCATTTACTGTTCATTTGGAAGAATAATGCAGTGAAAATCCCAAAAGTACCGTAGTTATGGTAATGGCAAGTGTGCGAGTCGTCTGATGTAGTAAGCGTTAGACGCTGTCCGACGACAGAAGGATAACTATATGCACTACATGAACTACAACAATCACAACATTATACTGCAGTGAATTATCGTAGCTGTTAAACACGCAAACAACTTCAAAAAAATACCTTCGAAAAATTGGTATTTACTACGTGAGCTGTTTTTAGAACGACAACGATATTGATCTTCTATTACCGTGTGTTTGTGTGTTAAAATAAATCTTTCATTATACTCGCTGTATTACGCCGAAGCGTGTAACGAGTTTGCGGGGCCCAACTCCACGTCGCTGTGCCCAGACAACGCAGCTCCTTTTGAAGAAACGTTGCATCGGTGGCGAGCCCTTGGCAACTCTGCGTCCGATTTATTTGGCCCGAGATTTGAACTTTAGACCTTCCACACCAAATACAAACGCGTTACCGCTTGACCGACTGGCTGGTGTCATGTGCAACTGATTCAAACATCAATTCCATGAAAAATTGCGGAATCCACCTGAAGTGAAAACCTTTTTCTTGGTTTTTACTTTTAAAATGCGGGAAAATTACGGTTCTCTATAGCTCTGTCCCGTTTTACTTACTACTTACGAGTATATATTGCACGCCTATTTAGTCATCCTTGGTTTGTTACAGATATGCATCTTTTGGGTACCAAATGACAACTCAGTTTAAGTTTTAGAAAATTTTGATTGACAGCTCGATTGATGTTTGAGTCAAAACAATAAAAATCAAACGGTATGACCCTTATTCTTTGTATAAACGCATAATTATTGAATATTATTGACTTAGGAAACAGTTGTTTAGATTTCTTTAACGACTAATTGAAAAACGGGAAATAAAAATGACGTCATGGTTTTGATAATTAATTTCATTATGAAGTAGAGTATGCTATTGTAGTTAAAATATCTTCAAACCGTTTAATAGTTAAATTCGTAGTGGTCTCGGCGGATTGAAAGATTTGAGTTTAATTCTTTTTTTTTACTTAAAACATCAACATTTCGACGCCTTGCTCAACGTCAGCTTAGAGATTAACAAAAATTTATTCGTTTCCACTCCCATCAAAAACACACAAAAAGAAACAACTAAAAAACTAGTCAAAAGGATTTGGCATACAGATTGTGAACACGAATGGGGACCGGGAGGCTGCGAAGGGACCATCTCGGTCTTCGGGTCGAGCAGCCACCCAATTTTTTTCTTGATTTTCTTCACTTTAAACGCTAATATTCCACCGGCTATCTGCGTGGATTACCGGGTTGAAAATGCAAAAACAAGGTTCATGGTTGGCCCATATATTAGCTCCACTTGGCCCATATTTGCCCAATCCGCCAATGTTCATGGTTGGCCCATATTTAGGTTTAAAAAAAAAAAAAGAAATCAGGTAAAAATAGGTTAGAAGCCAAAAAACTTAGTGCATTGTACACTTCTCACGTAACTATTAAAATGTTTCAAATGTCAATCTGTACACTGATCGATGTGCTACATACACTATATGCAAAAAATTTAAATCTTGTCGCAGAAAAAAATTAGTGAGATGATAAAGCTTAACAGTTACATCCAGATGTCAAATTTTTGATGGTATGCTTTTGCAGTTGAGTATTATCATGTAAAATTCACGTGAATTTTAATCGCGCAACTAAAAGACGGCAGAAATTTCTGTAAAGTTTTTGATACTCAACTGAGGTTGAAGCACCACCTTTGGCTAAGTCACTGAAATTTGCAAAATTTTAAATATTCTGTATTTTGGACTTTAAATTAAAAGAGGACTAAAGGGGCTAAAGCCATCCTATTAAATTACTTCTAAGATTGGTTTCAAAAACGTAAAATTTCTTTTAAACGGCCAATAAATTTATTGCTATTTTTTCAGGAAAATACAAAAATCGCCCACCGGTTGGGGAAAAGCCTTAGGACAACAATGACCTCTGGCGGTCTAATCTCTGTCCGTGTAAAACGTGATGGATACAAACTTTCATTTTAGTTCATCTTTTTTGAGCTATCAAAATCCTATGGTTGCGCGCTAGACCAATTTTATTTCAATACTCAAGTTCGATTTTAAGTAAATTTAATCTATTGGGTGTAAAAGCTGCAGATCATTTCCTATCAAAACACGTGTGCAATTAAACATTTTTTCTTTGCTTTTCACCATAGAGAAAAGCTGCTCTAATTAACACAGACAGATTTGTTAATTGCACTGGCCTTTGCTACTTTGAAGTTATTTGACTGGTTGTCAATACTTCTGGTGTGAAAAATGCTTTTTCGAGAAAACCTGTTGGTGTCTTTTAATCTTCTCTCCCACTGTTTAACACCTTCGTAAATCCAATTTACCATCTCGGCCAATTACGTAGCGAAACATTAGCTTTATTTAATACGCGGATATGATTCGTTCTGCAACCTATCTATTCAAATAGCGAGGTTTGGCCTTTTTCCTCAGGCCAAGTTTGCATGCCAGACTTGCTGGGTTTCCTTTGCCCATGTAAGTTTTGAATTGATTTTGGTATTTAAAAGTTTCTCATCAGTTTGTGTTTTTGTTTGTAGAAAAATGCAATGTACATTAATTTCAATGTCTCTCGTTGTTGATTTTTGCCATACCATAAAGCCTCAATTACAGAGACTAAACTTTTCCGCAAGATTCTTGCATGAAACAATTTTGTTAAGCTTTCGATGCAGGAAAATAAGCATGAAATTCATACACTTAGAAAAACTAATACATTACGTTGAAATCTCACTCTGTTTTCAGGTGGTCAAAAAAAAGCCTAGGGAGAGTTCGAACTAAACCGGCGACAAATATATTTCAAAGCTAAATCATAAGATTCGGAACCTTTACTAAAATTTAAACGTAAAAAGTGAAATTGCATTTTATTCACCAAGTTGCATGGGTCAGCAGACAGCATAAGGACTTTACGATTTTCGAATCAAACTGCCACACACCTGTCAACCACATACAGTGGTTGGAGGTTTAACACTACTGTTCCTTTTATTGCTGAATGTCGAGCAAGGAAGCTTTGAATACCAGTTTTTAGTTTTTGACCCGACTTGGGAAACGAACCCGAGTCCACCGTGATGTGAAGATTGCATTCGCCTTGTTTAAAAGGCTACTAGTTTGACCGGTTGGATTGATAACAAGTCTATCATTCTGTGACTACAATATTTACTAAGTGTGCTAGTTGGCTCACAGTCTACTCAACACATTCCTACAAGTAGTTTCTCTGAAAATTAGTTGATCGTGTTATCAGCAAGGATAGCAGTACGGTACGTTACGTAGGTACGGTATGGTACGCCTCAATTTTTGCTAAGAGGTACGGTACGCCTTTTCTGTAATGGTATGCGTATGGTACGTTGGTACGGTACGCCTTTTTTGTAGTGGTACGGGTACGGTACGTTGGTACGCTGTTTGAATTAAAAATCACAGACTTTTCGCACATTGCGCCAGATTTTTGTATGCAGAGGTAAAAGATAGCTGAAGCCTACGCTAAATGTGTGAATTAAGATCGCTGATTTATAGACTAGTGATTTCAAAGTCAGTTAAAGTTGCGATTAGTTAAAAGCAAGAATGGCAGCTCGTTACGGTACGTAAGTACGGTGTGGTACGCCTCAATTTTTGCTAAGAGGTACGGTACGCCTTTTTTGTAATGGTACGGGTACGGTACGTTGGTACGGTACGCTTCAAAAATTGAACTGCAGTAAGGTTCGCTGGTACGATACGGTTCAAGGCACGAGGTACGTAGTACGCAAATTCTGAACGTACCATACTGCCATCCTTGGTGTTCATGTCCAGATTTTTTAAACTGTATTTTATGCCTGAAATCTTCAGTAATCAAATACCATTAATAACGATCGTATTCAGACATTTTTTGTTTTTTGCTCACCTTTACGAAGTACTGCACAATATGCATAGAGTAGAAAAATTGTTTAAAAAATTTCAACTTTTTTGATTGCCGCTGTTCGTCTTTTCCGCTATGAAATTGTAATTACCGTATTTCTTTATCTTCTTGCTAAACTTCCACAAAACACAACCATTACGGTAATCGTGGTTCTAATCCAAAAAATTTCGCATAATTTTTAGTTCTCTGCTCGTATCTAAGGTTGGGTAGTTGGAATACCGCGCTCTTTCTTGTTCAGAAGCGATGCTCTGACAAACTCGGAAAAGAACACTAGCACTTCTTTTAATAAAAACAATCTTATAAAAAACACGAGGCTCATTTTTGTTCAAAAAGTAAGACTAAATTAAGAACAATGCCAGCATCCGCATGAAAAAAAAATTATCGTGGTGTAGCAAAACGCAATTTTACTAAATCAGCAGGGTATTCTTGGCTTTTCTGTATTTCCACTGTTGATTTGTCCGACAGTAGTTGTAATCTATAGCAAAAGACAACTTTTAACCACGGATGTGGAAGCGAAAGCGGCATAAAGGTACCGCTTCCACTTTGGCCATTCATATCGAACGTCAAAAACTTGAATGTGTGCAATTTTTTGTGAAAAATACGACGAAAAGGAAATGTTAATTTGATCTATCATCATTTGCAAAAAAAACATTTATAAAGGCTTGTGGTTCACTTAGATCCGGGGCAGCCCCCACCCCTATCAACTCAGAGACGCACTAAGTAGCTAACCAACTCATTTTTAAATTACAAGTGTTCAAAAATCGTCAATTTTAGTTCTAAAAATTTAAGATTTTCTCAAAAATATTCTTAAATAGGACTTTGCAATTTTTTTTAATCGGGGGCTATACTTATATAACACATTGTTTAACATACTCGTATAACATATTCACCAACATAAACAAAGTTTCCAGCTTCAGCGCTTTAATTTCTTTCTCAGCGATATGTTCTAGAAAAGCAAACAAAGAAGAGCATCATTACGCCTCTCACTCAAAGTTTGACATTGTATGACTTTTAAACATGATGTTACAATGCTTGTCTTATTTATTGCTAAATACCGTTTGCGACAAGAATTAATCTAGTATTGTACAGTGTATAACCGTATCATTCTTGCAATGTTTTTAATTTCGCTGTCCTAAAAATACACGTTACTGGCAAAATTTTGGAGCAAACCACATGCACAAACAAGTTACTAAAAAAAAATTGCAAACGATAAAGCTTCGCTCCAGGGCTACCTAATTAAAACCAGGTAATAACTTGCTCTTAATAGCGCAGATGCAGTTGAAATAAGTTGTGATCTCAAGCGCTAAAAAATCTGTCTCCAGACCCCGAATAATCGCTCATTATTTTTAAACTTCTGAGAGAACGTTCGGAGAAATTCGTTCAGCGGAAGCATAACAACTAAGTGATTAACTGGACTTTTCGCTTCAGGGCCGTTCTAAATTTGAATTCCTGAATACGCCCATGCGCAGATTCTTGCGATAACAAACCACTGATTACAATTATAGAATTTGGTTCTATATGATGTTTCCAGGATATTGATGACAAAGCTGTTTTATTTTGACGTATCTGGAAAAAAATTTTTGCCCAAAAATTTTAAAATCAAAAAATTTTACGCAAAAATTACGTCATCAAGTGGCGGAAGCGCTAAGGGTGGAAGCGGAAGCGATTCAAAAATTTCCGCTTCCACATCCCTTCTTTTAACCCAGCAAGAATAAACTTTGTGTCACAATATTCTCAAATAAAGTTAAAAGCAAATTATGAACAAATGAGGGTGAAAATTCGCGAAAATTTAATAACAGCCAGCCTCAACCCAAAATTTATTAGTTCTTATTTAAAAAAAGTGTAAGCTCCCTATCACCATCACACGCTGCCACTGCTGGTAAGTTCTCATAGGCAGCCTCTTACGACACATTTGAGCCAACGGCTTTGCAAAATTTGAAGTCATCCTATTCAGGGGCGCAACTAGGATTTTGCCAGGGAGGAGCTTGAAGCAAAAGTTATGATATTTTCGTACAGAAGATGTTTCAATTGAACAGAAAGCTGAACAAACGTGACACAAACGGGGTTTGGGGGGCGGAGTCCCTAGCTGCCGAAAACCATGGAATCTGGGGGCAAAGCCCCCTGCCGCTGGGTAATTTTCGTGATTTTTTTGGGAAACAAATAGCCATTTTAATCACATTTCGCACGTTTTGCAGCCATTTGAAAGAGCTAAATTGCTAAGATTCGGAAGCCAGTTGAAGCATTAAATTGCTTAGCCTCTTCAGCCCTCCCTCTTTATTTACAAGTCAAGTCCAAAACACGTTTAAACGTTTCCTTTTCGGCTTAAATTTTTGTAAGTGACTTGAGTAGGGAAGAGGGAGGAAGCCTTCTTAGTCCCAAAGGGCTGAGCTTAGCCTTAGCCATTAATCCCTTAGCCTCAACGATCCTGACATCATTAGGGTGCAGATAAGATTCTAACATTTTAAAGTATATTTAATTTACCAAGTTTCTGGTTGTGATAATTACTTCAAGATAACTCGAAAGCCTATCCCAGAAGAAAAAATTTTCACACCTAAGTTAAGCAAAACAATACAATTATGTAAGTAAACACGACATTAATTTTATTATCATGCCAACTGTTGTGTCTGGGTCATAATAAAAGATGATAGAGTCGCCTTCTTTGATCAAAATAGGCCATTCCCGTTGCGATTTGGACGGAGGCGCGATGAAAAAATTTTCACACATTTGTTCCGGTATCAACACTAGAGCAACCAACTGAGTAGTCACGCCAATAAAACGATGCGTATGTTCTCAGTTGGCCTGTCACACACCAGCAGCAGTTTTATTAAAAGGTGTCTGTTAAAATCATCGGAGAGCAAAACGCCAGAGACGAAGTAAAGCCGATGATAAAACAGCGCTAGAATTTAAATCCAGGTGTGGGTAGGTGGAAGAGAAATTGCATTAGCTTTAGAACTGGGAAGATAAGAGCAGAGCGAAGGATTAAAGAAAGTTAAAACCCCGAGCTAAACAGAAGCTTGAAAAACAGCACCCCTAAGAAAATCTTGACCCTCTGCGAAAACATTTATCTTTCCCTACCCGCAACTGTACACAATACAGTAAGTTTACTTTGCAATGACATTCAGCTATGATCGTAACTAGCTTTTTTTTCGTACTGATAGAATTCGAAACATCCATTTCATCAAAAAAGTTTTAGAACGTTTATTTTACCGAAAATTAAAAGTAAAAAATGCCAATTCCCTTTTTTTTGCTAACGTTTTAGAGTTAAGGTTGGGGCTGGACCTATAGAGTAGGTGTGTAATGTTTTCGGATTTCTATATCGCATTGTTGCAGTATTTTTTATTTTTTTACTTCTAATCGATCAACCAATTTTTATGTGCTTTTTAACAAGTTCAATATATCAAAAAATCTAAAATTAGTTTAAATCACGAAATTGAACCCGACGAAACCGTTGGAAGTTTTGCACTTAAAACTTTCATGCTTTTGCGTGCGGGTCAACGTAAGTCACCGAAGCCCTCAAGTTGTCATGCAGCGAAGTTCAATTCTAAACTCTATTCATGATACAGTAGAACACACTGGCTTTCGCAAAAAATAGATGCTCTATAATGTGCTGATTGTAGCCCTTGTACCTCAGTTTTTGGGTGTCTGGTGTGGGCCTGGTACCACAGTTTTTCCGTGTCAGGAAGAATTTCCAATCCGCAAGTTAAGATTGGGAATGACTATTTCACTGAAAACTTTTAATAAGTTAAAAAGAATTTAAGAAAAATGAACAATATTCATCCGCGCATGTTTCATTCACTTTTTTAAGGGTTGAGATTAAAGTTTGAGTTAGGGTTTGGGTTAAGTTTGGGATTAGTTTTAGAGGAAGGGTTTGAGTTTGGGTTAAATTTGGATCAGAAATAATAAAAAAGTAGATAAAAATGTCTTCCTTTAAGATTTTGTCGCAGTAATTGACCATTGGTCATGGGTAGACCACACAGGAAGCAAAGCATGAACCGGTACCAATTCTTAAAAAATTATGGATTAATTGTAAGCAAAGCGTCGTAACTATTACAATGTCTTAAAGTGATAAAAATCAAAAAATCTTACGACTTCGCAATGCTATCGAAATATTGTATAATACGGTCATCAATTAGTGGTTAATTAATTTTATTAAAATGTAGGATATTGGAAAAATAAATTTTTTATTTGTGAATTGATTTAATTCGGCTTTCGACACCGGCAGAAGGATTTTTAGTTTTGTCCTAATCCCCAAAAGGAGAAAGAGGGCAGATAGTCATTTTAATCAAAAATCAAACAAAACCATATAAGGAACTAATATGTGGTACGAGCAAAGCACAGATCTAAGTTGTGTTAATGGTGCCAGATATCTTATTGCTTTGCATCTATGACATCGCAATTTGGACAGGTGGAGACATAAATAGATATCATTTATGGCACGTGCAAGTGACGTCACGTCTCTGGGGATCCAATAGAATTTGAGATCTACCAAATTGATATTCCAGAAAACTAGTTTTAGTTTAGTTACGGCGCGGATAGATTAGGTTTATGTGGACTTGTCACTAAGCGGAGGGGGTTTTTTAATAACAGTCAGACAATTTTTTAAGAAAGAGACTATTTTATGGAAAATTTTTAACACCTTTTTTTTCTGATTTTGTACCAAATCGAACCTAAACTCAAATCCTTACTCTAAAACTAACTTCAAACCTAACCCCAACCAAAAGCTTAACTCAAACTCAACCATAAAAAGTAAGTAAAAAAGCGCGGATCAATAATCCTTATTTTCGTTTTATTCTTTTTAACTTAAAAGTCTTTGGTGAAATAGTCACTCCCATTTTTTAAATAAAAGAAGAACGTAAATTTTGAAGACAATGCAATTTTTATAACAAATGTATAGTTTTGTAAAATAGGTATGTACAATCTACATTAATTTGAAAAATCAGCAGCGGCGAAAAAATGGTTTGAACCGTAATTTTAGATGTAAAAGTCTTAAGTCTGACTCTTCACTAAATTAGCCAAAAATTATTTTAAAAGTGAAGGATGGTTTCCAACAACCGCATTAAAGTCTTGGGTCTAATTCGCGCTCAATTTTGCGTTACAGAAAAAATTCTATCATAAAAATGCTCGATTTAGACTTAAATTTACCTCGCTTACGAAAATTTCCTTTACGTTTTGCAGGAGCATTAGTTTAATATCAGGGTTGGAGGTCGATGCTGTTTAAAAAGAAAGACGAATCGACATCGATAATTCACACAAAAAGCAAAGAATTGTCGATAGTCGATTTCAGAAACAAAAAGCAAAGATTAATAATTGATGCCGAAATGCCAACAAATATTTTTATTCTATTTTTCATTAGGATGCACTAAAATATTTGCTGTAAAATATTTGCTGTATTGACCGTTAAAGGCGGTGAATTATCCAGCCAATTCTGGTGGTTTACAATAGCTAACATTGAACTATAATTTTTAATTTTTTTTGTTTCGATTTTGGGGCTGCGGTTGCTAAAAGATATCCCCGACAAAAAGTTTTTGGAAACTCTGAGTTTTGTTCTTCCCGCCAAAACCACAGTTCTCTAAACTATTAGGCCTACTGTGGTTTTGGCGGGAAGAACAAAACTCAAGAGTTTTCAAAAACTTTTCGTTGGGGGATATCTTTTTGCATTTGTTGAATATCTTTGCAACCGCAGCCCCAAAATCGAAACCAAAAATATCAAAAATTATACTTCAATTTTAGCTATTGTAAACCACTGGAATCGGCTGGATGATTCACCGCCTTTAAATGAAACTTGTGAGAGGAAAACTATCATTACCGTACAACAAAGGATATAAAAAATATACTTTTAGGATTTTTATAAAGCGCAATATAGCATAAGAGAAACGAAACGATGTAAGCTTAGGCAGACTCAACAAGAAAAAAAGTAAAGTATAAAGATTCTACTAATCGATAACATCTAAGCAAAAAGCATAGAAAAGGCGATAAACGATAGAAAAATTGAAAGTAAAGCATCTGCGATAACCGATAACAGAAAAGCAGAGAATGTAGTATCGATTATCGAGTACTAATCGATATTTCCAATCCTGCCCATGATATAATTTTGGCATTTTGTTAGCTGATTTACTAGCATGAGGAATTTTTCAGAAATACTCTTTTGGTTTAGGAGGCAAACCGTCAAGCTATCCAAAGTGATTTTGAACGTCAGCCATTATGGTTTGTAGTTGTTTTAGAGTTGTAAGTTGAGCCAAACTTTTCGGATAGGGTTGGGGCTTGGTGAGGACAAAAATTCGGCCTTATGCCGCATGCAATGAGAATAACTTTGCAGTACTAAAGCCTTGATTCAAGCTTCAATACGATTGTGAATACAGTGCACAAGTAACATTATTGCATCACAATTTATCAATTCGTTGTTTAGTTAGTCTTCAAGAATCCATGTAAGACCGGTAGCCTACATACTGTAACGTAAAGCAGAATAGCCTACTTAATACGCCTGTGTGTTAGTAGACTAGCACTCTAGTAGGTTGCACAGTCAGAGCAGACTGAAGTTATTCAAAGGAAAAGAGCTTGTAACCATGTTTGTTTTAGACCTACAGTAGCTTAACATTCGAGCCTAATATGGACTTCAAATCATTTTTCGGGTTTGGGTTTATAGGTAATTATTTTTAGGTTCGAAGCGGTTTCAGGCCTAACTAGTTGACTCGTTGATGACTCTGAGAAGAGGCTCACCAGGAAGGGGAATGAGACAACTTCAACCCCTCGCTTTTAACCAAGCCATTCAGAAAAATTTGTCCATATAAGCAAACTTTTAAACTTGTTTTAGACTTGACCAGTGAGTAAGGGGGGTAAACAAGTTAATTCTTTCCATTTGCTTCCGATTTTCAGCCGTGAAGTTCTTTGAAATGGCTTTAAAAACTAGCGAAATGCGATCCAAATGGTGTTACAATGGTGATCTATTTCTAAAGAATTACAAAAATTGCCGACCGGATACAGGATTTGCCCCCAAACCTCGATAGTCTCCGGCGGCTGTATGCTCTGCCTTCGGACTCTCGTCCGGCGGCTGTGTGCTCTGCCTTCGGACTCCACTTGAGATGCATTAGTTAATTTTAAAACATATGGTGTGGTAGGGACATTTTGCGACGTATATACAGTAATATCTAGTTTTTGGTTCAAGCCTCTTCCCTTAGCAAAATCCTGGTTGCACTCCTGACTCTGAGTTGATTAGTCAATTTTTGGCTTAGTGGACTAGCTGTGGAAACATGCAGCAAATGTACTTCGTAGTAGTAGTAGTTTTTGGTTTGCGAAACATCCACATTTTATATTTGCTCTAAAATGTGCTTAGTTTAAAGTTAAGCTGATTATTTTTATTCAATAAGATTTCGTTAAAATAACGTTCTATGGCTACAATTGAGACTATTGTTGCTACAAAAAGTACCAGTAATGATATTTTGAGCTTATCCGAAGACGACCTGCCCGTTGACTTATCCTGCCATAATCGAAGAGTAAATAAAAAATGTTCCGTATCAACTCCGACTTCCAGACAATCTTTCAACAAACATTTACTAGATTTCAAAACAGAACAGAAGGTTTCTGTTGATAAAACTAACAATAACTTCGCTTCCTCGAGCCACAAAGACTCTTCCGAATGCAATTCGCTTCAGTTTTCAAGTATTTTAAAGAGAACATCCCGCAAAACTTATCCAAATCATTCAGGCAAAGTCGCTAACTATCAGCCACATTCACCCGGAATAGAATTGTACACCTACAACCCAAGTTGTTCAAGCATTCAAATTTCCCAGGCAAATTCAAATAATTTGGAGAAAAATCAACATTCGCAAACTGCTGCTTTAGCGACAATGCAACAGCTTCCTATCGATCCTTTACCCGCAGATGTGAAAACACGTCTAAACGACAAGGGTTTGGAGCGATTGTTTTTGCAATTGAGGTCTTTTGTCTCCCAACAAGAACTGGAAAAAATGCTTTCATCGGTAAATGGCAGTGGAGCAAATTTAACTCTTACTGCGTTGCTGTCCTCCACTCATTTATCAGCAAACCTTGATGAGCTAATATGCGGCTCGGGCCAAAGAAAACCAGAAAACTCCAACCGAGACCTCGCAACAAAGTTGGTTGAGGTTTCCGATTGCATTAATCCCTATAAGGAAGGGTTTCCCGAAAGAACGTTGGCTTACGTAGTCTCGAGTATCCCAGGCAAGAAAGAAAGTCACATGAACCAAGATCCTGTTAACGAAACAAGATTTGTTGAACATCATCGTGTTATGACGCCACACCAGGTTCAAGAACAACAGATGCCTTCTCTGTTCCAGCACTTCCGGTCCGCGGCTTCTCAATCGAAGAATGTGTTTTTGCCGTTACAGCCATTCAAAAATAGCGAAGACGGTAAGAAGCATTTATAACTTTCAGTAGAATTGAAGAAATGTGTATGTGATTGGTGTCTCATGTCTGATTTTGGTGAGCTGGTTAAATAGAACAACAATCTTTTAAAAATGAATACAGTAACTTTTAATTTTTTTTTATTGGTTGTGGGATAGGTGTATAAACTAAAGTTTTGCTTTATTTTTATCATTATTTTTTGGATCCCAGATTTTGGTAGTTCTGTCTTGTAGTCAAGCATGTCAGTACGGTACGATCAGATACGTAAGTACGGTGCGCTTCAGATTTTGCTGAATAGTGCGCTACGCACTTTTTGTGAAGGCACGGGTATGGTACTTTGGAATGCTGTTTGAATGTGCTTACTAAACGTCCTAGCGTACCGTATCATGCAAGTACGTTACGTAATGACGGTTGCAACTTGCTGACGACGCTACGTATCCTACTTGTGGAAGTATGATGCATTGTTACGCGCCTGTAAACTATTTCTAACACGTGTTGTGATTTCTGATTATTTGTTCCCCTCCCCTTTCTTCTCCAAGAATTAAGGCCAAAATGCGTCATATTAGTTGAACAGCTCTGAACTTGGCAAAACTGATATTCATGAATCCTATTTATAACATACTGTATATGTACTTAAACTTTTTTTGAAGCACGGAAAACGAAAACTTCGGAAAAACCTTAACAATTTTTTTACGTAGCTACCGTATCTCTAAAGTATGATACATTTAGAGTATTGATTGACCCACGTACCGTACGTTTTAAGTACGGTACGTTTAGAGCTTATGAAAAGTACGTAGGTACCATAGGCGTAGCCAGGATTTTTGATTGGGGGGGGCCCAAATCCTCAAAAATTCGGCTGTCTTCACCGAAATTGAGAGTGATTTTTCAGCCGAATTTGGAAATTCGAACGATTTTTCCGCCCAAAATCAGGTGATCTCCAAAAAAATAAAAAAAGGTCTTCACCGAAATTAAGAGAGGTTTTTCGGCCGAAACCGTTAGGTTTACTGTTACTTTACTGTTTAATTACTGTTATGTGCGCAATTACTGAAAAAAAACTGCAACTAAACATCGTCAGGCTATGTTGTCATAAATTTTTGTCGTTAGTGGAGTTTTGATTGGGGGGGCCCCCCCTGGCTACGCCTATGGTAGGTACGGTATGCAGGAAAAATTTGTTTTTGTTGCGTTACGTTGGTAAGGTATGATAAGTTTTTGAATCATTTGATATTTTGAATATTGAACGTATTGTACCGTACTGCCATCCTTGCTTGTTGTGTTGTTTTTTCTTTTATGCCTAGCTAAGTTTGCGTTTATATTGTTTACCGTAAGTATTGCTGTAATAGATGCTGTTGGCCTAGAATTAGATGACCCCCTGAGGTCTTTCGCTGTTTCCTGCCTATGCATATTCACTAAAAGTACTACAGTACAGGGAGAAATAAACTTTACTTAACAACTGTACTAAGTTAGCCTAGAGTTTTTAAGTTTTAAGCGCATACACTGTTTGATCACGTAGTGCAAACATAGAATAAAAAACTTAATACCAAAATTCAAGCTATTCTTGGAATTACTGTAGTTCTTGAGTTCAAACAAATGCTTCGATCGTTTACCAAAACAAAGGCTAAATAAAATCAAATTTTTAAGCTTTTACAAACAGTTGATTTGAAAACAGCTATTTAGGTTTAATTCAAAATCAATAGGTCTGTCGTTTTCACTCTCAGAATAAATTTGGGGGATTAAGGAGAGTTTTGAAAGTTTCCAACCTTTTTAACCGATCAGTGGTCGAGTGGATAGAGAGTCTGTTACTGAAACGCCAGACTCAAGTTTGATTCCCGGTCGGGTTAAACCAAAGACTATAAAATCGGTATTAATAGCTTCCCTGCTTGACGTTCAGCAATAAAAAGGGACCGTGTGAAGCTTTCATCATGTTTAGTATGACTTGAAAGTATGACTCGTTGGCAGGTTGCAACTTGACTCGAAATACCGAAAGATCATTTCAAAAATGTACTTACAACTACAAACACAATCGAGACAAGGTTTAATATAGCAGCAGTACTTAAACTGTAGGGGGAACGCGTCCCTCCATCAAGACCTAGCGCTCCCTAAGATTTAGCGTCCCCCATCCCCCATCAAAATTCAGCTTACAGAGTATCTGAGAGAAGTACAAATTTTGATTGTGCCTATACCCTGCTCTACTGCTTATCAGGGCTGGATTTACCGTATGGCACAATGGCACAGTGCCAGGGTTTCCGCTGTTGTATAATAATACCTTCTTATTACAGCGTGTGGAAGGAATATACGGCGAATATTATCCCAAAAGTGCCAATGGCCCCGCGCAGTGTGAACCCTACCCTGCTACTAATGGTTTATCATTTTGTACATTGATCTTTAAAAATTTAGATAAGTTTTGCAAAACTAGCGATTTATTGTAATTACCTCTTGATTCGCCAAGCTGCCTTGGCTAGGGGGCAGCGAAGGAGCCTTGCGGTCTTCGATTCAAATTGCTACCTGTCTAGCACACACGGTGGAGGCTTCACACTGTCCCTTTTAATGGTGAACGAAAAGCGGGAAAACCGTAAATACCAATTTTTATAGTCTTAGGTTTGCCCCGACCAGGAGTCGAAACCAGGTCCACCGTTTCAATCGCAAATGCTCTATCCACACAACTACTGGTTGGATTGTTGAATTATGTTGCTAAACTGATGAGAATAAACTTTTCTAACGGTTTAGAGTTTCTTCGGCAGTTAAATCTGTGTGAGAAAGATATTCTACAAAATGGAAATAATTCTCGTCATGCATTTTCCAACAATGAAATGCGCCACACGATGTCTCACTACAAATTGCAACAGGTAAAGAGTTGGGGTCTAACTTTTTGAAGACAAGGTCGCCACATCCTGGAAAGTCTTGGGTTTTTTTGTGCCATTCTGGAAAGTCCTGGAAGGTTTATGCGGGCTTCACCGGAACAAAATGGAGAAGCCACTAACCCAGTAAGACGTAATAGAAGTCAGGAGGGACTTCCTTCTGATTTTAATGTAATAGTGAAAATTTTTGTTTCAAGTTCTGTCTAAAATTAGCCTCAAACAGTCCTAAAAAATGACCAAAAAAGTCATGGAATTTCATTTCGCAGTTTCTGTGGCGACTCTGTGCAGAATTATGATGGGCTTGCATTCTTTAATGCAAAATTTACAGTAGTTTCAAATTAATCAAACTTTCTGCAAAATCATCATGCAGTCTCACTATGCCATCCGGGATGGTAATTTATGCAGGCAATTTTCTTAATACTTAACTAAACCCTTTCACCAAATGTACAGAAGTTGCTCAATGTTTTGGTTTTTCAACAGGAGGAAGTGCTTTCAATGGAATAGGTAATTTCTTAACTACTTCTTGAGATCAGCTACAGTAATTAGATTCACAACATGAAGTGAAATAAATTTGAAGTTGCGATATTATCAGCGGTGAAAATGTGTTCTTACCGGAACGCTGTTTTCAGCGATTTTCCTTTAAAAAATTCCAAGTTACTGACTACAGACAAATGCAAGCGAGAATCAAAAAAAAAAATTTCGGTAGAGAAGCATAACCAATATTGATTGTGTTCAAAGTGAGCACTAAGAAAAGGTTTTGGTCGATGGAAAAGTACCACCAATACCAGTCAAGTTCAAGGTGGGTATCAAAAAAAGTTCCTTAGCAAAGACATGAATCGAATTTTAGCTAGATTTTGTTTGAAATTATGGGTGAAGTTCGAGCTACTTGAAATTTTGCTTTACAGAATTTTTACCGGAACAGCATCCCGACATACTTTCACCGCTGGGTATTATTCTTTTTAGGGCATACAATAAACAAAATGTTTCTTAAAAGTGAGATGTTTTCCGACAATATACATGCACGCAGAGTTGTACGTCGGGCCGGGCTTTTCGGGTCCGGTTCGGGCCTAAACTTGACAAAAATTTTGGGCTTAATTCGGGCCTGAGACGTACTTTTTGTCCTAGATTCACAAAAACGTAATCAAAATAACTTGGCAACATTGCTAAATTTTTCAGACCTAACTTACTTTTTGGGTTTTTTCAGGCATGATTTGGGCTTCAAATTAGTTTTCAGGTTCGGACCGGGTTCGGGCCTGAACTAATCGGCCCGTTTACAACTCTGCATGCACGAACAAGTTATTTTTCAACTCGACTAATTTATTTTTTTATTTGCCAGTTGGTCGAGCGATAACGCGTTCGCCTCTGGAGCGGGAGGTCTAAGGTTCAAATCTCGGCTGGTTAAATCGGACACAGAGTTGCCGACAGCTCGCCCCGTTACGACATTCTTTCGAAAGAAGTTGTTTTGCCGGAGCGCAATGATGCTGAGATGGTTCCGTAAACTCGTTACACGCTTCGGAGTAGTACAACGAGTATAATGAAAGATTTTTGATTTGACTCGAGCATTTTGTTTTTTAGAACACCATGGTTGAACAAAAACCTCCGCGACCTGTCAACTTCAAGCCCTGCAAAATTGTTTGCAGAGTATGTGGCCGTACTTATGCCACTGAAGGCTCACTGTTGAAGCATATGAAGACCCATGAAAATCCAACCAGTGAGAACACTTTCAAATGCAAGGTGATTTCGCTGCTTGGCTATGAAAAATAAACGTGATTTTTTGCTCACAGATTATTATATTGTAGAAGCCTTTCATAAACAAGAATTTTTGGCAAACTGAGAAACCACCGAAAAATTTCTTCGGTGAAAAGATGACGTAATATTTTTGCTCTAAAGCATGATTTTTTAAGCAGTACATTATTACATTATGAATATCATATGTTTTAATGGCATACAAATATGTTATAACAGCCTCATACTTTGTCTACATTTTCTATTCCTTCGTATTCAATTACTGCAGCATATTGTCGTTATTTCAGCAAAGCCGTTTTTAGATTTGCAAGAAAACTTGTAGCACTTTGGGAGCACTTAGGATGCATATTCGAACTCACACACTACCATGTGAATGTCATATTTGTGGAAAAGCCTTCTCAAGAACTTGGCTGCTGCAAGGACATATAAGAACACATACTGGTAAAAGACTGAGCGATTAATTTTTATTTTGACTTGTTTTAGTAATTGACCAGCCTGAGATTGTGCTTTCATTGTTTTGCATAGAAGAACGGGTGAAAAAGCAACTTGCTCAGTAACGTAGACAGGGGGGGGGGGGTGATTGTGTCGAGATGACCTCCTTTGGTTTGGGAAACCCATTATTGTATGAATTCCGCCACCAAAAATCAGCGATTTCCTCTCCCTTTTGGAAGCATACCGGTGAAAAACGTACGAGGACCCGTAGGATGGAACTTAAACCGGTAAAATTTGCCGTTCCTCAAAGGTAAAGATATTTTTTTAGGTCTTCACATGAATTTGAGAACCCCCCTCCCCCCAATTGCAAAATCCTGCTTACGCCACTGGTCTCGTTTATGTAGTACTATGAGAAAATTTGATTTCGAGCTACTTGACTTTTGGTCAAATTAAATCAGAAGTGACTGATTTCTGAGAAGCTAGAAGTCTATTGAAAACGAAAAGGTTCCAGCGTAGTTGTGGTTTGCGAAATCCCTTCATCAGCATTCCATACTCTTTTTATTTTGAGGGTGGAGGAGACAATATGCAACTTTAGTGACGGTATCTACGTATTAGCAAAGTAATGATTTTGATTCGACGTTTTGTAAGTCATATCAAAAACCAACTTACTGTATGTACAAAATTTGAACTTGACTGTGACGTCATTTATTTTTCCTAAAACCCGAGAAATTTGTTCGTTACGTCTTTATGATGACGCTATCTACGTAGAACCAATTTTAGATGAAAGTCAATCCACATTCATTGTTTAATAGAGGTAGGCTTAACATATTTTTCAGACAGAGAACCGGGACAGTCATAGTTATCCAAAAACACTAAACAGTAGACCAAAAAATAAAAGTCTTGTGCAGTATTTGCGTTATTTTTCAGGTGATTTCAAAAAAAAGTCTTCACTCCAGCGAACCACTTTTTTGATCTCCATGAAGTTTTTGCGTGATTTTTCAGGTGTTCTCCAAAAAAAAGGTCTGCGCTTCAGCGACCCACGTTTTTTTTTGTGAATTATCGATTGTTCGCAAGGAAGTAAAAAACCGGAACATTTCGACCAACCGGCCGGGACGTGGTTCGAAAAACCGCGCCTGTCCCGGCTAAACCGGGACGTATGGTAAGTCTAAATAGAGGGAACTTTTGGTATGTTACTTCTAAAGTTTTCTAGCTTTTGAGTTCAATTTTTAATATAATTGCAGGTGAAAAACCGTACGAGTGTCCCAAATGTTCCCGGGCTTTTGCCGATCGATCCAATTTGCGGGCTCACATGCAAACCCATGAAGCGATTAAGCGCTACAGCTGCCAGGGTTGCGATAAAACTTTTTCACGAATTTCATTGCTCAAGCGCCACCAGCGCCACTGCATTCACCCGCCAGCTGCTAAGACTCATCGAGAGCAAATTTCCGAAGTCGAAACTAATCAAGAATAAAATACGACTTAGGTTACGTGTGGTGTTTTTTTAATTGAGATTAAATCAAGCTCCATGCTGCTCTTCTTCAAACTTTAAAAACGTTGTGCATGTTACTATACGTGTTTAATTTTGTTCTCTGACGCTAATTTAAATCAGTATGCTTGCTGTATTAGTGTATTATGCCGATGACTATAAGGTCCCGTTACACTGGGCATTAAATCGTGAGCGTAGGAGCGTATTTTTTATTTTAATTATAAATTCGGTACAACCAGCCAGTTAAAACAAATTAGAATTACACTCGCAGGTTTACGATCTTACGCACGGTATAGACCGAGCCTAACGAGTGTGCAAGGCAGTTACGTCCAGTCTACTCCTCAACAGCTACGAATCAAATGTCGCAGCAATAGCTAGTTGTTGGCGACATAAATAGACTTGACTGCACCTCAGACCTCCTGTTCCGAAGATGAAGGCGTTTTCTTTCAGATATTCCAACTTTCATTGAAGACCAAAAGAATTTCCATTAAAAATTGTTTATTTTAACGTAACTTCATAAAGGCATCAAAACCCAAACGAAAAAGAAATAATCCAAAACTCCTCTACCTCTAACTGTGAAATTCTCCTTTAACCAAAACTTTTAACTTGAACTCCTTTCCTAGAAACACTTTCGATGTACGATCGATGGACCAGATTCGTCGTACTCTTGTTTTGATATCCACATTTGCTGAAAAGTGGAAAGCGAGGCTAGGATAGAGCCCCCGATCCATACGGAGTATTTCCGCTCCGGAGGAGCTATGATCTTGATTTTCATCGTGCTAGGGGCAAGCGATGTAATCTCCTTCTGCATTCTGTCAGCGATCCCTATGCAGAAAAAATTAACTCATTTTTTCCGAAAGATTATTATAATAAAACATGAAATGATTAGCCTCTGGTTGCTATCAGGGTTTTAGAAAGTTCTTGATTATGAAGTGTTAGAGCAACTACCAGAGTATATTACAGCAATTTGCTGCCATGAAAGTTATTAGAATATTTTTTTTTTTCGACTCGAAACACGGAAGTGAGGTAAAATAGCATTTTTTTTTATATCTAGCGAAATGAAGATATTTCGTGCGACGAGATAGGCACGACGATTCAAAAAAAAACCTTTTTTTCAGAAAAAAAAACAACTAAAATAGCCTTTCGTTTCAATTTATAGGCCTGGGCGGAACGAACTTCTTACTACAGGTACGTCACCGGTAACTGGCCGTATGCATATCCAACGAAACATGCTCTTTAATGCAGAACTCGAACACGCTTGCCAAAACCTTGTGAACTTGAACTTATAAAAGCTGATCGCGTTAAATTCTTCGATTTGTCGGGCCTGAGTTACAAGAGATTTTTATATACCTACCTGGATACATTGTTGATCCTCCGGACAAAACGGTGTTGGCATAAAGATCCTTCCTGATATCGACGTCACATTTCATGATAGAGTTGTACGTTGTTTCGTGGATCCCGGTCGATTCCATTCCGAGCATAGCAGGCTGAAACATCGCCTCTGGGCAACGGAATCGCTCGTTGCCGATTGTAATAACCTAGCAAAAAATTTAGTAGGCTAAGGTATTTCTTTTTATTATTTTCTTATTTTTTTGATAAAATAGTTTTAAATTTCAACTTAACTGACTCTGAGCTTATCGACCGTGGGCATTCATTACGGCAAAATATGTCTAGTCCCAAAAAAAAGCCAATTTTTGAATGGCCTTAAGGGCTTGAAGGCGCACTGATAGCTTTTATTACGTAGAATTGAGCGTTACTGAAGTTAGTTTTCCATTTCTTTTCGTCAACTATTGCAATGAGCTGAGTTGAGTTGCAGACATTACAAAAGGATAAAAATAAACTTACCTCAGCTACGTTACGCCCAACTAAAGAAAGTATTCAAGAGTTTACAAAACACAAATATATTACATCAACAAATTTTTTTGCGTTATAAACGTCCAAACCTTAACGTTAAGAATATGAAAATTAACTCGATATAATGAAGCGAAACCTTACGAAGTGTAGTTTCAAAACTCTCGGTTTTTGGTAGCAATAAATCATTGGTATACGTCAATAAACAAAGCTTACCAAACCAAAAAACGATAACATGAGGAAACGAGCCCACATTTTGTGTAATGTTTGACAAGACTTCACATCTGATTGATCTTCTTGAAAAATTATGCTTCAATCAACTGCTGAACTACGCTGGGAATTTCGTCACGTTTTTCTGAACTTTGTTTTCTGCACTAACCTGCCCATCTGGTAGCTCGTAACTCTTTTCCAACGAGCTACTGGTAGCAGCAGTTGCAAGCTCCTGGTCGTAATCGAGCGCTACGTAGCACAGCTTCTCCTTTATATCTCGAACTATCTCACGCTCGGCTAAAGAAGACTTGCTGATAAATGTAAAATAGGATTGAATCGCTATCGAGTTCAGACAAGCGTTTTAGTATTTTAGGCATGAACTCACTGCAAGATGATTTTACTGGAAAGTAAGTATAATTTAGAAGGTGTTGCCCGATTACATCCAAGGAATAAAGAACAGACGTAGCAAGTAGGAAGACATACTCAAACAAGGCTCATCTTTTTCTTTACCCCCAGGGTCACGAAATCCAAATGGCTCACACTGAAGCGTATATTGTACGTGTGATCGATCACTATTGTTGGATTGCAGGTGACGTCATCGCGTTGCAAGCCAAACCGCTGGACGTCAAAATCGCGGATCGGCGCTATGTAAATGCAAGCAAAAACACTGACAGTGACGATATAGAGCGTATTTTCAAGCTATAAATGAGTTGATTCTTTGTAACATTAATTTTAAAAGCTAGGTAAAAGCCTGTAAAAACTGAAAAAGATTTCAATTAGTAAGAATTCGGTTTTGTTTGCTTTTTTTCAGTGACGTAAATCCGGCTTGCTGTTAAGTAACCCATTAAAATCATGTAATATGGATGGTGGTAGCTAGTTTCGGTAATGAAATTCGAGGCTTACGGCGCTATGATGGAACAGTTGTATCTCATTTATTTGAGACAAAATTAGCGCATTTTTAAACTTTTGTAATTTCAGAAGTCTATTTTGCAGGATCTTGGTGATTTTTTGCAGTTCGCGTTGTCAATAGCGGCTGACCGCTATGATATTATTGGTTGCTAAGGGCTAAAACGCATTAGCAGTTGTTTTCATTGAATTATTTCGTAGAGATGTCATTTAAACTTTAAATTAATGGTTTGACTGGCCTCAATGTAACGGTGTAGCTTTGATCGAGCCTTAATTTGCATTTATTTCGACTTGAACTAGTGATGTTAAATATTATTCGTAAATAGTGCTTAAACGAAACGTTTATCGGCCATGTGTTACAGCTTTGACGTAGAATTTTAAATATTTTAGGATATGACCGAATTTACGATTTGAACCAAAGCTAAAAACCGGTCAAAGTGGGCAATGGACGATGAGAATTTACAGGTCAAAGCAGGCAATGGACGATGAGAATTTACAAAAAGCGTAACTTTTCAGATCCGCTGAGCTATGTAAGCTGCTTAAATCGCTCCTGGTAACTTTTAATTAAGGCCAGCAGGCTATCTACAAAAGTATTACTTTACAATCAAATTCTTTAAACATGCCCACTGAAAGAATTAATCATTGATTTACGGTAACGTCCAATGCTTTGTAATGGCGTTTTGACGTCCAATCGTTTTGGTGGAAAAAGCTATGACGTAGCTGCAATCCATCAATAGATTATTCCAATCCAGCGCCACATAAAAATAAAATATAAATACAAAACGTTTGACGTACAATGGCACAATCTATACTCAACTAATAATGTATACAGTATATCGGTGCAATTCAAGTTTATACTGCGTTTAAATGAAAATAGATTAATGTACATTTCATGACTGCTTAATGACGACTTTGATAACCAAATTTTTCGGTTGTCACAAGAACATAAAGTCCGGTAGAAATAGCTTTTACCCGGAAAAAATTTATAATAAGCTGAAATTTGGCACAATGACTCAGGATCATGTCCTGAGCCACCAAAAAAAATTCCCATGTTTTGGAAGTGGGACTTCCCCCTTTTTTGGCCTTTAAAGTCTGCCATCTAGTGTCAAAAAGCCTTTATCATCCAACAGCCAATCCAAGTTTTAAAAGTGCCAAGTTTTGCATAAAAGTTAGTTTTAATCTTCAGGCTTTAAAAAATAACTTTGAAGTGGATGACGTCATTGCCAAAATTTTTGAAAAAAATGACGTATCGATGGCTCAATTTGTAAATGAGAGTTAGGTTTTCGGTTCCAAACCAAAAATTGCTTAATTAGAAGTGATGACGTCACAAACGTTTTTGATGACGTCATCTGTCACGAGTTTGAATGGTAAATTTGAAAGAGTGTTTGACCAAACAAAACATTGCAAAACTTTTATTAGGTTTACACTTGGGAGAATTATATTGTAAATTCAGTCAATTGAAAGTCAAAAACTGTATTGTCAGTAAAACTCTGGCCTAGTAGGCACATGCACAGCCAGGGGGAATTAGGGGGACCAGTTTCCCCATTTTTGAAAGTGCCCAACTTCACAAAAATTATTCAGAAGATAAAATATCAAAAAACTACGGTAATTTTAAAGCGCTTAATTCACGTGTAATTTTACCCTGAGTTGCAACTTGCAAATAAGCAACGTCAAAACTTTTGAAGTGGGAATGCGTGTATACTCAGTCTTGATATTTAATCAAAATGTGAGATCATTGCGTAGCCCGTTTCGCGCTGTCGTGGAATGATGATGTCTAGTCAGCATACCGCATTGCTTTTGCGGGAAAACGCGAAGGAGACAGAAAGCAGCGCGATTTCGCACCAAAACACGCAATCCATTTGTTCAAAACTCATCATTTTCCAAAATGGAAGAAGTAGAATCAGATACCAGCGAGAATTCGGGGTGGCCGAGATCTGACGCGTATCAGTCCACGAATTAAATGTCACCATAGTAGTATCGTATGGTATTTCGACCCTAATAAATTTCGAAAATATTTTATTTGAAAACATTCGGAAAAAACACTAATCGAAGAAGGAAAGCAAATCTCTTCTAAGAGAGTGACTCTAAGTTTAGTTTGAACGTTGAAATTAATTTTTTATTATACTGTATTAGGTCAGTTTTACCGATCACCCGTATTTATGCGTATAAATATACGCTTGTCATTTGATTGGATGTATTTTTCCAGTTTTTTTTTTGCGTTTACATGAAATAAGATATCAGACGTAATTGGCCTAAACCGCTTTATGTAGGTCTACATTTAAACCAACCGTCTGTCTAGTGAGCCCGTTTATCTAAAAAACGACGGAATCAAAATAATATTGCTCAAAAATTTTTGTCAATTACCGAAAGTGAAACTACGATGTCAGCTTGATCCTTCAATTTTATTTTTGGCTGGAGTTGAGGAACGCCGATCGGCTGGTTTGAATTAATCTAACAACTTCAATCTGCGTAATGTCAAATGTTTAATGCAGTAAACAGTATGCTAATTTATTTTTAGGAAATCTTTATCGATCAATTTCTATGTCCGCATATTACACCGTATAGCTGTGTTGATTATGAGCAATGTTCTCGGTGTCTATCAGAGCAGCGAGTCCGGCGACGTAGCCCAAATTGCGTCGAAGCCTAAATTGAGCGCGCTGATTGGTTGCGAGCAAAAAGTCGCGCAGACGCCGTCCGCCTAATGTCGATTTACACTGTACGTAAAATCGTGAGCGCAAAAGCTGGTCTTTAGTTCATTTTAAACCAAAATTTGGTACGCTCGTCGTATCGCCTTATCAGCGTACAAGCAGCCAGTTGTTTTTAACAAACTAACTATATGCCCGTACATTCACGATTTTACGGCCTGGCCTTAAAAATTCGCTCTGGAAGCATTCTATATGCAGTTTTCGGCGCGAACCAAATTTTGATCGCGGGCCTGCCATATAAATAAAAATAAACCCATGGTATTTCGTTATGACCATTTTTCCGCGAACGCCGCGTTCAGATTCGCATTATTTGATCGAAACAACCGTATACGTATAAGGAATTGGTCGGTCGCTTTCGCATTATTCTTGATTAATGCTTACAATCTTATTTCCTATCAACGATTATTATAACGGTACAGCAATCAATTAAACGAAACTTTGTATTGGCAAACCACAATACAGCGCATTTTTTTCTGTTTAAAAATAGCAATCAGTATGTGATGTCAACTGTCATTTAACATAAACAATAATAGCGAGCACTTATTTTTTTAAAAACCAATCATTTTCGGGTGTAGGCGGGGGTTGTTCGTATGTTTTACGAATTGTGCCTTTCATTTGTTCTTAATTTGTTACAATATACTGTGGTAGACAGATGGGCAGGTGGCAGCTTTAACTCGAAGACCGAAAGGTCTCTTCGCTGTCACCTGGCCAAGGCAAATTGGGGAATAAATTGTAACTATAATTATTTGAAAATTAAAATATTATTATATTCCAGCTTGCTTGAATAATAACGGCAATCTGAGATTTAAAAACGCGCTTTTTTGTATCCGTTGTTGCATTATCAAGTAAACTAGAATCGTGAAACCACTTTTAATTCTTTTCTTTTTCATTTTTTAATTTTTTTTATGCGTCTGCTGCATAAACAACTTCAGGACTTCAACTTGTTATCGCATAACCTTTGTCCAGTAGTTTGATACAATTTACCTAAATAAAAACTTTCCGATTTGCATATGCTTTAATCATAAAAAATTTTGTCCCTCCCCCTTTTTTTTATTTCTGGCTGCGCCGGTGATAGTAATCAAGTAGATAAAACTTACACCTCCCAATATCGGATTAAAATAAAATAATGCATTCTGCAGTTATAGCAAGAAAGCCTATGTTTATCCAAAAGCTCCCTCGCGCAGTTAAAGTTAATCGGCAATTTTAGTTTAAAATGCAAGCATTAACAAAGATAAAAAAAATTATTAAGACTGCAAATTGTCAAATATTAGCGAGGTTATTGAAGATTAATTAAGTTTTGCTCAGATGTTATTCAAGAATCTAGCTGATTAGATAAGTTTTTGATCAGATATTATTTTAGATTAATCAGATAAGTTTGTTCAAATGTTATTCTAATTGATTAGATCAGTTTAGTTTAGATGTCAGGCCTATTCTAGAATAGATTTAGTACCACAGATTGTAGAAGTATGCTAACATAGTATTTTGCATAAGATAATAATATTGTATGGCATTGCAAAACAATGGAAATTTTGTTCCTATCGGATATATTATCGTGCTCGGGACATGTTCGCATTAATTTACCTATAATTGCGCTGGTTATTATTTTTTTAGAACCATTACATATAGGAGGATGATGCAAGGACTCGAAGATGCCTTAGAACGTCAATATAACGATGATGTTGATATTCTCAAAGTGTAGCAATGTTTCTTTTTTTCAAATTTCCGATCAAAATTCTTGACAGAGGACGTCATCAAAAACGTTTGTGAAGTCATCATTTCGATTTAAGCAATTTTTGGTTTGGAACCAAAAACCTAACTCTCACTCACAATTTGAGTCATCAATACATAGAGAATACGTCATTTTTGCAAAACTTAAATAGTGGCAATGACGTCACCAAATATGACGTCATCAATTGTAAAATTACTTTGTTTATACCCGCACATGAAAATCAATTACGGTTCAAAATTTGACTCTTTCATAACTTTTGGATTGGCTGTTGGACAGTAAAGACTTTTTGACACTTCATGGCAGACTTTAAAGACCGAAAAAGGGGGAAGTTCCATGTCCAAAACATGGGGATTTTTTTTTGGTGGCTCAGGACATGGTCCTGAGTCATCGTGCCAAATTTCAGCTTATTATAAATTTTTTCCGGGTTTCAAAGTATTTTGTCGTATTTCTACCGGACTAATAGACTACAGTTAAAGAGCAGTTAAATTACACACCTGTGGTTGTAAACGAATATCCTCGTTCCGTTAATATTTTCATAAGATAATCAGTCAAGTCTCTGCCCGCCAAATCTTGGCGCAAAATGGCATGTGGGAGAGCGTAACCTTCATAAATGGGAACAGTGTGCGATACACCATCTCCACTGTCGAGTACAATCCCTGTCGTGAAAACTCAGCGTTAGATTGCTGTGTGAAACTCAGAACTGATGGCAAAGCGAAAAGTCCAGAGAACGCAGCAATAACTCCTATACTCTACAAAGCGAAGATTTAGAAAATAAGAGGAACGACAACCAACGCACCAACATTAAATTTTTTTCATCCACTCCAAAAAAGCGGAGTGTTACTAGAAATACTTGATTTTTTTTTCGCTAACAAGTGGTTTCATCAGTACAACATTGGGTTAAAATTTTTCAAATTAGTAACATTCTATTAAGAAATAACATTTATCCGCAAATTCAACGTAACACAAACTCTAATCATCTCAATATGACTTCTTTGCTTAGGAACGAGGGACCTTAACTCATTATGCATCGTATTGTAAGAGTTACGACATCATAATTTTTGGTTTGTTTTAAAGAGTTTACGACGTCGTAATACTTGCGATGTTCTGCATAATAACCGCTAGGTCGTGCAAATGACGTCACTGTAAAGATTGGCAATGTCGTTAAAAAATTGTTCTCTTTGATCAATCCTACTCGCACTTACAGTCGCGTATTAGATAACCGAAGTTGGCAGATTTCCCGATAGACCAATTGGTGTATTTAATGTTGGTTTAAATTCACCAATTCATCGATCGGAAAATCTTGGACTTTATGTGGATTTTAATCAAAACAGCGTAAACGGCAGAACTAAAAACCACACTAAGAGCATTTATGTTTGATAATCCTAACGATGTACCTGTAGTTCGCCCAGAAGCATAAAGTGATAAGACAGCTTGAATAGCCACATACATCGCAGGAGCGTTGAAGGTTTCGAACATAATTTGGGTCATTTTTTCACGGTTGGCCTATCAAAGGGTTTGATTATAAAACAAAAAGCCAAAAACCGGTCAGTTGGTCGAGCAGTAACGCGTGTGTCTCTAGAGTGAGAGGTCTGAGGTTCAAATCTTGGGCCGTTAAATTCGACAGTAGCCTATTGCCAACGGCTCGCCACCGCTGTGACATTTTTTCGAAAAAAGCTGTGTTGCGTTGGTGCAATGACGCGAAGATGGGCCCTGCAAACTCGTTACACGCTTTGGTGAAGTACAGCGAGTATAATGAAAGATTTGATTTGACAAAACGCCCATTATCACTCAGTTCATCAGAACCATCACAACCCGCAGCATTATTAATTTTCAAATAGTTTGTATACTGTTTACAGAGCGCATTCATGAGTTGATTGAGCATGAAATCTGTGCACAGCTAGCTTTTGAAAATTAGAGGGGGTGAAGCATCCAGCCAATTCCGGTAGATCACAATACCTAAAATCGAAATATAATTTTTGAATTTTTTGTTCTTATTATGAGATTGCAGATGTAAAAGATATTCAACAAATACAAAGAGATATCACCCTAAATAGTTTTTGGAAACCAGAGTTTGTTCTCCCAGCCTGAATTTTCAGAACGGTTTCCCAAAATTGGATTGGTCACGTGATGTAAGTAATATTCAATTTCTCTTTTTCTTTCGAAGTTCAGGATGAGAGAACAGACTAAGGGTTTCGAAAAAGTTTTTAGGGGGGATATCTCTGTACTAGTCGAATATCTTCGCAACAGCAGCCCAACAATGAGAACAAAAAATTTCAAAAATTAAATTTCGATTTTGGCTATTGGAAACTGCAGTGATTACCTGGATGCTTCACCCCCTCAACACAAAACGACGAAAATTCTAAACACGCATCTTGTTACGAGTCAACCTGCGTAGAGAAGTCTTAACTTGAATTCAAGGCGTTATCTTTAAAGCGTAGTGTATTTACAAAGGTTCAAACAAAAGGTTTTACCTTAGGGTTTAAAGGAGCTTCTGTTAACAAAACAGGGTGCTCTTCTGGTGCGACTCTCAACTCATTGTAAAAAGTGTGGTGCCAGATTTTTTCCATGTCATCCCAGTTTGTTACGATGCCATGCTCAATCGGATACTTGAGACTTAAAATTCCTCGTTTGCTTTGAGCTTCGTCACCAACATAACTGTCTTTCTGTCCCATGCCAACCATCACACCCTGTAAAAGTTTAGGTTCTAGAAGTATGCTTCTACCTATGTACTGAGACATCCAAATTAATACCAGTTTTTAACATCATCATAATTTAACGGTAGGCCAATTGATTTTTTTTATTATCGACCCCAGGTAAGCATCTCCTCGTACACAGTTATTGGTAGCATACTAATTCTTAAACGAGGAGTGCAGGCAAAGGACAATCGTATTAGATTGCTAGGTGTTGACTCCATCCTTTTTTTTTTTAAATGCGGTAAGTTAAAATTAATTATAGTTAACCGTTTGTGGTAACAAATGCAAACTCTAATTTCATTTAAGCTGCTAATATAAGCAGGATTAAAAAAAAGTGTTTGATTAACTAATCTATAACCTTGGTAACATTGGTTTACCCAGCGGCACTTTGAAGCCAGGGGCGGATCCCGAAATTTTTGCTGGGAGGGTCTGCTCAAAATTTAATATTTTCGCAAACGGTTGTGTAAAATTTACCCTTTTAGTTCAAGTTTTAGGTGCAACCAAGCCGTTCAACCAGGATTTTGATTAGAGGGGGCTTAAACTAAAAGTTAAAATCTTCTGTGAGTCAAAAATCTGTTGCGTGAGGCTATTGAGCAAGTGGTGCAACTTAAGCGTACATATATGGGGGTCTGGGGGCAATGCACCCACCTGATTTATGAAGCCATTTGAAGGAACTAAATCGCTGAAATTTGACCACAAGTTTTGACAAGAAGTGGATTTTGCTCCAGTTATTGCAATAACTTTTACGTGTTAAAACTTACAAGTTTTCCTTACGTTTCTCAGGCTTGAGCTAGGGGGGTCCAGACCACCTCCCTGGATCCGCTGTTGAAAGCAAAAGCACATGAAATCTGTAAATGTTTTTGTTTAAAAAGTACCGGTAAATCAACATCGATACCGGTGCTAAGCTAGTTAAGTTATCAGGCCCTTGCTGGCACAGACATACTAGCCAAAAGTTTTACATAGCCTACTTGATGTTTAGGTCTTCCAACAAGAGATGGAAATACTGCTCTTGGGGCGTCATCACCAGCGAAGCCAGCTTTGCACATTCCAGATCCATTGTCAATCACAAGAGCAGCCACGTCATCGTCAATCATTTTGAAAGGAAAGTGAAAATTAACTTAAAAAATAACAGCAATTTTTTGTATTAAACCAAACTGTAACACAAAAAAAAAACTCAAGAAAGCTTCAAAAAAGCTAACTCATTTGCTTATATCATACCGCATGTGGCATCTAAGCTAGGCTAGACCTTACCGGTAATCGCTTAACGTGCTTACCAGAGGTGGAGTCCTCGAGGACGTCCTTGGCCTCGAGGACGTCCTCGAGGACAGATTTTGAAGTCCTTGGCCTTGGCCTTGGCCTCGAAGGTCAAGTCCTTGGCCTTGGCCTTGGCCTCGAGGCCTCAAGTCCTCGAAAATTGGCCTGTCCTCGGCTCGAGGACAGCACTATTTTTTGGAATGTTAAAATTTTGTGGAGCGGTTGAAAAATTTTTTGGAAAACGTTTTTTAGTGGAGATCGCTTGAAAAATTTTTGTGAAGACCTTTTTTTTTTTTTTTTTTTTGGAGAGCACTTGCGCTTTGTGTCCTTGGTCCTTGGCCTTGGCCTCGAGCATTCCTGTCCTTGGCCTCGAGAGTGTCTGTCCTCGGAAAGGCTGTCCTTGGCCTTGGCCTTGGCCTCGGATTTTTTTTGTGTCCTTGGCCTTGGCCTTGGCCTCGAGCCTTGTGTCCTCGACTCCACCTCTGGTGCTTACGTCAAAACATTACAATTAAATTATTATTAAGCTAGGACTATTGGATTTACGTTGTTATTTTTATTAAGCATACATCGGATTGAATGAGGCAGCGTCTCCAGCCTGAGGTAATGCGGTGCCTTTCTGAATAAATTTCCAGAGCTTTCTTAATTCTTTAGACAATTTAGTAGGTTACCGCAGTCTGCAGCCACGCTTCCGGGAATATTTTAATGTTTAGTGGAAACTATTCACCGATCGAGTGTCTGCTGTAAGCCTACGCTCCATCTTGAGCGTTTCTGCCAGGGGCGTATTTAGGGGGGCCATGGCTTGGATTGCAAAATTGCATAGAAAAGTAAGCAAAATTGAGGCATGGCCCCCCCCCCTTTGCAAGTTGGGCATAAGGTTTGATCACACATGTTCTGTGCTCTTCTTTTCGGCTTTGGGCTTAAAATCGGAGGAAATGTGAGTGAAGACCTTTTTTTTGTTTTTTTTGCTCATCACCTAATTTTGGGCGAAAAGTCGGACTAAATTTTAGTGAAGATTTTTTTTTTGCTCGTCACCTAATTTTGGGCGAAAATTCGGATTAAATTTGAGTGGAACAATTTCTGATTCAGAGCTTTGTTCTTCTCAAATTTTCTGAAGTTTCTGCCCCCCCCTCCCCCTTTTCAAAATCCTGCGTACGCTACTGGTTTCTACTTATTTTACTCTTTCCACAAACTACATGTCTTGCGCTCGACTGGTGGACAGTTTCCTAAGGCAAGCGCCTTGTCCTAACCTGCCAACTCTTTGTGCACAAGCTGCAAAATGCTTGGGATATTTCTGAAAGCTACCTTGTTGCGTAATAACAAACAAAATTTATAAGATTGCATTTTACCTTATTTGGATATCTTTTGAAACATTTGCGCAACGTATTATGCTTCGAATTACCATATTAGGATATTTACAAGGACCGGAGTCTAATTGCAAGACAATTTTTTAACGGTTTTCCAGTGGATGGCTGTGCTTGCACTGACTTTAGACTGCATTTAAAATTGGAAAGTATGGGTGCAGATTCTCCGAATGTCTGAGTCTGAAACACTTCCCAAACAAGTTTTACTAACCACAGCAAATTGGAAAAGACTAGACAAATCCAGAGGTGGGCAGTGCCGCGGTACAAAAGTAACGCGGTACTTTTTTTAGTACCGTTACCGGTATCGTCGGTACTTTTTTAACATAGTACCATTTTCGGTACCGTCGGTACTTTTTTAGCACGTTTACCGCGGTACTCGGTACTTTTGTGTGGAATGGAATTAAAATCATTCAAAAGGAGTTCAAATTACGGAGAAGCACTTTCAAACCTTGCCCACGTAATAAGGAGTGGTTAGTGGATGACTGACGGTTTAACGACGCTGCACTAAGTTGCTTAACGAAAATTCATAAGGGGCTGTCCATAAAAGATGTCCGCAAATATCGCAAAAATTGACCTTTTTCTCCTTGTCCGTAAAGCGTCCTCACTGCGTCAAACCCCTGTTCGCGCGGACACAATAGGGAACTTACGAAATGTGTAAATGGCCACGGCAATTTCATTTCAGGATTATCAAGTTACCAAAAACATGTTTTGAGACCATGGGCTTAACCAAGGGGATGCCACCAATGATAAAAATGTGACAAAAAGCCTATGGTTTCTTCACTTTCAGTTTCTTTTAAAATTTTTATGCGTGCAATAGTAATAAACAATAAAATTAACAAGGGGGCCCGGGACCCCTCAATTCAATTTTTGCCAGCCAACTTAAATGTAAGATCCGGGTCAAATTAAGAGCTTTGCCCTAAAAGTTGCTATCTCAGGCCCTCATCTAACCTTAATTTTTATGAACGTAATGCAATAACTAGAGAGGATTTACCATATGGCAGAGTACCAGAGGCCCCTTGCTCAGATGGAAAGACTTTTTTTGTTATATTTGGCAGGAAGATGTTGCGAAAATCTCCGAAGTGTCAGGAGCCCCGCGCAATGCATATCAGGCCCGGGTAATAACATGGTTAGTAGGCGTGATCAATTATTGCACCACGTTTCACTAACAATTCATCTCCACCTCGCCGGTTTTACGCGACAAAATGCTTAAAAAAAAAATTAGCCCGGGGAAATGCTCATTGAACAAATTATTGAATTTGAATTGAGGGGGGCCTGGCCCCCTGGTCGTACGTGTGCTTTACGACTGGTTATTTTCATGACAAAACAAAAATCTCAAAGGAAAATCTTCGAACGGATTATTATTTACAGCTAAAATATTGCTGGAGGCAATGTACCTTACTTTCCCTACTTGGACCAAATCACTTAAAAAATATAACCCCAAAATGCAAGATTTTAAACGTGTTTTGGATTTAAATAGCAAGTAAGAGGAGGATTGAACAATTTAATTTTTTCAGTTGGCTTTGAAATGTTAAAAATCTAGTACTTTCAAATTTCTTTGAGCAGGTGCGAAATGTAATCCAATGCCAATAAATAGTTTTTTTTCCAAAGAATTACAAACCATCGTCCAGCAGCTTGGGACTTCTCTCTCATAGCCTCCGGCGGCTGGGGATTCCACCCCCAAACTCCAGTCTGTGATACGTTTGAGTAACTCTAGTTTACTCAAAGCGTATCGCAAATCAGACGTTTTCACTTTTTAACTTTTGGCTCCAGCCCTCTCCCTTTAGCAAAATTCTGTTTAAGTGCCAAATCAGGCCACGGCTTCTTATCTTCCATTCTACGATATCTTTATCCCACAAAAAGTTCCTCTTTCGAAAAATTTTGATGACGTCATTGCATGCGATTTGCGGTTTACCCCCCCCAAATAAAAATCCTGGCTAAGCCTATGTTTGAGACCCTTCAAACATTAGTTTTATTGGCGTCACAACTGGTTATAGGCTCCTGAGTCCAGGTTACCAAAATTTGAACAACAATTGCACTTTATTTCCTATTGAAACGCTTTAAAAACATGTTTTCAGTACGTTTAGGTATTATCATAGATGGGCAAGTTAATGCAAAACGTTAGCTTCGTTGACCACTAGTCCGTTAACAAACTTTACACCTCCTTACCGTTAATCTGTTATTTTCAGCTTTAATTAACGGAAGTTAATTAAGTCCGTTAATTCGTTAACATTTTGGGTGTAATTACATTTCGTTTTAATCACTCGCTTCTAGAGCACGTATTGACGCTGTTAAGCTGATTGTAAGGAAATATTTATTGCTATGGAGGTCTTTTGGTGTTTTGGAAGTTACATTTTACAGTCTAAATTAATTTCAAGATAAAAATAAGTTCAAATGCACTCAAGATATTGAGGCTGCAGTCAGTGGCTTAACTGGGGTGAAGGGGCTTGACCCTCTTTAATCAAGTCACTTAGATTCAGAAAATTTAACCTCAAAAAACGAGCGTTTAAACGTATTCTAGACTTGACCTGAAATAAGGGGGGGCTGAAGGTGCTAAGCAATCTAATTCTTTGAAATGACTTCTGCATTTTAGCAATTTAGTTATTCATATGGCTTCAAAAAGTGCGAAAAATACGTTATTTAGTGAGTCTTCCACGTCTGTGGCGCGCTTGAGTTGCTTCAGCTTGTTCAGTACGGAGACTAAATCAGGCAATTATCGTACAAAAAATATACTTTTGGTTCAGCTCTCTAAGCAAAATCCTGGTTGCGCTTCTGGTCGCATTCACTGCTGCAGACAGATTTTTCAAGCGATTATGGGCCGGAAACGAAACCAGCTAAGAAGCGCTGCCGGCCTTATTTTAAAATTGCGCATAATTTGTAGCCGTACAAGATCTGATTTTCAGGTTTTATATGCAAAAGTTAAGTTTATTTCAGTTACCCACTTTCGGCCAGTGCCCTCTCACTTCGTTTACTCTGGCGACGGCACTGTTCATAGTCACTTAATTACATTGTAATATTTAGTGATTGTGATCAAGTATCTCACGGAAAAGACGGCATGAAGAGAAACTGTTTGCGCTCATAGACGTAACCAGAGGGGAGTGGCCAGGGGACCCGGGCCCCCTCCAATTCAAATGCCACCAATGATAAAAATGTGGCAAAAAAGCCTATTGTTTCTTCAGTTTGTTTCTTTTAGCATTTTTCGCGAAACACATACGCGAGTACAACCGTAATGAGCATTAGCGCTGACGACCAGGGGGCCCGGGCCCTCTCAATCTAGTTTTTGCCAACCAATTTTAAATGCGTAACCCGGGTAAAAATAAGGGTTGTTGCTCTAAAAGTTGCTATCTCATGCCCTCATCTAACCTTATTATGATCGTAATGCAATAATCAGGGCCGGGTTTAACATATGACACAGTGCCAAGAGCCCCGCTCTCAGATGGTAAGACTATTTTTTGGTCTTCACCTATTTTTGGCAAGAAGATTTTGCAAAAATTTCCAAAGTACCAGGGGCCCCCACGTAAGGTAAATTTGGCCCTGCCAATAACATGGTTAGTAAGCGTAATTATCTATTGTACCATTTTTCAATAACAACTCGCCTCCACCTTGCCAGTTTTTACGCGACAAAATACTTTTGAACAAAAATCAGCAAGTGGAAATGCTTATTGAACAAAATCAATGAATTTGAATTAAGTGAGCCTTGGCCTGGCCGTACATGTACTCCTGCAACTGGTTATTTTCATGACAAAAAACAAAACTCTCCATGGAATCTCTTCGAATGGATTATTTAAAATTTAAATGAATACTACTAAAATATTGCTGCAAGCAATGTACCTTACTTCCCCCTACCTGGGCCAAATCACATACAAAATTTAACCCCAAAATGCAAGATTTTACTCGTGCTTTGGACTTAAATTGCAAAAATAACTGAACAATTTAATTTTTCGATTGGCTTTCAAATTTTAAAAATCTAGCTCTTTCAAACAGCTCTAAAAACGTGTGAAATGCGATCCAAAAGGCGCTAAAACGGTGATTTTTTGCCGAAAATTATAAAAATTGTCAAGCGAGTGGCTCCGCCCCAATAACCCCGTCTGTAATACGCTTAAGCTACACCACTGCTCAGCACGCTGCCTATATGAGACATTTTTCGAATTTTTTTTTTAACTTTTGGTTCAACGCCCCCCCTCTTAAAAAATCTTAGCTGCCCGCCTGTCTGCAATAAATACCTTACGCTCCGGGTACTAAAAAATAGTTCATGAAAACGACGCTAAATTTTTTTATTAATACAAAGCAAACTAATAGCAAAACCATTAAAATTTGAAGGTCAACAAAACTAATAAACGCACATATTCCATCTTAACATCTCATTAAAAACTTATCACTAAATTTATAGAAAAATATCAAACACCAAAATACAAAAATCTCAGGCCTCTACCACTGTTGCTACGCAGTTAAATAATAAAATTGTAGATATTCCCTTCATATTTGATTACAAATTTTATGTTTTAAAATGTGGTGTGGTACTACATTTTGTTACCAAGTTTTTAAGCAACCGGCAAGCGTAAATAAATCACTAAAAATTCAGTTATGTTTATTTAGTAGGCCTACTTGTATGAGTGTCTTAGCTTTTATTTCACGAACTACAAAATCACCATCAAAACTCAACGACACTACGTAACTGTGACGTTATTATCCTTCGCCCATTTCTTCAGCGTTCTCAGTATATACTCAACTTGTGGATTGCTTGAACTGCCTCGAAGAAGTAAAAGAATTTCTTGTAAGGTCTCACTGAAATTGATAACTACAGTATGTGGAAAAGCTAGATAAATCTCGGAAAAGCGTTACTTCATAAACGTTTTGAAGTACTTAATCTTACTGTTTTTTTGCTTTCTAGATTTTTGACTCTTTTCTAGCACGGCAGTTAATTTCTATACGTTGCAATGCTTCTATTTATCGCAAAAAGGGGCTAAGTAGACACCATAATCAATGTTGAAAGACATCACAATATTATCATAAAAAACCGTGACTACAGATATAACTAGTGAAGCAAATCCACAGAATTAAAGACATTATACGACAATGCCCTATGTGAAACGTTCACTTGTTCAAGGTTACCTCCTATGTGAGAAGAAAACTTGATGATTTACCGTAATTTTGGCAAAAGATTACACGTTTCCTGGAAAAAATCAAATGGTGACTTACCGTGGTTCGTGTCCAGCTACAATTTCTCGAAACAGTCCCACACAAGCTCCTCTTTTCCCTTCCCAATATTCAGGATTTTGATCGAGTCGCTCCAGTACATCAAACGCCTTTGCTGCTATGTAAAATTGCCTGGTCTAAAAAACATTGTAGCATGATTTACACTGACGTTTTTTCAGGACCAAGAACTAAAGTCTTCACTTTTCAACCACCCAGAGGTGTCTAGATTCAAATCGGGAAGCAAATGCAAGCCCGAAGTTGAGGTTAATTAGTAACTGTGAAAAAGAATAGCTCTAAACATAGAAAAAACTCTTAACGCAGTCAATCAATTTTTAATTGCTGGTCAAAAAAATTTCGACCAAAAATTTACGGTAACTCAGAGAAATTTAAATAAAATTGAATCCAGAATTCGAAGATTCTGAATCAGCGTCGGAGCTCTAAAACTCAAAAAAGTATATGAGTGACTATTTGATTAACAATGTTGCTTTGCAGTCGAATAGGAATTCTTTAAACGTAGTCTAATCTTCCGGTGCACCGGTATAAAAGTCCCAAGGCGACAATGCTTTGCTATTAAAAACTTACCTTGTAGCACTCATGGGCGATTAAATGCAGTAAAGAAAACGATTCGCTAGACGTGTCCATTTTCATGTATAGCTCCCATGCTAGCTGTGGTTTCTTATTTCGAATATCTAGAAAAAGACGGTGACTAGTTTTTTCCAAAACTCAACTTAGCGGTGCCTAACCAGCAAGATTAGTTAAAGGCGCATTTTAAATAATCCAAAAACTTAGCAATTCAAGAAAATTTGTTGCCCCGCCATATAATTCCCTAGTTAAATTACTACCAACAAAACGACCTGACTCATAGATTAAGAAACAAATCTTGTTTTTTTTCGCTGGAAGAAGTCATTAATCCCTTAAACTAAATTAGAAACACTGACTAAAAAATCTTTCAGTCTTAGAAAGCAATCCCGCACACAACCAGTTAAATCACCGCAATTTCTAAAACTATTTAACAGCAAAACTAATTTGAGATAGGCTAACTGAACTGAAGGTGTGGAGCCCTTACTAATTGTCTACAGAATATGATTGATTACCATTAAAAATTTTATGATAAGACTGATTTTCTTGCTAAACAGCCAGGTATTGTATGCAGTGCACCATAGAGTTACGCGTTCAATAGCAAGAATCTTCATTATTTATTCTCCATTTATGGTTGGGGCTTCTTTCTAGCCAACACCCGATTTGAGAACGAGGGCTCAAAAAACATTATGATGTTAGTGCATTGTGGACTGTGAGGTCGATTGACTTACAGCATCGTGAAAGCCAACTGAGGTAAACGTAGTCCGACTTTAATTTTTCACTTTGGATCAGAAGGAAAATCTGGAAAAATATTTTCAAACAAAACTATCTTGCCTTGTTCAGAGTTGTTTGATTTGAATCAAATGATTAAATCGCGATTTAAATCCAAATCATGATGTAAATCGACCACAAAGACAGCTCAAAATCAATACAGTTTTAATGCTAAAATTGAAAAATTGTTTGTGGTTATAAAACAACTTTTTCGTTGCTTAACAGTCATTATTTTTCCAGAATCAACTTATTGGTCTTAAGACAGATTTAAATCACCAAAACCATTTTAACCAAAAACTACTACTACTGTAGTGACGTATTTACAGTATTTATACCAATCAATTCAATATGCTTAAATTGATTTAAAACACCACTTAATTAGCAAAATATTGAACGAAGTGTAGCCATCTTCCCCCCTACCAAAAAAAAAAAGTTCAAGAAGCTTAAAAACCAAATCCGATTTCAAACTTTGTTGAAAAAATATTTTTATCAACTCTAGCCTTTTTACTGCATAGCAATCCCATACCTCTTCCGCCTCCTTGTAATTTCCAGTAGCAGCGATGGCTTGTGCGTAGTTAAAATTGTAATGATCATCACTGTACATATAACCCTGAAATACGAAAACCTTAAAATTCAATCATGTTTGATGGTGTTTAGACACTAATCTTTCCAAAATATGCACAGAGCTGGACAGCGCTGTTTCGAGCTTTTAGCTCTCATCGGCAGCCCTCAGCTTCTCTAACAAAGTTATTCCCCAGCTTTTTTTTTTTGTATGTTTTTTTGGAAAGGTGTGGAGTTTGTGGGATGGTAATGGGAGTAGTATTGAGAGCTGCAGACACTTTTTCAAGCATCCACAGCTGCTCTTGAGTGATGATTGTTTTACCAGCTGACTCAGTACAAAGAACACGTTACCGCGTCCTAAGTGTCCCGAGCGCCGCTGAGTTTGGGCTCTGCAAACAACTATAAAGCATTTGCAGTAGCCCTGGTGAATGTATCGTGGCGAGAGAAGCTTGAACTACTACAGGTATCCGAACTAGCTCTCCTACGAACCTTTAAGGTATTCTACAGTCTACAGCCGGACAAGACTCTTGGCCGAACTGGACACGAGACTCTTGGCCGAACTGGACAAGACTCTTGGCCAAACTGGACAAACCTTAAGGGCTTGCACAGCGGCAGAGGCTTTCGACGGTATAAACGATTTTTTCACTTGTGGTACTTAAAAAAACAAGTGAAAAAATCGCTAAACCCTTGTAGTAAGGACAGCCATAGGCTATCCCTACTACAAGGGTTCCCCTTGTGTGACCACGGAAATCATAACCAAAAAGTTTGACGTCCTTCGCGGTCGACTCCTGGGAAATCATTACGACTTCCACTTACGATTTTTTTACGATTTTAATCATTACGATTTCCGTGGTCACACAAGGGGAACCCTTGTGGTAGGGATAGCCTATGGCTGTCCTTACTACAAAGGTTCAGCGATTTTTTTACTTGTTTTTTTAAGTACCGCAAGTGAAAAATCGTTTATTCCCTACAAAGACTCTGCCGCTGTGCAAGCCCTTAAGGTTTGTCCAGTTCGGCCAAGAGTCTTGTCCAGCTGGGGAATAACTTTGTTAGAGAAACTGAGGGCTGCCGATGAGAGCTAAAAGCTCGAAACAGCGCTGTCCAGCTTTGTGCATATTATGACTCGAGCTGCTTTGCAGCTGCAGGGTTGGTGGCTGATCTAGCCACCTAACTGCCAATGGAAGTCGTAATGATTTCCCAGGAGTCGACCGCGAAGGACGTCAAACTTTTTGGTTAATCTTTCCAAAAGTTAACATTGACAGAATTATAGTTGCTGGGTGCTACTATAATGGTCTTTAGTAAACATTTCAAGACATTAAGAGCAAGATTCAGTAATCGAACTTTTCGCTCTTGTAATGTTTCAACTACCCTGACGACGAGTATAATGAGGTTTATTTGACGATTTACTTCCTAAAAGTGGGACGGGGAGGCATCAGAATAAATTAACTTCACAAAGCGCTGATTAAATGCAACAAATCAAATAAATCTTTCCTGCTTGGAAGTTACGTTGTATCTCAAATAGATATTAAACAAAGAAATATCTGTAACAGCTTTATGCAAATACAAACTCAAAGATTTTGCAATTCACTAATAACAAAAAAATTTACTTCAACTACTTTTTTTCTAAATATTAAATATTCCGAACTGCTATCATCATAAATTTATTAGTCCCAACATTCCACATCTGCAAACCCTATCAAACCTTTATCGTGTTAAGATATAACAGCACGTCATCGAACTGCTTTAAAAGGAAGAAGCAGGACGCCATGCATTGTCTTCCGAGAATAGTATCTATATAAAAGATTGCGTTGTCTTCTGATAGTCGTTTCACAAAAGTGATCAGGTATCACATGCATATTATCCCTTATCAAAGACAGAGAGAGCTTTCATTTAAAACAAAATGTATTTGTTTTTAAAAACAATTTTACAAAAGTACGAGGCTAATTTTTGTTCATAATATAACACATAAAGAACAATGCCTCAGCCTCAGCAGGATAAAGAAAACTAAACGCAAAAGCTAAAAGTTTAAATTTACTAAAGGGGATATTTAATGCATTGCACAAAAATTTTAGCTTTAGCAATTGCCCAGCAATGCAAATCTAACGTAAAAAATCGACAACTAGTGTCATATTGTAGCCTACAAAGCTGGTGCTTTCTTAGGAAGTCGTTCAAGTTCAAACATCTTGTTTTTTCAAGATTTATATTTGATACTCTTAACGAAATTTAAGAACAGATTTAGAACAATCTGAGGTGAAAAATAATAACAGCCAGCACCAACCTGAACTTTATTGTTGTTTACAGAAAAAAATAGTGTAATATTGGAACTGCTCGTAGGTTCTAAACAACAAAATAGTCTATGCTCCTACGTGCACAGTAAAATTTAATTTCTTCTAATAATTTCATATACTACATTAATTTCTTTTAATTTTACTCTTTAAATATATACAGTTTTATACACATACCGCACTCTCCAGCCGCTTTTCCAACAAGTTGAAAAAATTGCTGAGCTACCTTGAGATGTTCTTTCTGCAACCACCACAAAAATCAACAATGACATGCTTAATTCCAAAAACAAACTTTTTCTATTTATTAAGAAAAATGTAATGAGAAATTAATAAGTTGTAGACAGTATGCAGACTATAGACTGCAACCTACTTATAAGGAAATTTTAATTGTAATAAAAACACTATAAAATATTTCCCCACCAGGCTGTTTTGCCGCTAGGCTTTTCAGAGGGATGAAAGTAAGTCTAAACATTAAAGTTCAAATAAAATATGGAGGATGAAATATTACAATGGAAAGCTACATAACGGGTGAGGTTCCCTCCTCTACCTGTACCCCTAACCGTAGCCAAGCCAGGCGAACCACGGCGATAAGCACCGCCACCGCCAGGGATAAGCGAGTGCGCTGACTGCCACACCGCACCTCCAGCGGAATCGCAGGCCGCGACGAGGGGTGAACAGAACTAAATATGGCAAATTAATAGAGGTTCTGCGCAATACACTCGCTAGCTACATATTAACTATAGCAATCATAATCAATCTCATCAAGCTCTTTATCTGGCTCACGGCAAAACGCTTACTTTAGTACAAGGCAACGGTGGGCAAACTGCGGCTTGCCGACATAAATTTTGTGGCTCTTGTATTGAATTTTTATAGATTTCAAGTTTTAACCCTTTGAACTTCTTTTTGTAAATTTCAAGATTTAACTCTATGAACTGCCGCTTCTTTGAAAGCAAGATCGACAAAATATTACTGTCACTATAATAAAACAACCCTCAATCGGCCGAGTTTGCTCGAAGGAGATAGCTAGAGTAGAATATAAGGTAGAATACGAAGATAAATTACAAGAAGTACTGGAAGATTTTCAAGCAGATTTTAGGATTTACAGAAGCTAAAGCCATGCTTTGCATTCCTTGTAATTCAATTCAACCTTAATGTAGTCATCAGTCAGTGAAGACTGCCCAGTTCGCTATACTTTCGTCATTAACATGTCTGGTGTAGAAATGGAACTGACTGACACGCAAGAAGATATGTTTCTGACAATTTCTGTAAGTGCCACTCTACCATTGAGTTCTGGCGAAAGGTTCCAGAGAATAAATATCCGGAACTCAAAAGGACTAGTGCACGACTCATTTCTGTATTTTCTACGACTTATTGTTGTGAATCTTTATTTCTCTGTAATGAACTTTGCAAACTCAAAATATTGTACAATCATGACAAATGAACGCTTGGAAGAATTAATTCGCACGGCACTAACAACTTATCGTCCAAATTTTCAGAAATTAGTACGTCAAGTACAAGACTGATATCGATAAACAATCATTGTGTTTTTATTGCTGTTATGTTATTTTGTGTAAACTGATTTTGCGTCTCTTCGCATTTGCATGGTGTTTATGGTTTTCCGCAAGCGGCTCTTTCTTTGAACAACTTGGCCCACGACTGGTATAATGAAAACATATCATACTTCGGTCTAGCGAGCGTAATAAGCAAGGCTTTACAAAAAAAATTTCCAAACTTTTTTGAAGTGCAAAATGAGACTTGGCAAAAGTGCTTGTCAGCGTGGCTAAGAGGGTAAAGGCGTTGTTTTTACTAGAGCCGTGCTCCATAATCTGGGTTCAACCCGCACCCTGGTTACGTTGTTGTGTCCTTGGATAAGACGCTTTACGTTCATTATCTCTGTTTGGTGGCTTTGAACAAGCAGCAAATTCAGGGGACAAGAATTCGAAGAAATCCTCAAAAACAATTCATCACTGGAAACTCCTAAGCAAGTGCGGATTCCTCCAATCATTAAGTATTCATTGGAATAAAAAGTGCGCCGACCGTCCAATAGTCAGCGGCGGCGCTGTCTGGTGGCAATTGGATAAATATGCAATACAACAACAACAAGCCAATACACCAAATCAACACCATTCTGGCCGATGGGAAAATAAGTCCAGTAAAAGATGAAGACCAAAAAAAAGGTCTATGGCCTATATTTTGGGGACATTTTGGATTCTAAAAAAGGTCTTTGGGCAGATTAGCTCGCGTATCTGCAGGCTCATTTCAGTCAGAAAAAGGTTAAGACTGGGCACGGGCCGGATAAAACCTCATCTAGGACCAGACTTTGGACAACTCTGCATTAGATTTGGAGCATCAGGAAACGTTTAAATTTAAAACATGATTAATTATGATTATGAACACATTGAAATCCAGTTTGTGATCTTAAAACGTTTTGAAATTAGAAAAACTTGACACTTATACTTACACTCCCTTCTTCTTGACCCACAGAAGCATAAACAACAGCTTTCAAGACATACTCGTAAGAGTTAGATGGTTCGAAATCTTTGATGAGGCCGTAAGCCAAGTGATTTTGATCTGCATTAAAGATTAAAGCGTTTTGAACAAGTGTTTTGAAAAATGTGCTTAATTTTCTAATTCAAATGATTTTGCACAAGTGGTGCTTATTAGGCTTTTACCAACGTTTCGCCAGCCCTTACTAGCTGGTTTCGTCAGGGCATTACACAAAGCTACAAGAAATAGGCATTGGTAATTGAATTTAGATGGCAATGATGTCTTACAATTGTTTCGTTGGCTTTTTAATATTATCGGAGAAATCCATGGATTGCAAAGCCAAACTGCTCCTTGATTGTTTTAAATAAACTGTAGTTGAGAGTTTCTACCTCCACTTGTCCTGTATTTCAAGAAATTAACTCGCGCTACTATCACTCGTTTGATCTGGATCTACAGGAAACACAGACCGAAAAATCTGCATTAATTAGAGCCAACTCTGGGACAGATCTTTTCTGATCCACTATACGTTAAGACTAGACGCGATGAAGAAAACCGCAACTCAAATCTTGGTCTTATATAAGCCTAACTATAGACCGTGTAGTTTCGAAGACTGACCTTGTCGTAAATAATAAACGGCAAGATTGAGTCGTGCCTCCTGTATGATGTCAATTAGTGGGGGAAATACACGTAGAGCACCGTCACCTTCGCGAAACACAACCTAAAAATACCACTTAGCTACAGCTAGTTTGTGCGATATTGATCTACAGACTAACTTTCTACATTTCACATAATACCTAAAGAATACAAAATTAAACAATCAGAAGAGATATTTCGAAATTCAAAAAATTAAGCAAGCATACACTACATTCATTTTTGTGATTGAAACCTATATTACAAGCAAACACTGTCGAAAGTTCCGATGTCAAACAAAAATTACGACACTGCACCTTGTTGTGGTTGATTAAATCAGAGCCGAAAAAGTGCGATTGTTGTGAGTGGTGGCTTAGTAATTGTTTCAACTCTCCTTCAGCAGATTTGCCATCGTAGAGCCGAAAATGATTGCAAGCTTTCAAATTAATGCCAATTGTGCTTTCAGGAAACACTTGCAAGTATGTGGATAGCATCTCCTACAAAACAAAATCGCATTAACTGATACCTGTATATAGAGGTGGGCAAAGCGCAAGTTTAACAATCTCCGCTATTGCGAAAGTACGCTGTGGACCAATGTCCTTAAAATTTACTACGGATTAATTGCGCAGCATTTTCACTTTTTTTTTGGTTAACAGCGCAATTTTATACCTTAAACCTAATTTTATTTCATTTCAATCGTAACATTGTCATATGTTGGCCTTCCTTAACAAATTACTTACTCCTTTTCCGCCTGAAAAAAGCAAAACTGCAGAATTTGAATTGTGTTTTGTTATTTTAATTTCGGAAGTTACGTTGCAATTCAACTGAATCAAAAAGTTCGTCTTGGAAATTGCACTGCACTTTCAATAATTTGAAAAAATCGTTGTGCTTTGTAGCGCTGCGCTTCGGGTAAAATTTTATGCATGCCAGTGTCCACCAAACTTTCTGGAAAACTGACGGAAATGAAAGTCACTTTTCTTAAAATGCTCTGTAACAATTTTTTCTAGTTTATTTATAATGTGCAGTCGGCTAACACAGCACTCAGCTTTACTGACAATTCTTAGAGCTAATATTGTCTGGTAATTATGAATAACTATTTTTCACCAAGTTGCACGGCGAAAGAACCTTTCGGTCTTCGAGTCAAGCTGGCACCTGCCCAATTCTCTACCGTACACGGTGGAGGCTTCACACTGTCCCGTTTCTTTGCTGAACGCCAAGCAAGAAAAGCAGGGAAAACCTATTTTTCCAATCTTTGGTCTGACCCGACGAGAAATGAACCCAAGTGTACCGTTTCAGTAGCAGTCACTTTATCCACTCGACAATCATCGGTAACCTTTCTGGGGGTGAGTGGGCGACGGTATGCAGTATAAGCGTAATCGTGATGATGCCCCCATCTTGCTGAAGACTTGAATAAAATCAATGGAACGGCACTCAGCATATTCCATTAATGCGGCACTGCGGCAGGCCTACGGCTTTGAAAACTATAATTTTAACTACTTCTTCGTCTTATTGCAAGCAGAAGTTTGTTTACATCCTAATAACAATTAAAGTTCGAGCACACAAAACCACAAGCTTTCATGTGTTTTAGATATTAATGAAGTTCACTGCCAAGCGGTCGCAAAAGGTTACTAACAAGACCCAATGGCAATAGTCGTCTATACTCTATGTAGTGTGGAACTACCCATTCAATAAATAGTGTGAAAAATGACATTGGCACTTCTGCTCTGTGTTCTTAAACACATCGCAAGGTGTATGGTGTGGCATTCCATTGAAAATTGCTTTTATCCACAAAACTAGGTAGTTCCAAGTTCCGACCCACCCATTAAAAGTGAGCCTACCTGAGACACGTCGAAGTAATCCATTTTGTAATAGCACAAAGCAATATACACATTTATTGCAATGAATTCCCTGAAATAACAAATGCAACTAACTGATACACAATGCCGCAACGCATTAGCACAAACTACTCAAACGCATCATAACCGAGAAGGTTTAATTGTAATTGTGATAACATCTTTATCCACTAAGTTACCTAGGCCAGAAGACAGCGAAGACTTTGCAAGCTGTCACCAGCCCACCTGTCTACCACACACGGCGGAGGCTTCACACCGACCCTTGCTGAACGTCAACAGGAAAGCTCTTTAGTGGTGTAAAAATGACCATTTCTCTTTGCATGGTTTTCAGTCCAGCTATGGTTCTGTGGGGTAGAATTTGCGCTGCACCATGCTTTCATCCACAGGAAAGAGCCAGTAACACCAGACAATCGACTAACATACCAAAACCAACCTACAGTGCTTAAATAAACGGCAGTTCATATGATGCATTTAATCAAGCAGTGTGTATTCGAAAGTTGCCAACATATCACTCTTCCTTTACTCACAAGAATGATGAGTAAGAATTGAGTTGATTTATATACGCTTTATCGTGTAGGGCAAATGAAGTCATCAACTTTTTCACAAAGGACCAAGTAATCCCGCTAAAAGCAGCAAGCTGGATCCACAGTACGTGTGAAGTTTTCAAAACGGGAACGAAGTCGAATTTAATTAAAAATAATAGAATACCAAATTTCAGTAATTATGAAGTTGAAATTTATCTTTGAAAATATCGCCTATATTACAAGCAGTATTTAACCAATACACAAGGGTATAGCTTCTCGAAACAAGCGACGGGCAGAAAAAATAGATACCAAGGTGGAATTCTGCCTCTAGTTTGGTGACTGCTGATATGGGATAAGCAAAACCGCTTACTTGTTTAAGAAAATCAAATGCTTGTATATGTTGAGGGCATCGTGATAATGGCCTCTCAAGTAATGCAAACCAGCCAGGCTCAGCTGGTCTTCAACATCTTTGTCGTTCAATTTAGCATGTTTTGAAACCATTTCTCCGTCATTGTGCAGCTGTAAAACGCATTGAAACTATCAAGGTGCTTTATTTCAGCAGAAATTTTTTTGCTGGAAAGAAAGAGTAGTAATATTATAATTCTCATCCATGCACAGTTCACACTTTTACAACTTAAGTTTAGAGTTTGGGTGGGATTTGAGTCAGGGTTAGTCTTAGAGATGGTTTTGAATGAATTTTAAAGTAAGTTAGTGTTATAGTTTGGGTAAGAATCAATAAATAAACAAAGAGATATTTGGGGTTGAACTCAAGATTGTTAAAATCATGGAAGTCAAGTGAAATTGGTAGTTTGGGTGTAAGAAGTCGTGACTTCCTTGCAAAATTATCCCTGGTCAATGTTATCATTATCACTATTCTGAATTAATATTCTGAGTTCTGATTATTATTACTTAACATTCATTGATTATTCTAAAGATTAATTATTCTAAACTCTACATTATTCTAAGCACACTAAAACTTCAAAAAACTAAATATTGCAGAGCCATTTTAAATAAAACAAAAAACGTTACACATATTATTCCACTGCACATAGTAAATAAAACAATCGCAATGTACCAGCAATTCTGGTGAGTCGGAATCCCTAATAATCTATTGTTTGACAAACGTTCTTTCATAAAATTATGCAATTACACAAAGCAAGATATTAAAAATAATACATTAAGTCGATTTTTCTTCGCAAGCCAATGTTTTTATTAGCGCATGCCGACTTAATAGTGGTGTATCTTTTGCTTACTATATAGGATTTTTTTTTTTTTTTTTTTTTTTGCTCAACCCGACTCACCAGAATTGCTGGCATACTGCTGGCACATGTGCAGGCACATTGCAGGCGTATTTTGAACAAAATCTTGAAAAGCAAAATCCCGAATTGGACAAAATCCCGAATGGAAAAAATCACGAATTGGGCAAAATTCAGAACGGACAAAATCCCGAATTGGACAAAATCTAGAATTGGACAAAATCCCGAGTGGACAAAATCCCGAACGAACAAAATCCAGAAAAGCAAAATCCCGAATTGGACAAAATCCAGAAAAGCAAAATCCCGAATAGGACAAAATCTCGAATAGACAAAATCCAGAATTGGACAAAATCCAGAACGGACAAAATCCCGAATTGGACAAAATCTCGAATTGGACAAAATCCCGAGTGGACAAAATCATAAACTGGACAAAATCCAAACGGACAAAATCCCGAATGGACAAAATCCAAACTGGAAAAAATCCCGAATCGGACAAAATCCTGAATAGAAAAAATCTAAAATTGAACCAAAAATAGACGAAGTCAGGATTAATAGTGTACTCACTGCTGGCTTGTAAGCACTGATGAATATAAATAATTTGCCAACAAAACTGCATGTCGTGCATCCGCCTGTGTCGTGGTGACCTACAAAAACACCGCACATACAAAATAGAAGGATCAAGTCAAAAAACTTTGCAGTTTTGTCGAGTTAATTAGGTACCAAGCAGTTTGTCCCGTAGCGAAAGCCTCGCACTTATCACGTTTGCCGTCAACTCGAAAAAGAAACTAATTTCATACAGTATTTAGAATAAATCAGCGAGTTTTGTATCATACTGTTCTGCACTCCTCTTGAATTCATGTTCGTCAGCTGTTTTGTTTATGTTTAGAAACTATAAGATTTACTGTACTTCACTCAACTGCAGCATTAAAACATATAATGACCATAACACATAACCATTGAAATGAGGTATAAGTTTCTAAACTTTATTGCTCTTTTGCCGGTTATAGTTTAATTCAAAGGAAATCCTTTTAGTCACAGCAAAAAACATTTAACATTTGAATTTGTAAACTATGGGGCGCCGTTTGTGTACTATAATTTGTACAATGTTTTTTTGCTTATTTAATTAAATAGTCATTTTAATTAAATATACACAAATATATAGTCAAAGTCGAAATAGTCTAAAAAACTGCGCGCAAAATAAACCGTTGTAAAAAATAAATAGTCAAAAACACGCACCAAGTACACCGTTGCAAAAATAAATTGTCAAAAAAACTGCGCTTAAAATAAAGCGATGCAAAAATGCGCTGCTGACTTTTTTGTATATTTGTTAGTGGAGCGTGACAAAGCGCTCTCGGCTGAGAGCGCATCAAAGAGCAGCCGAAGGCACTTCGTCACGCTCCACCAACAAATATACAAAAAAGTCTGCTGCGCGTTTTTGCATCGCTTTATTTTGTGCGCAGTTTTTTTGACTATTATATTTGCAACGGTTTACTTTGCGCGGATTTTTTTACTATTTATTTTCGCAACGGTTTATTTTGCGCGCAGTTTTTTTTGACTATTTATTTCGACTTTGGCCATATATTTTTGTATATTTAATTAAAATGACTATTTAATTAAATATGCAAAAAGGTATTGCACAAATATGGGAACACAAACGGCGCTCCATAGTAAACATTCATATCAAATTTTGTTCTTTGACAAAAAAGAAAGCAATACTGGAAACAATGAAAATTTTATTTTCAGGGAGTTTGTCCGTCGGTTAATTTCCTCTTAACCACTTAAATGCTTACTTTTTGCAAAAACAAAACTCGCTGATTTATTCTAAATACTCTACTAACTTAGTTTCTTTCTCGGCATACTGAAGGAGTTGACTACAAACGTGATAAGTGCGAGGCTTTCGCTACGGGACAAATTGCTTTGCACCTAATTAACTCGACAAAACTGCAAAGTTTTTTGACTTGATCCTTCTATTTTGAATGTGCGTTGTTTTTGTAGGTCGCCACGACACAGGCGGATGCACGACATGCAGTTTTGTTGGCAAATTATTTATATTCATCAGTGCTTACAAGCCAGCAGTGAGTACACTATTAATCTTGACTTTGCCTATTTTTGGTTCAATTCTGGATTTCGTTCAATTCAGGATTTTGTTCGTTTTGGAGTTTGTCCAATTCGGGATTTTGTCCATTCTGGATTTTGGCCAATTAAGGATTTTGTCCATTCTGAATTTTGTCCAATTCGGGATTTTGCCAAATTTGGGATTTTGTCCGTAAACCATGTAGTAGTGCATTACCAGTTTTCAAAGGTTTCCTAGACTATGGCTTACGACAGCGCTGCCCAAAGTGCAGCCCGCACTACAACTTTTTGCAACCCGCGAATGCCCTCGAGATTTAATAAAAGTTTCTTTCGATACTCCAAAATTTTTCACCTTAAAATTACTTTTGAAGTTGACGCTGGTTTTTTCAAACCATATTTTTCGTGAATCGTAAATGTTATTTGGTTAATAACGCCAATACAAGTATATTAGAAAGTAGCAAATTTGCATTTCGTCAGCCACAACATAAGCTACTATATAACTTTTTTCGTTTCCTTATTTATATTTTCATCGCCGCGTAGTTTGCATTCCAAAACGAAGGTTGCAGCTGTACTATACTTTACAGCTCGACCAAAATGTGTTCAGTATTGCAACTCTAATTCGATTCTTTGAAGTGCTTCTAAAAACATGCAAAATTTCTTTCAAATGGGGTTAAAATAGCTTTTTTTTTAATTGCAAAAATCGCTCAGCGGGAAGGGGCTTTGCCCCAGACGTCTTTCATCATACATTTTCAATGCGCAGCAGTTTATTCGAGACGGCCGCTCCTGGATAACTGATACTTCACAAATTTCGTTATAGAAAAATGTTAATTTTTGGTTCAAGGTTCAAGCTAGCATCTCCCTTAGCAAAATCCTGAATATGACTGAGCTGTGTAATAAACAGGATTGTTTTTGCTGTCTAAGTGGTAGTAGGACAATGCAAAACTTAAATGAGCTATATTTGGGAAAGTTGCGCAACCGCGGGGGCTAAGGGGGCAGCAACCCCTCTTTAGCCAATTCACTTAAAACATTTAATCTCAAAATAAAAGCGTTTAAATGTGTTTTGGGCTTCATCTGCAAGTAAGACTGAAGAGAATGGACAACGTATTCTTTCAAATCAAATGACTTTCAAATTTTAGCTTGTTCAAATCGCTCTAAAAACGAGCAAAATATAATCCACATGGCGGTGAAATGGCTATTTTTTGCCGAAAAATTAAAAAACTGCCCAGCGACTGGAGGCTTAGCCCACAGACACCCTTTTGTGATACGCTTGAGTTGCACCAGTTCACTCAGCATGCAGTCTAAATAACTAAAGTATTTTAACTTTTGGATCAAGCTCCTTCCCCCTTTTGCGAAATCTTGGCAGTAACCCTGAGTCGCGATCAAAATTATCTAAATATTTTATCAGAATTGCGTGGCCCGCTAAAAGCTCAGAAAAAGAGTAATGCGGCCCATCCATCAAAAACTGTGGGCACCCTTGGCATAGGATTCGCTTTGACAAGGACTTAAGCTCTGCTTTCAAAAACAACCACGAACTTGCTGGTAACAATGGTACAAGCGTAAACTGCATTAGTTCTTCGTCGCAGAATTTGACACTGGATCGGTAGCGAAATCCATTGCTGATACATACTTAGAAAAAAACGGATAAAAGATTAGTTCATGGACTTCACTTTAACATGAAAACGTACTTGCTTTCACAAATTTTCAATTATTGAACGGTTAGGGAGCAACGGAATGTTGAAAAATGAACTTAATGTACAAACTTAAAAGATGAAGTAGAAAAAGCATATCTACGGTGCTTACCTTCAGAGAAATGTGAAAGCTAAGTCTGTTTCTCAGGGCACCCTGTGGACCTTAAAAAAGGAATATGATCTAAACTCGGGACGTAATGACTGGAACATTTCGGTGATTTTGAAAAGCAGACACCTAGAACTAAAGCAAATTTTTTTAATTTGTCGTTTCAACTTTCAAGACCATCATCAACACTTTCAAGACCATCATTCAAGACCACCATCATCAACAGTATCCTTCATCGGTAGTTTGCCTATCGATGAAGGATACAAAATTGTCTTGACACATCCAGCTTGCTTCAGCACAAATTCTCTCAAGTTTAGGCTCTTCACTGTATGATGATCTAATTTGTTTTGAATCAATTACTTCTATCAAATCTTTTATCAAACAAATATGGTAAAAGTTCATGACGAAGTAAAGCCCATTTTAAAATCTTCAGCTTTTGCATAAGTTTAACAAATTTATCAAGCTTGCAAAATATACAAATGCACAAAGTCTTAAAAATATAAAATATCAGATTATTATTTAACCACTTTGACAATGGCCTACTCATGCTTTCAATGAAGTGGATAATTTGTTTGGCCGTTTCCCTCAAAGTTTACGTAAAACTAAATTCAGAGTACACACCTCGTTGGCAATATTCCTCTGCCTCTTTGTACATTCCCAAATAAAAGCTACAACAAGCAATGTTTAGATAAACTTGAGGATCACAATCAGGTTGATGAATTATGTCGTAATACAACTAGAAAAAACAGTTTAGTCAATAATCTTAATATTCTAAGAATACAGACTATTATTCTCAGACAACATAAGCAATTCTGAAATGAAGATAAAGGGAAAGCATGGAACTGCACACGATTATCGCCAATCAAGCAACAACCACACAAAATGTAAGTAAATAATCGCAAGGAAAAAACCACCGAAGGGTAGACTAAAGGTGCGTTAACACTGGACGTAAACCAACGCGAAAACAAATTTGACGTCATCGACAACTTGCGAAAGGTTTTAATCGGTGGCAAACTTCGCAAGCGGTTGCTTAAATTCCCTTAGACAAAACTGTTTGTGAATGGTTGGCCTATTTTGAGCAAGTGAGGCAAGCGACCACCCGCGAAGGTTGCCAACCTTCACTTCGCGACCAGTGTAAACGCATCTTAAGGGTCGTACGCACTAACCTTGATCACTTTAATCTACGGATTAACCAAACGTTTTGGGAAAAGTTTCGATAAATAGCGGAAAAATTTGCAAAAATGATTATGCTATTCAAAGATAACTTCTATAAACTTGCGAATTCAGTTTATTTTTATGTAATAAGTTCAACGGCGTGGAAGATAGAAAACACATGATTCGCAGACCAAATTAATCCTCGATGGTGCGTGGTACCCTAAACCGATTCAAGTTCATCCATTGCTAATTTACCGGTTCTAGAAATAAACATAACACTAATGCACACGACGAGAAAAAAATCAAGTGCCAAAAAACTAACTTGCATTTATGAATAAACTTACCTTTCTAATATCAAACTATGTCAAAGTCTAAGTTTGCATCTCTTCGAATAATGCTTAAACGAGGACTAAAGGCAAAATCAATGGGGTTATCTAAAGTTAGGCCAATCGTATTAGACTAGATTAGCTTTGACTCCATTCTTTTTGACCCATCCGTTGCAGAGATATTCTACTTCAAACACGACGTCTTTGACTCTAATGTTATAAATTTCAATGATTTTTATTGGCAACCCTGTCGTTGATAAGCATTAGAGTCTTAACGACGCCTTTTCAGTTTTAATCTAAAGCAACGATTGCCTACTGCATTGAGTCGTTTTGCTACGCACTAATCAGTTTGATCGTATCACCACAACATATCTGAGCTGATGAAACAGTAGGCTTTTCCGTAGCCTAGCGATTTCAGAAAATCAAGCTGGCAGATACGTTTCAGTCTAAATCCTAGCCTAGTCTACAGTAGTAATAAGGTGTTTATTACTAGGCTATACAGTACAAACTGATACCTGATAATAAGACAACCAATACTTGAGTAGGCCTATTGCATTTACTTGCGGTATTTTGTGACCTAGAATAAACTTTTCCATCTAAGTTCAAAACAGTGGCCTACTAGCCTACTCTTATAACTCTACTAGCCTTACTTTCGCTTGCTCTTAGACATTTGTTACCTAGGCAATCGTACAGCTCGGATCGATTCTGCTGGCAAGATCAAACTGATTAGTGCGCAGCGAAACTACTCAATGCAGTAGCCAATCGTTACTTTAGGATAGAACTGGGAAGGCGTCACTAACACGCTAATGCTTATCAACGACAACGTTGCTAATATAAACTATTAAACTCTATAACATTAGTGTCACCGACGTTGTGTTTGAAATAGCAGAGGTGGAGTCCTCGAGGACACATTTTCAAGTTCTTGGCCTTGGACTCAAGTCCTCGAAAATTGCCCTGTCCTCGGCTAGAGGACAGCATTATTTTTTGAATGGTTTAAATTTTGTAGATCGGCTGAAAAATGTTTTTCTAGACCGTTTTTTTTTGGAGATCGACCGAAAAAAAAATTTTAAGACCTTTTTTCTTAGGAAAACACTTGCATTTGTGTCCTTGGTCCTTGGCCTCGAGCATTCCTGTTCTTGGCCTTGGATTTTTTTTTGTGTCCTTGGCCTCGAGCCTTGTGTCCTCGACTCCACCTCTGTGAAGTAGAATATCTCTAGAATGGCTAGGTCAAAAAAGATGAAGCCAACGCCAATCTAGTCTTATGCGATTGGCCTAACTTTAGATATCCCCATTGATTTTGCCTTTAGTCCTCGTTTAACTAAAAAATTTTCTTCAAACAAAACCATCAATCAAAATCTAATAAAAAGTAAATACAAACAAAGTTTGGTATCTTATTCCAGAACAAAATAATCTCATTGCAATGCAGAGTTTAAGTTAGCCTACGTACATCATGTGCTTTTTTGTAGTCTCCTGTGTGAAAATAGCAGTATGCAAGCCACATTTCCATCTTATTTCCCGCTTTTCCTGTACTTTTATGAAACTGCAAAGCACCAAAATATTAAGACTTGTTTTCTAACACGCAAATATTGCTCATCACTCAATGAGTGAGCATTGATGCACGAACCAAGTCAACTGACCGCGAACCAACTGGACGCTGAACAAACTCACCTCTTTACCAACTGACCTTCGAAGGTGCGAATTCGCCTATCATCAACGTGAAGCACTGTTACTTTGATATTATTCGTACAAGTTCAATCAACATTGAAGCCATGTTATTAACTCAACCAACAACATGTTATAATTAACCAAAATATCTCAAACGGGATATAAACTAATGTGTTTTACGTTAAAACATGCCATTTTTTTCGAAGTCTGACGCATATATACCAAAACTGTTGTTAATTCTATGCTCAGCCTACAAGGGCCTACACAATAATCTTGATTGGTTAACCAGGCAGAAAATTAAAATAAGGCCTAAAAATCGAACCATCTCAAATGAATCAAGACATATGGCATTCTTAGTAATGTTTGAACCAAAGAGTTACTATGGTACGGTATGAGCTTCCGTAATCCGAACCTTCCAAAATATGTCATGCCGTAATTCCGTACTTCATTAAATTACCGTACCGGTACGTAAAAGTACACTAAAGAATGGAAAAATTTTCGTAGTAATTCGTCATCGCATTCCTTATTCTGCTAGAAATTTCACCAAGTCATCCTTTTATAATGTCACAAAAGTTCGAAAGGCAGGGTTGCCAATGGTGCGGAATCCAATGATGAAATACATTTTCCAGGTACTTGCAAAATAGTGGAACAAGTTTTGGGGCACCTCTTTACTACCTCAAGTAGTTCTCATTTTTTCAATAAAACCAATTTTAAGCAGGATCTTTTTTCGGCCCAAACAAACACTGGAGTTGGTACAAAAAAAATAATTCCGTATTTTTGTAACGTATCATACTTTTCAACAATACCGCTCGAAATTCTGTGCACAGTACTTTTTTTCAAAAATCTAATCATACCGTACTATATTTCTGTTCAGTGCCATAGCGTGATAATAAGTCATATCTGCTGTGACGGAGTTCAGTGATCCGCCAGAAAAAAGTTGAGATTTTTTTTGAGTGGCAACATCTGGTTTAGACCTTTTTTTAGTTGGATAAGTTGGAAGAGTTATGCATTTGGATTAAGGTGGTTTGTTTTGGATTGGTTGGTTTGGATTATTAGCTTGAGCTTTAATGTGGACACTCTTACACTGGCTCTGAAAAGTGGAAGATATGCAAGTTAATTTGTTTACTTTTCATGCCTATTTTAAGCCATTGGTGAAGTAGCTGGTAGCCTACCGATATTAGTTGTAACTGAAGGCCATTTAATGTCACAACAGCTTTTGAGTTCCTTTATGGTGTGCTTAAGTTTTGGTAATTGGAAATGGCTTAGCCTGGTAGTCGATATTGCATACCGTAACCACGATACCTCAGATGTACTGGCAGTACCTCAAAGATACTGGCTGATTTATCATTGGAACAAACGACGCTCACGTCGCGTGTTCCTTTGTTTTTACTCGGACATTTTCAAACTAATAAGTGCGAAGTTTCCGACTTTTGCTTATAACTCGAGAAACGTTAGGTCTAGTTACATGAAATTTTGACAGCAATTTGAGTTTAATAAGCTATATGCTTGTACCAAATTTCAAGGCAATAGGTCACATCACTTCGGTTTTAGGACCCGAAAACCTCTTAAAAGTTTGACTTAAAAACGGCCTTATTCAAAGACAGCTTAAATACGGCAAAAAATATTTTACATGGTTATATCCCTTAACATGCCCTTTTATCCCTACCAACCCATTTTTGGCAGCGATGAGCTTTTTTGTTTTTATGGTTTTCCTTTTTTTTTCTTCCAAAATTTTGTACGCTCTTTTTCTAAACGACAAAACATCAAAATCTAATTTTGGTGTAAAGTTGTTGAGCTTCAAAAGCAATTTTGTCTCGCAAAGTCTCATTCTGCAATGCTTCATCAGTTCCTCTGAAGTTTTCGTTTTCATTTTAACTGTCATTTCTAGTTGTTTTCAGGGAAAGAAAACAGGCCCGCATTCCACAACCAGTTTGGGCTGAGCCCTCCTACAGAAAATCAGTTGATAATACGTATAATGTGTATACTGGTGTTTTAATTTGAACGCCCTCTTGAAATATTTTTGCTTCCCTAAGCATTTGCTTCTAGTTGCAGGCCTGAAAAGAAACCGAAGCATGTACAGGCAGTGACGTTTCAGGGGGCCAAAAGGAGGCATTCCATCCTTAAATTTTACAAACACGGGAAAAAATAAGCTCTAAAATATGTACAAACAGTGCATTTACACTCATTGCCTCCTTCAATTTTTTTTCAGCTCTACGTTAGTGTTTACACGGAGTTCAATAAACCTTTATTGAAGTGCAGAATATTCAAGGCTCCAACATGGGAGCCCGTAAAGTGAGACCGCAAGGCAGACACAATTAAACCAGCACTGAAAAAATTGCGTTCCAATGGCGCTGAGTTAGCAGGAATGCAAAGACAGCGCAACGTCTGAAAAGATTATTCACTTGCAGTTTTTTCTCACAACTAAACCGAAACCTAAAAATGGAACCGGTTCAAAATAGAAGCTGGTTCCGTAGGATTCGGTATTCTGAAATGGACATTTCCAGCTAAAATTTCACGTAGCGTAAGCCTTTTCCACATGCAATCATGCACGCTTTATTGTAATCTGATTACGAGATTTTAACGTATATTTTGCACTTTGTTGCTTTGTGTCGTGACCCAAAAGAGGGGGGGCATGGCACAATAGCCTCCCCTCTACACACGTCTTGGATTTGCCTTAATGGTCACAGCATATTAGTCACAGCTTGAAACCATTCAACAATTGTTTGCAAAAGGTGTGATTTGATAATACTGTTTTTTTGTGAGTTTTATTTACAAAATATATATGTATATTTCGGTTGGTGCTTAGATGTCTTTTAGTCGCAAGAAAGGAGAATTCGACCGGTGTTTCAACCGGCTTGACTGGCTGATCGAAGAATCTTGACCAGACCAGCCGGTCGACCCGACCGGTTTCCATCTCTGGTCTGATCATCCAGCGCTCAAATCTTGATGGGGAGATGCTAACTCTCAATGGGGAGATGCGTCCCCCCTACAATTTAAGTATTGGTTCAAATGGCTCAAGCTTGGATAGGATTTTTTTACATTGTCAGTCGATAAAATATATATTATGACAACGTTTGAATTTCCAAACCCCCTTGGGTGTCCCAGAAGATATTTCTAATTATCATATTTATTCGAGTATAACGCGCAAAATTTTGTTCTAATTTTCAATCAAAAATTAAGGGTGCGCGGTAGTACACGAATTTGGTAGTGAAAAGTGAAATCAAATTCTTTCACAAAGGTTTCAAACACTGATGCCTGTATCCACTAGGCCACGTTTTATTGAATCCATGCGTGCGCTCGTGCATGCACATACCAATGCGAGACGATTTTGTAAGCGCACAGGCATATGCAGCAGCTGAGCTTGCATTGGACATTCCCGCCACGTTGAGAATTTGCAGTTTTCACCACTTGAGGCAAAATTGTTACAGAATCAAAATCAACATTGATGATGCAACATACGATTATCAATAAATTTTTGGTCATAGCCGCATGTCTTCAACAGCACTTGTCACTCACTATCGTTGGTCTTGAGCTGAGAAAAAGTGAAAAAAAAATTGTTCCAATTTTCATAAAAAAATTAAGGGTGCTTGCTTAGCATACACGAGTGCGCACTATACTCAAATAATTACAGTAATTTCTTGATGCGAAAGCGAAAGGTTTTTATGGAAAGCGAAAGGTTTTAAATCAAAACCTTTTTAAATTAAAAAGTTTTAATAAAACATGTATATATGGTTTATAAAAAACATATATACAAAAAATATATGTTTTTTATAAAAACATAAAATAATATGGTTTTTATGTCATTGTTCAACCCGTGTAGGTGGTTCACTGAGATTGCTTCTCAGCAAGCTCCCATCTAGTTATTCTATGACTGTGTTATCTACAGCAAATTTGAGGCCGAATTATTTCTTATAGCTCATGATTAAATTACTGAAAAGCTTGACTTGGTAATTTAAATTAGCCTACCTTACTTTAGATCTTAATCCACTATGAGTAAACTACATTATTAACTGATTGTATTGAAATTTGCTGCCAAGTACTTGGTATGCCTTGGTTCTGTTTAGAATGCGTTTGCTAAATTTTCTGTAATTGCTTTTACAGTTACTGTCATAATTGTCGTCAGCAAATAAATCAATCCTATACCAATATTAAGCTGGTGGTTTCTGGAGGAAACAGATTGTGAGATTGACCCCATGACGTGTACCACTTTAACCTACACTGCACAGTGTACACATACCTTTGCAGTTACATCTGCTAGCAACCAGCAATCGCTAATGTACGAAGCAACATTGCTTTTTGGGTCTGCTTAATAAAACCAAGTATAGCACCGATACAGTGAGAAATTTATGGTTACAATCAGTACTGAAATTGTAAAGGGAACACACAGCCCCATCGAGAATTAGGAACCCCATCGAAATTCAGCATCCCCTACGGAAAAGAAGCATTCGATCTTTTTTCCAGTTTCCACCAAGAGTTTGGCCAAAAAACATCCATTTTGTACGTGGAAATCTTATGAGAGTAGATATTTTTGCTTTTCCGCCCAAAAACGTTTTCATTCCAATTGCATCCAATTTCGGCAGCGAAAGCGTCCCCCCATCCAATGCTTTACAGTATAAGTGCTGGTTACAACTTACAATCATATTGTCATAAATAAAGCGTCACTGTTCTGCTACGAAATTGTTAGATTCACTATGGTATAGTTACTACAGCTAAAAATAAGAGACCATACTTAAACTGGAAAATTGTTTAGGTTCTAAAAACTTGCCATACTTCAAGTAAGGTAATTGCACCAGTATAATCTCGCTCTTCTAACATATCATCTAATTTTGGCGACTTCTTTTTCTTTGTCTTTTCAACAGGGCTTTTAACAGCTGGCTTTAGCCGAGAAAGAATCTAAAATATACAATACAAAATGCTTTTACCATAAATAATCAAGTTAAAGTCATTATCAATTTCTTATTCAAATAAAAATCAGTTACTAGTATATAAGACCGATAATGCCTTGAGTGCTTTCTAGTTGAATAAGACTAATAATGACTTAAAGCGGTAAGTCAAAACGTCTCTCAAATAAAATGTTTACGACAGCTTTGACGTAAATGTTCTTGAGTAAAACTGTACCTGAAGTCCAATTTTAATGCTTTACATCTTTATCTGTTTAAGAATATATCATGAAACTTGAATTAAGTATTTTGAGGATTACTTGCTTCAAGTCTAAAATGTTTAGGACCTAAATGAATGCTAGTTGAATAACAGAGGTGGGGAAAGTGCAATTAAAAGCGCATAGCGCAACTTCCGCAACCTCCGCAATTGTGCAAGTTGTATTGCATATTAATTTTTTATTTTGAAACATTGCGGAAGTTGGGTTGCGGATTAAAGTTTTTAAAATTTGTTGCACTTTAATTACGCTGCACTTTAATTTTTTTTTCGCTTAACAGTGCAATTCTGTACATTGAACTTAATTTTGTTCCATTTCGATCGTAATAGTGATAAATGTCTGCCTTCTTAGCAAATTATTTGCTTTTTTTGGTCTAAAATCGCAAAAATGCTGTATTTGCATTGTGTTGAAAAATTTCAATTGCGGAAGTTAGGTTGCGCTTTAACTTGGTACGAAAACCAATCAATCCAACCAAAAAGTTCATTGCGGAAGTCAGGCGCGTAGCCAGGATTTAAAAAAAGAGGGGGGGGCTTTTTTGAAAGAGTGAGACAACTGCAAGCGACCTTGACCCGAATTTTCATTGTTCTCGAATCAGAATCACACGGTTTATCCGAAATTGAGAAGGATTTTTCGGCCAAAATCGGAAATTCAAATGATTTTTCAGCCCAAAAACAGGTGATCTCAAAAAAAAAAAAACGTCTTCACCAAAATTGAGACGGGTTCTTCGGCCAAAATCGGAAATTCAAACGCTGGTTCAGGCCGATTAACGGCATCTACTTCACAACTTCACCAACCAAATTCCTTTGGGGGGCTGTTTTCATTTTTTCAGCAAAAATCAGTCTCAAGAGCACCAAAAACGTGCGATTTTGCATACTTTTCAGGCCAATGGGGGGCTCGAGCCCCCTCCGCCCCACCCCTGGCTATGCTACTGGCGGAAGTTGCACTGTGCTTCAGAAGTTGAAAAAATAAAATTGTGCATTTTGCACTGCGCTTTTACTGGTTGAAAAGATCATTGCGCTTTGTTGCGCTGCACTTTTGGTGTAATGTTAGTTGTGCCCACCTCTGGTGAACAATGAATACTGTACAACAAAAAGCATGGAATACCATTATCCACGATAGCCAAATGATTACAGGCATAGCCAGTACTGATAAAGATATTTTCAGCTACTGTACTAATCTCTGAATGATCAAGAGATTATGGTTGAAATTTACAGTCTTAGCAGGCTAAAAGAAATTCTGCAGAGCCAACAATAGCAATGAATCACACATTCAACAGATTACAAACTATATCAGAATATAGCAGCAATATGCACCCCTGCAGATTAAGTTCAATCTGCAGATTGACAAAACATTAGGGGAATGTTTGGACAAATGGCCAGGTAAATTGCAGCAATTACAAACTAATTCATCGATTATTTCTCAGAACATGTAAATTCATTTTACATTATTACATTAAGTTTCGGCTCATAAGATTCCTAAAGGTAAAACAGTTTACTTCAATTTGAATCTGTTCTTTTTTTTCAAGATCTGGTTTCGGTCATTTGCCCGATATTTTTTTCGATCATTTGAATTATTTTTCAGTCATTTTCTTATCAAAGTAAAATGTACAATATTTCGATTTGTTGAGTGTTTATTAAAAGAATACGAACACAAAACGAAATTTGCAAAACAAGACTGTAAAAACAAAGTATTTTAGGTCAGATTACTTAAAGCATTCTCAGCTAAATTGATACTACGCTCTGCAGCGTGTATGATATAAAGAGACACTGAGGTGATGCAAAAAGGCTTTAAAAAAATGCATTAGATAGCTTAATCTAGTTACAAAAGTTACTAAGTATTTCCGAGTTATTGTAACCTAATTAATGATCACACAATGATCCATCTTTAACTAAAACTAACCTATAAAAAGACTTGGGGTGAATGATGCAGGGTCGCAGTTGTGCTCTTTAATGCGAGAACAACCAAAAAAATACATTACCTGTCGACGTAATTTTTTTTAATTATCAGAACAAACTAAAACTTATAAGCGGGTAAAAATTTTCAAGACAAAACCTTGACTTTAGAAAAAACGTTAGACATAAACAAACCAAGAAAAAACAGCCCTACACAAAATAAGTCTCCCAAAATTTAGCCATCAATATTTCTTCTTCAGCACTTGGTATGTTGGGCTGTGAAGAAAAAGCGCTGGAACCCCTGGTCTTTGTGTTGTACCGTGCAGCATTAAACTTGAAGATGAACTAGATTTGGCTTCGACGACATCTCTGCGACTTGGCGATTTAAAAAATGAACTCAAGTTCGACTGCTTACTGCAAAATTTTGTTTTCTTTCTGTGCTCCATCCAGTTGCTCTCTTTTACTAGAACCACTCATACTCCTGTCAGTTGAGATGCAATCTTGTTTTGACTTTTAAGACTGAATAGAGTGAACTGATCTGAATAAACTCAGCAGTAATATTCTTCTCAACCGCTCCACAGATGGATATTATTTTTCGTTTCATCACTTACCTTTACACAGCAACTCACTCTGTAGTTATCATTCAGCTTTATTTATTAACAAGTGTGATGAAATAACAACAGTTTTTTCATAAAAATCGTATGTTTTTTTTATTTTTTGCTCTTTCAACGCGTAGGCCCACCACATCAATTCTAACATTCGTGGCATACGCAGATTAGAAAAGTGCTTCAAAGCAATAGTTGTTAAAAGAAAAGATCTAACAACAGCTAGTTTTATTTTTTGACATTCGCTCGTAGTGCTACGAACCTGCGATTACTGTGTTGGCCATGGTGAAAAAGTTTTCGGTTATTATGACCGAACAGACCAAAAATATTTCGGTCATTGCTCAAAAAATTGGTCAATGACCAGCAAATGACCGAAAAAAAACACCTAGATTTGAATTAATATGTTTAAAGGTGCAAAAGACAGAAAATTGAAAATCCATGAATTAAAGTTAAACAAGGACTAAAAGCAAAATCAATGGGGGTATGTATACTTGGGCGAATCATATTACACTACAACAGCGTTGACTCCATCCTTCTAGACCCAGCTGTTTCAGAGATATTCTACTTCAAACACGACGTCGGGGCCTCTAATGTTATAAATTTTAAGGTTTTTTTTGGCAACTCTGTCATTGATAGCCTTAGCGTCATTAGTGAACGCCATCCCAGTGCTAACCTAATATGCAGCGCCGCTATTACGCTATCGCATTGAGTCGGTTTACTGCGCACTATCCAGTTTGGTCTTGTCAGCCCAACAGCTATGAGCTGGTAAAAAGAGTAGACTGTTTGGTAGCATAGCAATCTCAGTAAAAATCAAGCTGTCAAATACATTTCAATCTAAACCATAGCCTAGCGTAACAATAAGGTTTTTATAATAATTTAATAGTAATGCTTTGACATTTGCAGGCCAGAGTTTTAATATTTAGTCGTTTTGCGTGCTTCTGGCCTAAGGGCTACCAGCGCAGAAGCCTCGGGAAGAGCAACCAGAATGGCAATTACTTAAAAACAAGCAATGCAAATAAGTGGCTCTTTTCTAGGCTTCCACGTTGGTAGCCTTTCAGCCAGAAGTACGCAAAACATATAAATTAGATTTTTATTACTAGGTGACAAAGTGCAAACTCATACCTGACAATAAGACTACAAATACCTGAGTAGGCCTATTGTATTTGCCTGCGGTATTTTGTGACCCTAGAAGAAACTTTTCCATCTAAGTTGCAAATAATGGCCTACTACTTTAATCACTCTGCTAGCCTTACTTTCGCTTGTTCTTACACGTTTGTTGCCTAGGCTACAGTACAGTCCACTCTTTTTTTCCAGCAACAATCTATTCTGCTGACAAGATCAAATTAATTAGTGCACAGCAAAACGACTCAATGCAGTAGCTTAATAGCGGCGTTGCTTGTTAAGTTAGATTTGGGATGGGGTCACTAACAACACTAAGGTTATCAATGGCAGGGCTGCCAATAAAAACTATTAAAATTTAATTAATATTAGAGGCACTGACGTAGTGTTTGAAGTAAAACGTCTCAGGAATGGCTGAGTCAAGAAAGATGGAGTCAACGCCAATCTAGTCTTATGCGATTGGTCTAACCTTAGATACCCACATTGATGTTGCCTAAGTCCTAATTTAAAGGCGGTGAATCATCCAGCAATTCCGGTGGTTTACAATAGCTAAAATTGAACTATAGTTTTTGATATTTTTTGTTTTAATTTTGGGACTGCGGTTGCAAAGATATTCAACAAATGCCAAAAGATACCCCCCGAAAAAATTTTTTGGAAACTCTGAGTTTTGTTCTTCCCGCCAAAACCACAGTAGGCCTACTAGTTTAGAGAACTGTGGTAGGCCTAATAGTTTAGAGATAGTTTATTTCTAAATAGTTTAGGCCTAATAGTTCAATAAGATTACAGTAGGCCTAATAGCTTAGAGAACTGTGGTTTTGGCGGGAAGAACAAAACTCAAAAGTTTCCAAAAACTTTTTTGGGGAATATCTTTTTGTATTTGTTGAATATCTTTGCAAACTCAGCCCCAAAATCAAAACACAAAATATCAAAAATTATAATTTAATTTTAGCTATTGTAAACCATCGGAATTGGCTGGATGATTCACCGCCTTTAAGCAGCTACTGGTTTGAAAACAAAAACTGTCTCGAAAACTCAGCTACTGGTTTGAAAACAAAAAGTTTGAGCCAATATTGAATGCAAACCAGAAAAAGTAAGATATGGAAACTCAATTGAAATTTGAAACATATCTTACCATGATGCCTTGCCAATATTAAAAAGTTTCCAATGAGGCCAACTTGTACGTTTAGATGAATAAGTAACCAACCAGGGTAGGCCTCGTAAGAAAAAATATAGATTTTAGGATAGCTTAGCAGACTACCATAGCAAGACTGTATACTGCAAATGAATAAATAGGAACAGAAACCATGCCATTACATCCAGAAGTTTCATCATTTATCGTTGATAGCAAGTGAGCTTTTGGAAAGGCTAGTCTTACAATAACTAAATAACTAACCTAAGACAACTAGCAGCTCAATGAGGCAACAAAGTTTACAAAACTTCAATGCTACCAAATGTTCAATGTGATAGCTAAAACTACTGGCACTACCCTGTACCAGCAACCGGTAGATCACCATAGATTATGGCATAACTACACTACTCTCAATAGCACTCCCAAGCACTTCAACAATACCAAACTATGCTATCACTTTGAGTTTTATCAAGAGCCTACTGAGTTTATACACAGAGTGCCCCACATTAAAGCATAAATCCAACAAACAGCTAAATTTTGTTTTGAAAACAATTTTTCAACTAAGTTAATTTAGCACACAAAATAAACACATACTGGTAACACTTGAAGTAGGTTACAAAATAGTCCTAATAAATACACAGAGTGCTTGAAGCATTCAAGATAATGCTTGGAAAGATAGTGTTCTAAGAGATCATGCTCAATCAATGCCTTCCATCAACTGCATAAAAGCGACGTAAGCAATCAAACCAGCTCTGAGTTGCTCTTTGAATGATAGGGTAGAGTCGAGTAATTTCGGCAACTTTCTTACTTATCTTTGATTTTCAGAAAACACTGATTCTTTTTGAACTCAGTTTGGACTGCATCTGCGCTGTATTTCATCTGCAGCTTTTTTAAATCAACACCAATACACTCTGACATATGCTCACTAGCAACCATGTATCACTTTGGGAAGATTCTGAATTCCACACCGGTTACAAATTCATAATCAACCACTTTCCGAATTCAAAACCATTTACAAATCCGTTAAATCAGGGGGTAGGGAAATTGAATGGGATTTTAGCCTATCTCTGTCTTTAACATATTGCAAAAATACTGGACATTTGGGCATGTTCTGACTATGATTTTCTGCTTTGGTGGTAAACTCCACTCTGATCAAGAAAAAAAATAAAACTTTTACCTTGAACTTTTCAAGATTTTTCGCTTGAAAATTGGTGATATTTGCGATTTGGGGAGATTTTGGGTATTTTTCTTTCAATCAATCCAGCAAACAAACTTCTTATAAGAAAAAGTTTTCATTGTAATTTTCCGATTCTGCAGTAAATTCTGGTTCCATCAACACCAGAACTATGAAATTTTACCAACAAATTTTTGAGATATTGTCATTTGAAAATGGCCAATTTTTTGTGATTGTTTTTTCACACAGTATGCAGACTTTGGATCTTTCTATTTCAATAAATTCTATAACTAAACTAGGCAGTGGGGCATGCTTTGATAATGATTTTGTGATTCTGCAAAAAGTTCTACTTCAATCAATACCAAAACTGTGAAATTTCACCTTGAACTTTTTGAGATATATATCGTCGTTTGAAATGAAGCAATTTTTTACGATTTTTTTATGATGTTTAAAACATTGCAGGGTTTTAGATTTTATTGTTTTAAAGGACCATGCAATCAAACTAGGTCTTTACTTGTGTTAAGGTTGCACTTTTTTGTTTATGTGATAAATTGCGATCATCAGTAAACAATCGCAATTTTACCGTCATGTCTGTAGCATTTTTTCACACTAAGAGGTCATTAGCGCTAATGAGGCTATTAGCACAAGATCATTTAGAACAAATATATCAAGCTCTAAAAAACCCATACGCACGCTGCCATGAAAGTAAACTAATTGTATGTTTTTATGATTCACGCTGTTTTTTATTGCATTGCATGGAAGAAGTGTCCAAAAATAGAAAATCTGAAAGTCATAGTTAATAAAAAATAAAGTTAACAACTAAGTTGATCAAGCGGTAATGCGTTCATCTCTGGAACAGAAGGTCTGTGGTTGAAACCAGTCACAGTGTTGCCAATGGTTTGCCACCACTGGAACATTTCTTAAAAAGCTGTGTTGCCTGTGCGCAGTGACCTGGAGATGGCCCAGCAAACTCATTACACACTATGGCATTAGACAGCGAGTAAAATAAATATTTGATTCAATAAAATATGCAACAAAAAACAAACAAATTATTTGTTTTTACAATTAACACTGTTGTTTTCTGCATACGAAAAGTTCAGAAAAATAAAAAATGTGAATGTCAAAGTTAATAAAAAATTAAAATCAACAACTCTCTACATAGGTAATAATCTAATTGTTTGTTGCAACAATTCACACTGTTTAACTTTTTCGCGCGTGTAATGAGCCAAAGCGTGTAACGAGTTTGCTGGGCCATCTCCAGGTCACTGCGCACCGGCAACACAGCTTTTTGAGAAATGTTCCAGTGGTGGCAAACCATTGGCAACACTGTGACTGGTTTCAACCACAGACCTCCTGTTCCAGAGATGAACGCATTACCGCTTGAACAACTTAGTTGTTAACTTTATTTTTTATTAACTATGACTTTCAGATTTTCTATTTTTGGACACTTCTTCCATGCAATGCAATAAAAAACAGCGTGAATCATAAAAACATACAATTAGTTTACTTTCATGGCAGCGTGCGTATGGGTTTTTTAGAGCTTGATATATTTGTTCTAAATGATCTTGTGCTAATAGCCTCACTAGCGCTAATGACCTCTTAGTGTGAAAAAATGCTACAGACATGACGGTAAAATTGCGATTGTTTACTGATGATCGCAATTTATCACATAAACAAAAAAGTGCAACCTTAACACAAGTAAAGACCTAGTTTGATTGCATGGTCCTTTAAAACAATAAAATCTAAAACCCTGCAATGTTTTAAACATCATAAAAAAATCGTAAAAAATTGCTTCATTTCAAACGACGATATATATCTCAAAAAGTTCAAGGTGAAATTTCACAGTTTTGGTATTGATTGAAGTAGAACTTTTTGCAGAATCACAAAATCATTATCAAAGCATGCCCCACTGCCTAGTTTAGTTATAGAATTTATTGAAATAGAAAGATCCAAAGTCTGCATACTGTGTGAAAAAACAATCACAAAAAATTGGCCATTTTCAAATGACAATATCTCAAAAATTTGTTGGTAAAATTTCATAGTTCTGGTGTTGATGGAACCAGAATTTACTGCAGAATCGGAAAATTACAATGAAAACTTTTTCTTATAAGAAGTTTGTTTGCTGGATTGATTGAAAGAAAAATACCCAAAATCTCCCCAAATCGCAAATATCACCAATTTTCAAGCGAAAAATCTTGAAAAGTTCAAGGTAAAAGTTTTATTTTTTTTCTTGATCAGAGTGGAGTTTACCACCAAAGCAGAAAATCATAGTCAGAACATGCCCAAATGTCCAGTATTTTTGCAATATGTTAAAGACAGAGATAGGCTAAAATCCCATTCAATTTCCCTACCCCCTGATTTAACGGATTTGTAAATGGTTTTGAATTCGGAAAGTGGTTGATTATGAATTTGTAACCGGTGTGGAATTCAGAATCTTCCCAAAGTGATATGACATAATAAAGGCTGCCGAAATTTCTAGTAAAACTGGAAATTCCAAAAAGCGAATAAATCATTTTAATTTTTTGTTCTGATTATCTCAGCTGCTTATTCAGCGTTAAATTTGGATAATTCAAATAAAGTGTATTCAGATTTTTGACTAATGCAAAGAAAATGTGCTGCTTAGCAGGCTAAATGGCTGAACAAAGTGTCAAATACGATCTATGATCCTACTTACAATAATCCAAATGAAATTAAAATCCAATCCACAAAATTTTACAAATTCTTGTTTTTATTAATTTTCCAGATTACGATTGCATTCACTAAAACTTTGCTGTATTAAATTTGAATTGTTATCAAGGAATAGGCTTGGCAAATGTTCCATTTGTGCAGACATTTTGATATTTTTTTGATATTTGATATGTTCCATTTGTTGCAGACAGGCAAATGTTCCATAAGCCTAAAAAAACTATCCCTGAGTCCTAACCTTAACCCTAATCCTAGCCCTAACCCAAAGCCTAACCTAAACTCTAACCCAAACCTATAAGTGTAATAATCAAAATAAAAATTTCTGAAAATGAGTGTCGCCACTGGAATCTTTGTTTATTTAACCACGCATGTTCTATTCGCCAAGTCATTTTGTATTATCAATTAAACTTGTTTTAATTCTTGCAATTTTTAACTTTGCGTAACTTCTGCTTTTTAAGTTGATGCTTTCAACATTAAAGGTAGAGGAATGGATTATTTTTAACAGATCCATTTACAAGTTGCATAATAACAAACACCGCCAAGCGCAACCAGCAACAAAGGTAGGTTACAGCACAGCCTAGATAAATACGTAGGTCAAATGTTTCCAAATGTTACTAATAATTCGATTTAATTAGTAACAGAAATATTGTAGCAGCAAGACAACAAAATGCAGAGGTCTCCAAAGATTATCAAATTTTTTGTGAAACATTAGGTCACAGCAAATATTAAAACCAGTTTTAGAAAGCTTAGAACTTCTAGAAAGACTTGCCAGTATCAAACCTTAAATTTTCACACATGCCAAAATTTCCAGTTTTTTGCAGAAATTTTCGGTAGCCTAAATTACCAGACTTCATCCTACTGTATGCTGGTATGCCTATTGAGAGAAATAGGCTATTGTTTCATGTAGGCTACCGGTATCAGTCAATACATTCTTCAAGGAATGAATATCACTAACTTTTCTTTGCTACAACTGAACTTCCTTCAAGACCAGACTCTTTAATATAGCATAACATAGTGGTATTAGATCTGGACTCTTGCAGTGGCCACTGGTGGGGCTTAATAGAATCTGGAGTGTTCCATTGGAGCCAGGCAACACTGCTATTAGGGCACCACCTGTAGTTCTGAGACAGTAGGTTAGGCTCCATAAACATCAGTGACAAGAAAAACAAAGTACCGTACTGGTAGCCTACTGGTACAACATTACAATATACCATAGCTTGTCTCACATGATTTGAAACTACTTTTACCAGTAGGCTAGCCTACCGGTAGCCTATACCTTTTTACTGCTCTACCATGAAAACTTCAGTGATTAAAAAAACGAAGTGACTTGTCGAATGGAACACACGCAATTAAATAAACAAAGATTCCAGTGACGTCACTCGTTCACGGAAATTTTTATTTTGATTATTACACTTATAGGTTTGGGTTAGAGTTTTGGTTAGGCTTTGGGTTAGGGCTAGAATTAGGGTTAAGGTTAGGACTCAGGGATAGTTTTTTTAGGCTTTATTTCAAAATGTCTGCGCAAATAGAACATTCGCCAAGCCTCTTCCAGTCTTCCTTAAAAAAAAATAGATTTCTACTTTTCTTCTTCAACATTTTTATGCAGACTGCAATCGCGCGAAAACCGATTACCAAACAAAATTCATTACCTCATTGCGTCCAAGTTAGGCCAACCTAGGCCTACAGCAGCAAGTCTATACCGATTAACTGCGGTGTTAGCTTTGTTTGTCTAAGTGCATACTGCATTAAAAGCGCAAGACTGTGACCACGTGGTGTCGTTACTCGGATTTCAGTACAATCCATTCCACCGGATACCAAATTGAATTGATTTACTTAGATTTCTGGGCATTGATCACAGAGACCTACAGGTTTATGTGGATCTCTGTGCATTGCTGCATCCTGTTTAAGAACAAACATAAATTCATGTAAGATCACGCGACTATTTTATTAACGCAGGAACGACCGACGGTTGCGTCGCGTGTTCCTTTGTTTTTACTCGGCCATTTTCAAACTAATGACAGCGAAGTTTCAGACTTTTGCTTAGAACTCGAGAACGGTTTGGTTTAGTTTAATGAAATTTTGACAGCAGCTTGAGATTACTGAGTTATATGCTCGCACCAAATTTCGAAGCAATAGATTATGTGACTTTGGTTTTACCACTCGAAAAATTTGGCGCAAAAAGCGGTCTCAATCAGAAACAGCTTAAGTACTGCAAAAAATATTTGATATGGTTATATGTCTTAAGATACCTTTTCATCCCTACCAACCCACTTTTGGCCGCGATGAGTTTTTTTTCTTTTTTCTCCTTTTTTTCCTAAATCTTGTACGCGCTTCTTCTCCTAAACCACAGAACAACGAAATTTGGTTATTCAGTAAAGTTGTTGAGCTGCAAACGCAACTTTGTCTCCAGAAATTTTTTGGGTCCACTCCCCCGGGAGCCTCCCAATTGGGGCCCCAAAAAAACAATTTTTTGAACGGCTAAAGCTATAGGAGGCCAGTTTTTTTCATATCAGTAAACATTTAAAAGACAAATATTTTGACATAGTTACGTGGGGGTACCCCCCCCCCGAAAACCCCCAAATGGACCCCCAACAATCAATTTTTTGAACGGCTTAATGTAGGATGCCACTGTTTTTTTGATATCAGTAGGGGAAGGTCGGGTAAGTTGGGTAAGAGGGTAGGTTGCACAAACGTAATTAACTCGTGATTGGCTCATGGAATTATTACGAGATTTGACGCTTGGAAAGATAGAAGTGTCTTTTATCAGTTCCAATACTTTCAGGTTGCTTCTGTAAAAAACATGGCTGCAGTGGTCAATTATGTTCAAAATATAGTTGTTTTAGGCACTAAACCAATATTGTGAAAAATTATTCTCCGCCTGTTTGAAAGAGAGTCGTGAAAGGTCGCTTTCAACTAAAGTATTTGAGAAAGACTAGGTGCTACAAGTACCTAACAGGGTGTTTCGCTCACCTTTAAACTCAAACAGATTTAGACTGACAGCAGTCTAAACAATATGGCAGCCTTGAGGGTAAATCGGACGAATTTTGGTAGGGCATGTTGGACAGTTGTCCATTATCATTATTATGTTGATTATTCACAGAGCTGGACAGCGCTGTTTCGAGCTTTTAGCTCTCATCGGCAGCCCTCAGCTGAGGATAGCTGAGGGCTGCCGATGAGAGCTAAAAGCTCGAAACAGCGCTGTCCAGCTCTGTGCATACTTGACTTGAGCTACAATGTGAAATATCATTGGAGCTGCAGGATTGGTGGTTGTTATGGCCACCTAACTGCGAGTGGAAGTTGACATGGCTTCCCAGGAGTCGACCATGAAGGACGTCAAGATGTTGCAATGTTGATTATTATTATGTTGGTGGTTGGACGATGGTGCTATTTTGCTGACGATGTTGGCTATTTCCAAGGTTGGCTGTGTTGTGTATTATCTGCACAGGTTTAGGCCTAATGACTTGGCTACACCAAAATTTTGGTTTGTAGGCTAGTCCTTATTGTGACAATTTTTTCTGATTTAAAGTTTTAAGTTTAAGTCATGACTAGGAGCCGTTCAAATATCATATGATGCGCTTTTTGTTCAAATATCATATGACGAAATTTTAACCCCTCCTCATTTAACAATTTTAAGACGTAGGCCTAATTATATCCATCCTTTTGCATTGCATTTAAAGCTTTTTCCAACCCCACCCTCTTCTGAAAGCGTCGTATAATATTTGAACATCCCTCCTACGCTACACCATAAAGTTTTAACCAAAAATGTTAACGGTGTACCGGTACTGTACTTTTTCCTCAGAAAGTTTCGTTATTTTTGATATTTTGTTAGCTTTGCCGATAAGTAGGCCTGCTCCTTTGTTGCTGGCAATTTTCTCGGAGCAGAATTGAAGAATGGACAATGAGCATGCCACCTAAATTTCGTTATTATTCGTTTAAGCCTATGCAGTATAGCGATTATAATGTTTTGGCTTTGGTTCCCACCCCCCAGGTCTTAGTGGAGTGATGCAAAATGATATTACGACTGAGTAACTTAGTCTACTAACGTAAGCTGTGGTTTAAATGTTTTATTGTGGTGTAAATTTCTTTAATTAAATGGCTATTGTTATGTATAGCAGGCCCGTAGCCAGAAATTTTTCTCAGGGGGGCTATGTCCAACGCACCCTACACGGTTGACCAACATACCCTTATATGAGGGTTGTTTAGACAAATTAAGAGCACTTTTTGGATCGAATACTTTGGCTTGAAGGTAATGTTCAACACAAGATTTTTGGCTGTGGTTAAAGACCTAAATGCATGTAATTTTATTTCATACCAAAACGGTTTTTATATCTGCAAGCATTCTCGAGTAATGTGCAATTTACAACTTCAGTGTCCAACTCACCCGACCTTCCCCTACATATTTAAGAAACGAATATTTCAACATAGTTTGGTAAAAATGGACCCCAAAAAGTCAATTTTTTAAACGGGTTAACTTTGGGTGTCAGTGTTTTTTGACATCAGCAGATATTTTTCACGCAAATATTTCGGCATAATTTGAACGGCTTAACTTAGGAAGCCAGTTTTTTTTATATAATTACATATTTAGCAAACAAATACTTTTGACATGGTTTGGGAGTACCACCACCACCGGGGATCCCCCAATGGACTCCCCAAACAACAATTTTTTTGAACAGTATAAGCTAGGGTGCTAGTTTTTTCTGATATCAGTAGATCATTAACCCTAGAAGACCCAAAGTAGTCAAATGACTCTTTTTGCTTTGTTTTTTCTAAAAATAAATAATAAAACATACTTATTAGCATAGCAGATTAAGAGTTTTCGACTTTTATTTATTTTGGTTATTACAGGGACTATTTTTATTCTGACCTAAAAAAAATTAATTTTGACTTTATTTTAGCTAAATTTTGACTTTATTTTGACCTAAACCGTTTTGGTTTTATTGAGCTCCAAATTTTGATTGAAAAAAAAGTTTTGTTTTCGCAATTCACGTAAGTTTGAAGCAGGTAACCTTTTTCACTTTTTATTAACAGCATTTAGAAGGAAATATCAATCAGTCAGTCTTGTGATTAAAGTAACTAATCGCTGCAGGACAAAAACCTAGAAATCTGCACACATTTTCATGTCAGTTACACTTTTTAAATAACCAGTAAATTTTGGATTGAAATTTGCTGTTCTTAAATTTTCCCGAATTTTCGGCCTCATTTGTTCTTAAATTTTTAGTAGAAAATACATTCACACAATTTCAATCTTACTTGGTAAAAAGTTGCGTAGTGTAAAAGTTTTGTCAATTGCTAAAGCTGTGAAAGCAAAACAGTACAGTCCTAAGATTTCAAAAATCTGGTTAATTCGTTGTAAAATACAGTACCGTTTAATAAAAATTGACTTTTTGATTTATGAATTTGGACATATAGTGTTCTCAGCAGGGCCTCAGAGAGAAATTTTTCCAGGGGGTACAAAGGTCGATGCCGGGCCCCCAAATCTCTTCCAAAAATTAGGTGAAGACCAAAAAAAATAGGTCTTAACTGAAATTTAGTCTGAATTTTTGCCCAAAATTAGGTGCAGACAAAAAAATAAAAAATAAAAACAAAAAAAAGGTCTTTATTGAAATTTAGTTTGATTCTTTGCCCAAAATTAGATGAAGACCAAAAAAAAAGGTCTTCACTGAAATTTAGTCCGATATTTTGCCCAAATTTAGGTGAAGACCAACAAAAAAAGGTCTTAACTGAAATTTAGGTGAAGACCAAAAAAAAAGTCTTTACTGAAATTTAGTCAAAAAAGGTCTTCCAAAAAACTTAAGAAGGTCTTCTGAAAAAGAAAACAAAACACTTAACGCGGGAACCTGACCTCTTCCGGGCCCCCCTAGGCCCGGGTATGATGTACCCCCTGAACTCCCCTCTCGTAGGCCCTGGTTCTTAGTTATTTTGTTCATGCCAAGGCTGGCATTCTTAATTTGTTTTTAATTTAAAAAAATGAATTTCGCATTATTATAAAATTATTTTGATAAAGAAGTTAACCCATGCAATTGCATTGCGGCATATTGAAACTATTTGCGGAAGTTTGAGTTGCAAAACTTCATTCAAACACGTATAAAATTGCTCATAACGTTTCATTGGTTCTCAAATATACAGAAAAATGATGAAAAAAAACTTTTCTTTGCTTTTAAAAGAGTTTTTGATCACATACAATTTTGACAAATTTCGACCTAACCCAAAATTTTGACTTTATTTCGACCTATAAAATCTACCTAAACCGGCTCCAGAACATCCGAAAGCAATGTTGGTATCAGGGCTGCGAAGTCGAACTTGAACTCGAAAAAACTTGGTTATTTTGCCAAACTCGAACTTGAAAAAATAGTTTCTCTGAACTCGAATAAAATTGTTCGAGTTCACTAAAAAGAAATTTTAAGATTTAGAATTTGTCGGAATAGTTGTTGTCAATCAAGCCGGATAAATTGAGACTGCGTTTTTCGTAACAGCTGCATAAGTGCATATCTTTAATGCACTGTCTTGTTTATGTCGTTGCGACGTAGAAAAACAGCGCCAAGTATCAGGGCTGCGAACTCAAACTTGAACTCGAAAAAACTCGGTTATTTTGCCGAAATCGAACTTAAACTCGAAAAATTAAATTTCAGAACTCGAACTTGCTAAAGTACGCTGAACTCGAATAAAAATCGATCGAGTTCGCAGCCCTGGGGGCACATGACAGAATTTTCCTCGTTCGCTTTAATAACGAGTTTTTTTTTTAAGAGGCGCTAACGAACGAAATATTCGCTAAATGTAAGAGGTCATTTTTGCACGTGTATGTAAAGCCTTGCGAAATCCGTTACGTCATTCTTTCTCGCTAAATTTCTTCGAGCGATTGCGGAAAGCAGTTCGAGTAAAAAAACGTCACATTTTCCTCGCCAACTTAAAGAGGATCTTGTAGCACTCTTTATGCGTGCAAGAAATCTTTTTGGTTTAGAAATTTAATGGCGAAATGTTGAAAACTTCTAACTCATGCGAATTTTTGCTGAAAATTAATTCAAATCGTCGCCATGTTTGCTATTAGACTGCTAAAAAAAAGTGAATTGCATTGAGAACCATTTGCTGTTTCGATTGATAAAAAAATGCGAAGTAGTGCAAGTTGACAAAAACAGTAACACACTGCTTTTATAAGAACGATTTTTTAAAACACGAGGCTCATTTTTGCTCGAAATTTAAGAAACAAATTAAAAACACTGCCAGCCTCAGCAGCAAAACAAACTAAAAAAAAATTCAAACTAATCAAAGAAACTAATATTCGTGCTGATTCAAAACGATAAAATTTCAGTGATTTTCTTGTGTTTGCAAGCAAAATTGCAACTATTCAAGATTATAAAGCTCTGTTGCTCTGCACAAGCAATTGAGAAATTTTTACGGCAGTTGTTCAACTTGAAAAAAGCTTGCTTTTTTGCTTTTGCAATTTTACGATGCTGCAAAAGCAAGAAAAAAGCCTTCACTTAAGTCTTAAGCAGACAGAGCTATAGGAATTAAACAGTGTTTCAAACATGCCCACTGAAATTGACATCGATGCCCTCGAAATTTTTACAAAATCAACAACAAATGAGACTAAATATTGGCAAAAAATTAAAAACAGCCAGTCTAAACTCAAGATTTACCGGTTCAAAAAAGGAAGAGTGTACTTCGACTTGCTCACTTTTGAAAATTTTTGAAATCTTAAGACCTAAAGTTACTGTTAACATATGAGTTTGCCCACCAACAACCTCAAGGGCGCTTTAGTCCATTTAAAAAATTATAGTATGGAAAAAGTTGTTCTTATTTTACATTGATCCAAAAACATAATTAACTTCTGTCGTTCATTTACTAATTATTATCAGTAGAAGAATTTGCTTGCGTAGAATAATCACGCATAGCTTAAAGTATCTTTTTCCATAACAATGTAGTACATTCAATACGCTTGAACGCATTATTTTGAAGTAGAAATGCATCTGACGTCACAATGGGGTATTTATTACGTACTAACACAGGTTACAAACATCTCGCAAAGAAACTCGAGCGAACTGTTTTATCGTGTGTTGAGCGAGACGGCTCAGAAATTGCAGTTTGTCTACGAAAATTTTTTGTTCGTTAGCGCTTTTTAGCGAGCGAGAATGGCCTTTACGAGCTCGTTAGCACCTTCTGTCATGTCGCCCCTGGTTGGTATACGTTTAATATAATAGAGCCCTGAAAAAATTTGAGGTTATTGACTTTTGCGGGTCCTAGTAATTAAACACCCCAAATAAGTAACAAAAAAATTCGATAAAAAAATTCGTGCAATTTTTTTCCCGTTTATATACGCCATGCCCAAAGGGGTCAACTGACCCCACAGCCACTTGTTTGTATAAAGCTTCAAAAACATACAGCAGTTCTACTCGAATTTGACGCATTCTTTGCAGATGGTCCAAAAACATAGTGAGAGCATTTCCAGACTAGAGACCAATATTAATACTGTAACCATAAACGTTTTCTGAATTCCATATCATCGGAATTTTTTGAGCTGGCTTTCAAACCACTTTGCTAAAAGTGCTTTCAATAAGATATCACACAGCATTTCTAAATTATTGCGCAAGAGTGCTATTTCTTGCTCACTGCTACGTGGCATTATTTAGACAAAAATTTGTAAACCTGTTTGTGATCTGCTTCTCCGGTACCAGTTCCACCAGACTATAATACGGTAGAAGCAAAGTAAACAAAATGAAACACCGGTTGTTCTTATAGGCATAAGGGTTTTATTATTCCATACTAGCTATGCTTTCCTTGCCGACTATGCCTTCTGTACTTGCTTACAATATTTACTAAGATTACTACGTTTACCATGCCTACTATGCTTACTATGTCTAGTATAATTACTACGCCTACTATGCACACCAGGCACCACGGGGGGGCATTTTTGGGCCGTGACCCCCAAATCACTGCCCCCCAAGCGAGAATTGTGCCCATCAAGTGAGGATTGTGCACCGAAAGAAAGTTACAGGCCCGGTGCCATAGGTGGGCATTCGGGCCAGTGCCCCCCAAAGCACTGCTTGTGCCCCCAAAGGTGAGTAAACTTTCCTTCTGGGACAAAAAAAGGTCAAATCGAGTGAAGGCCAAGTAATAGCCAACGATTTTGCGACGAAGACAATTTTTTTTGTTTTTTGGCCATCAATCCCGAGTTTTGCTTCAAAGAACCCCGCCGTCCCCTCAGACAAAGGAAGTGCCTTCCTGGCGAAACCGACCCGGAGCCACGGGGAGGATTTGTGAAGACCTTTTTTATGGTCTTTAACTGCGACTTTGAGGGCAAAATTACTTTATGCCCTTCCAAAACTTTTTATGCCCCCCCAAGCGCGCTAGTCTGGCGCAGGGCCTACTACTATGCCTTTGATTATGATTTTACTCAAAATACTAAGTTTTCAAATTTTGAGTAAAATATTTACACAATTCAACTGGATTTGATTCTTTGTGCCGAGATTTACCGAATTTCTAACTAAAACCTGATAATGTAAATCCAGAGAAAGTCTGCCGGACAATGGAAGTGGTTACGATTTGGTGACGAAGGAATAAATGCGTGATAAATCACCTAAAGTCCTATATTATTATGGCTTTATCAAAAATTTTCACCGCTAGAGCTTCGTAAGTTATTTTAACGTTGCCTAATCAAAAGTTGCATTTGATTGTCTTTTTATCTTATCTACACAATGCAGACAATGGCGGAAAAAAGTAATTTATTTTTTTCTTGGTCTTAGCATGCGCTTGTATTTGTTAACCAAGTTTTCTTTTTGTATTGCAGGTTCTGCCGTTGTAGTTTCCATTTGTGAGGCATTGTCCTTGGTTATGTTTTCCTTTTCGACAAAATCATATTCTTGATCGTCTGAAGAGACTCTCACGACGTTGAAAGCTTTATCTTTGGGCTTGTTTTCCAATTCATGGAATTGCCCGTTCTCTTTATCCCACATGTATTCAAGCCCAATTGAAAACTCCGACAAGACAACTTTTAATAATTTCTAAAAAAAATAATTTACTAAAAATACAGTACAACCAAATTCACCACGCCAAAGAATAGGCCTACAACCTTTTTTTATCTACAACGTTACAACTTCATTACTTAAATGAGGTGTAATCCAGTGTGTTTGTACTTGTACATGATTTACCGTACATACAATGGCCAGTTAATACTACTGTAACTGTTTGCATGCATCTTCGCATAGCTGGTCGCACAAGTCCGTTAATCCTTAATTCGTTAATAACGAAGCTAACTTTTTCATTAACTCGTTAATTCGTAAAAAAGTTTTTTCATGTTAACTAAACTAACTTCCGTTAAGTTCTGTTAAATTCCGCTAAGGTTTTTATCGTTAATTTCTTGCACCATTCATTCATCGTACCGGTACAAACCAGTTTGCACTGGTAACACTTGTTGCGTATTTGTACGAGTTTTATAGAAGAAAGCGAAGAAAGGAGCTCTTTTTTGTGGCAAATAATAAGCTGCAGCCTCGTAAGTCTATAAATTATTATCGATGTTCGCAATTTCAAAAATTTTCCGATCGCAGCTTCGTTTGTGCATTTAAACTTATTTTTATGTTGAAATTAGATTAGACTGTAAAATGTAATTTCCAAAACACAAATAGACCACATCATCAATAAATATTTCCTTACAATCAGCTCAAAAGCTCAAAAGCTGATTGTAAGGAAATATGTGTTCTAGAAGCGAGTGAATAAAAAGAAATGTACATTACATGCAAAATGTTAACGAATTAACGGACTTGATTAACTTCCGTTAATTAAAGCCGAAAATAACGGATTAACGTTAAAGGAGGTGTGAAGTTTGTTAACGGACTAGTGGTTAACGAAACTAACGTTTTGCATTAACTTGCCCACCTATGCACTTTCGTGTCAAATTCTGGCCCACAACACATGACCACTTTCCTCCATAAACAGGTCACATTTACAAAAACTTTGTCACATTCTACAAACCCTTTTCAGGGGTTGAAATTTACTTTTTTAACAACTTGCTCGTCAGGCAAGTAATATCAAATGTCTACTTACTTGCCAGAGGAAATTTCAACTTGCCCGTAAAAAAATAAACACAATGTTTTGAGGCTGTTTACCTTCGGAAAAAAAATTGTAAAATGTACTTCTTGGCAAAAACGCTGAATTTGCATAACACGTGTTAACTATTTCGAGAATCAAGTTTTTGTGCGCGATAGTTATGGTAAGGTGACAAATAAATAACTTTTTTCAAATGCATTACGCAAAAATTGATTTTTCGATTGCAATGCATTTTCAATGGCGAATATTTTGGAAACTACACCAGCAAGAAAGCCAAATTTTTTTGTAAAAGTTATAGGAGCTAAAAGATCTTCAAAATAATCATAACAAAAAAATTGTGAAATTCTTGAAGTTGTGATTAAGCAGCGCAGGGTATATTTGTACTTGTGATATTTGAAACAGAGGTTAACGTGACAAGCGTGGGAAAATTTTTCGCAGAAAAAACGTAGCACTTTGTGCCAAAAACTTGCAAAGCGCGTCTGAGTATCGAAAAATTTGCGTGCGATTGAAAAGTGTTAATTAGGATTAGACATGTGCGTACGATTAAACAAAGTGCTTATTGTGATGATTGCAAAGAGCGAAAATAAACCAGCAACAGCTTTCTTTAGTTACATTTTACTCTATTGCAACAAAAGCGGAACTAAATTGCGTCTCCAAATAATCTGATTTTGATTAATTATTTCAATACGCTGTATTTTGTTAGCTTGCCCATTGGGCAAGTTAAGCCGAAAAATAACTTGCCCGAGGCGATTTCAGCTTGCCTCGGGCAAGCGTTAATTTCGAACCCTGATTTTATTATTTTAGTTTTAAATAGTACATTTTCTCTACCAATGCTCACAAAATCATATTTCAAACGCCTCACCAGTATGTCGGCTTGCTCCGGCGTTAACGTTTCGCCTTCCTTACAAACTGTGTGCTTTCTCAACATGGTTACGATACCTAAATTACAAGAGGGAAAATATGAAGCTTATAATAACGTAAGACCTTGGGCGCGATTTCCGGTCGGCTCAAACCAAAGACTACAAAAATTAATATTCACAGCTTTTCTGCCTGACGTTTAGCATTATAAGGAAATATGAAAGCCTCCACCGTATGTGGTACACAGGTGGCAGCTTGACTCGAGAACGAATGGTTCATTTGCTGTCTCCTGGCCAAGGCAACTAGGCGAATAAAAGATGTAATCACAATACTACAAAGTTCTTTCATCTCCAAAGACAAAAGACAAACAATAGTTTATTTGCAATCTATGACCTTACGCATAATAATAACAATAAATATCAGTCAGGCCGGGTTTTGAGGCCATATACTGTAGATTAGATCAAATTATGAAAACTATCTCCATCAAATTAGGAGCTTCTACCCAAGCAGGGCAGTATGGAACGGTACGCCTCAATTTTTGCTAAAAAGCACGATACGCGCTTTTTATGAAGGTACGGTACTTTGGTACGCTGTTTGAATGTGGGGACTAACGTACCGTACAATGTTTGGAGGCGTCGTATGAGTTGAACAGCTTTAAACTTGACAAAACTAATATTCATAAATCCTATTTTGGAATATATACGCAGCTAAACTTCTTCTGAAGCACGAAAAACAACAACTTTCGAAAAACCTTAGCATTTTTTTAACCTAGGTACCGTACCTCTCAAGCACGGTGCGTTTAGAGCGTACCATCCTTTGATTGACCTACGTTCCCGTACCTTTCAAGCACGGTACGTTTAGAGCGTACCGTTCGATGAAAAGAGCGTAGGTACGGTAAATTTTTGAAGTATACCTTGTTCAAATTTTGAACGTACCGTACTGCCATCCTTGCTTCCACCTTCTTTTGTTGGTGTTTTTTTGTTCGGAAATCAGCTTAATTAATAATTATGCCAATCCAGTAGCGTAGCCAGGGGGGCTGTAGCCCCCCCCCCCATTGGCCTGAAGAGTATGCAAAATACCCGGTTTTTAGCACTTTTGAGGCCGATTTTTCCTCAAAAAACAAAAAATTGTCCCTCCTCCCATTGGGATTGGGACGAGAATTGGTTGAGGACTTGATGTGATTTCGACTTGAAAAATTGGGTGAATTTGAATTTTTAATCACCTGAATTTTGACAGAAATACTGACTCAATTTCAGTGAGGACCTTTTTTTTGTTTTCGAGATCACCTGCATTTGGACAGAAAAACGTACTCAAAAACTTTTCAATATAATCAAGGGAGTAGCATAGGGTTGGGCAAGACCCAGTCTAGATGAGTAATAACAAAAGTACCAAATTTTGTATTTTTATATATACGTCGTACGCGCCTAGCGGCAATTAATTGCCGGTTTCGTCAGTCAAAAACGCTGCATTTTAATGAGAACAACATACTAACCTTTTTTCAGAGTTACAGGGAGTCCCAATTTACGAAGATGAGGTTCGATCGAGTGGGAAAATTGATACAGGGGACCTTCATCTAGTTCGACTGTGCTGGTTGCCTCATTTCCAGACCGAGCGTAATCGAATTTAGAATAACTGGCAAACCAACTGAAAATAGTAAATGTGATAAAAAAAATCCTTGCATTTAAAAAAATTAATCGAAATATCATTTTAATTTTTGTGTTCCCTCTAACTTTATGGCTAGTCGGCGAGTGCCCAAATTTTCTTGAAACAATTATGCCCAAAGCTCTTAAAAACACGTATATGTGCCCCAAATTTCGTACCAATCCAGTATTAAAGTACTGTCATATTTCCACAAATTTGTCGAATTTTCTAAAGCTTTGTTAACTTTACTGTCAAAAATTATTTGCCCTTGCTACAACAAATCGCCGATTCGCTGAAAAAAATCGGCTTAGTGCCAGGGCATGGTATGGAATATGCCAGAATGGAATGGAAGACAATCTTCCATACCAATTCCATATTAGATTTTGTGCATGGTAATTACAGAAAAAATAATTTTCCCACTGAAGTATTCAACACCTAATTAGCTTATACACGTATTATTTTTGACAAATCGCGGAACTTCGGTTGTGTATCTTGCGCAAACAGTATACGTATGTCATAATAGTAAGTACATTGCAATTTGCTGCATTTTACAGTATTACATTGAAGCTTATAACGAGTTTGCGGGGCCCATCTCCGCGTCATTGCGCCCGGGCAACACAGCTCTTTTCAAAAAAAAAAGGTCGCAACGGTGGCGAGCCGTTGGCAACACTGTGTCCGATTTGACCGGCCCGAGATTTGAACCTCAGACCTCCAGCTCCAGAGCCGAGCGCGTAACTGCTCGACAACCAGGCCACTGTAATTAAAAAAATTTTTGCTCTGATTTTAAAGCTGTGGTTGCAAAGATCTGAGATTATCAATAAATAGAAAAAGGTATGCCCCCTAAAAAGTTTTTAGAAACCCTGAATCTCTCCTCTCAGCCTGAATTCGAGGGAAAAAAAGAGACTGAATAATATTCAGAGATGGAGTCGAGGACACAAGTTTCAAGGTTAAGGACACAAAAAAAATCCGAGGCAAGGGTCGACATTCCGAGGACAGAACCTCTCGAGACCCGAGACCAAGGACCGGAATGCTCGAGGCCAAGTATCAAGGTCACAACGCGCAAGTGTTCTTCAGAAAAAAAGACCTTCGCACAAAACATCGCGAATTCTCCGCGAAATTTCAGGTGAAGAAAAAAAAGGTCATGACCTTAGCCCATTTCTAACAAATCTAAGAATAGTGCCGTCCTCAACTTAGGACAGGGCATTTTCGAGGACTTGTAGGCTTTGAGGCCGAGGACTTCAAAATATGTCCTCGAGGACTCCACCTTATTTACCCTTCCAGTAATATCACACGACCAATCCAATTTTGATAAACCTTTTCTTTTTCTGGAAATTCAGGCTGGGAGAACAAACTTAGGGTTTCCAAAAATCTTTTTGGGGTAGGCATCTCTTTGCATTCGTTGAATGTCTTCACAACCGCTGCCCCAAAAATTAGAACAAAAAATTACAAAAATTATATTTCGATTTTAGCTTTTGCTTTAACTACCGGAATTAGCTGGATGCATCATTATCTTTAAGCTTGTAGTTCTTTTTGGTGCTAAAGCTTGGTATTTCTGTTACGGTAAATGTTCTTTAGAAGTTTGGTTATACCAAATTTCATATTCGGCGTGAATGCAAAGTTGTAAGGTAATCAGTAAACCCTGTTCATACCAGATACCGGTCGTTGCATATCTTTGTAATGTCACGCGCACCTTCGCGAGTGCGTTACTTACAACATTGCAAAAGTGCAAACTAGGCTTTGCATTGCTTCCGGTCTAAAAGTTCTTTGGTATGAAAGTATGGAATGGAATATGGAAGAAAATTTTAGTATGGAATATGGAATGGAAGATTGTTAGTATGGAATGGAAACGGAATGGAAGAAAATTGCCAGCATGGAATATGGAAAAATCGTCTTTCATTCCATTCCATACCGTTCCCTGCTTAGTGGGAACACTGTTTTGATGTAAATATTGCTACAAAAACCAACCAATAAAACTTGACATCTATAGTAACCAAGAATAAACTTGATTAGGGTAATGGGCAAGCTCTAGCCACCACTGTTTAACAATGTAGTATAGACACTGCTTAAAGCACTCTTGTTAATAATAATTGCACGATTGTGAAACTTACTCTATAACATAATCTTTGCTTTTATTAGTAAATAGTAGCCCAACTTCGTTTTCAAGTTTAGCAGCCATTTTGTGTAGATTATCCATCATCTCTGATTCGGGTGACTTTCCTAACGCAATCGCCATTACTTTATTCTTTCCAAAGAAAAACCTGAAACGCAACTTATAAACAAACATAGTCTTGTCGCAGCTTGAATAGCTAGTAGGCATAACAAAACAAGGCAAGTAATAGTCAAAATTGCCAACCGTTGAAACAATGATGTGTGACTACTGACTAGTTATTTAATGTCTACACAAAGATTTTTTTTGGAAATTGTTAAAACAAAGACACGTAAATGGCTTTAAGAAGGCATCTTAAAAAACTCATTTTATATATGTTGTTTTTTTAGACCATAACTCGTCAGAAGAAAACTACAAAAAAAGCATCAAACATTGTAAAAGCAAAAACTTTTAAAATATAAATTATATATCTGGTTACTGCCTAACCAAAAACGTGCAAAACAACTTAAAGGAGGCTAAGCATCCAGTCAATTGCAGTAGTTTGCAAGAGCTAAAATTGAAATAATTTTTTTTTAATTTTTTCGCTCTCATTTTGAGGTTGCAGTTGCAAAATATTCAACAAATACAACGAGATATCCTTCCTAAAAGTTTTTGGAAACCCTGAATGTGTTTTCTCAGTCTGAACTTCGAAAGAAAAAGAGAGATTGTGAATTATTTACCCTTCCAGTAACATCTCATGAACAATCCAATTTTGGTAATTTCCCTTCTTTTTCTGGAAATTCAAGCGAGGAGAACAAACTCAGGGTTTCCAAAAACTTTTCTAAGAGGATATCTCTTTGTATTTGTAGAATATATGTAAACTGCAGCCCCGAAATGAGAACAAAAACTTTAAAAAATTATATTTTGATTTTAGCTATTATAAAGTACCGAAATTGGCTGGATGTTTCACTCCTTTTAAAAATATACTACTGATTGATGTAATCACACGATCACCTAAATTATTTTCAATGGCTTATTAACTTGTATACTTTCTGTGAAAAATGATCACTCAACAAATTAGATTTTTCAAGTTAAGTTAAAGTTATTTTATTCTGTCGCAATCATAATAATAAACGGAAAATATTAAATTGAGGGCAAAAAATCAGTGTGCAATTGCTGCGTCAACATAACCGTTATTTGGTGCAAGCATTAAAAGGGCATTGCAGTCGCTAAGTATGGCTCGATTTTCTTTCAAAAAATTTTGACAGATCTGAAGACTAACTTCATCAAATTTATTCTTTCTAAGACCTTCCGTTCCCGAGATATGACAGTTTAGGTTTCCTCTCAGAAAGGCTTTTTAATCTAAGAAATTTTGCCAGGGTTGCCAATTACAAACAAAATTTCAAAAAGTTACTGCATGTTTGTAACTCTCGCTAAGTGCTTTCGGCAATGTTGCTGTAAACACAAAGTTAAAGGGTCAGAATTGTAAATTAGCTGCTTTTCGATTACATTCAAGTTAACTTTTCAAAAGTTAATCTTCTGTCACAATACTGGCAAAATGGCTCCACTGAAGTAAGAGGAAAGTAGTTAACTTTGAAATACAATATCTTGAAAACGGCAAGACGTAGAAAGTTCAAATTCGGTGACAATACAGTTAAGGCTTTTTCCAACATTTTAGTCAAAAGTAAAAAACTTGATTTGAATGCCTCTTTAAAAGCTTCCGGAAATAATGGAGAATTCCTGGGGTGTTTGTTATTCATGTTTGATTTTACTACCCAGACGTACTTATTCTCCAACCAACCTACCTGCTGTGATCCCAACTTTTTCTAACTTCTTTCATGTGGCTACTTCTCATATTGTACACATTAAATAAAAAAATTCTCTCATAAATGTCAAGACTTTTTCTAATCTGAAACATATGAAGACCAATTCATTAAGTGCCCAACTCTAAAATATAAGAATACTGAGTTGAGGTGGCTGTTCTTAAATTTCCCAAATTTTGAGCCCAGTTTGTTCTTAAAATTTGTTGACTACAAGCCAAACTTGCAAAAACAAAACAGTACAGTGGACTTTCCTAGTAACAAAAATCAGGCTATTTCTTTATGTAAAACAGAAATTAATTTTTTGAGTTTTACATTTGGCCAGTGTTATTAATTATTTTGCTCATGCTGAGGCCAGCATTGTTCTTAAATTTTGAGCAAAAATTAAGCCTGGCATTCTTATAAACAAAAAGTGGACTGAAAGTTTAGTTACTTTGACAAATCGAGAATCAAATACAGAATAATACAATCATTTGATGAGCACTTGCAGTCAAAAACAAAATAATAATGAGAAGTGAAGTGAGGAATCCAACTCTTGGAGCAGTGGGTGCAATTTTTTCACACAAAAAGTTGACTAAAGCAATAATATTTGCTGTTCAAGAAAAAAATATACCTTTTTTAAAATATTAAAAATATCCAATGCGCAAAAAATTTTTTTTTTAGGACAGTTGAGTTCTTTATCATATGATGCAAAACATTTGAGGTGTGTTTGAAAAGTAACAGGACTGTGCACTAGGGTGTTGCAGGCGCCCCATGAAATTTAAATTCTAATCCAAACTCGCTCACCTTTTTTTTCAAACTGCGTTTAGTCCAGTAGAACAGCGGTTCCCAAACTGGGTGCCGCGGCGCCCTGGTGTGCCGCGAGACTTTTCCAGGGGTGCCGCGAAAGTTGTTACATTTGTCGTGGATCTCCGCGCACGTGGTGTTTGGTGTCGAGTCTGCTCAATACCTCGAAATTTTATAATGGAAAAATACTGTCTGGAAGATTTGCTTGTAAAACGATTACGTAATAACACGTCACTATGAAGATTAATCTTCCGCATGTGGTATCTTGTGTAACAATTGCCGGTTACAATTAATTATTGTTACAATTTAACAGCTTCTGCTGTATTTGGTTTTATAGCAACCACACGAGTGTAGAACATAACACATTCCATAGTGTCAAACAATATCAGCAGTAAAGCATTAACAATTTATTGGATTCGTAATGGACGCATTTGTTACCAGTACTTTACCTCAGAAGAGGCAGATGGAAGTTAATGTAAACAAAGAAAAAAGTGCAGCAAAAAAGACTAGAAAATACGACAGCAGTTATCTCAATTTTGGCTTTACAGTCACAGAAAGGAAAGGCGTTGAGCATCCGAAATGCGTTATTTGTTGCGAAGTTTTAGCCACGGAATGTATGGTACCCAGTAAACTAAAACGCCACTTAACTACAAACCACAGCAACTTAGATGGAAAACCACGCGAATTTTTCGCTCGTAAGTTATCAGAAATGAATAAGCAGGCGGTCTTAGTTTCAAATTTTTTGCACACACCTGCCAAGGCACAGCTTGCGTCTTTTAAAGTTGCGTACAGAATTGCGAAATGCAAAAAACCCCATACTATTGCAGAAGAACTCGTGCTTCCTGCTGCTCTTGATTTAGTCTCAACAATGCTTGGAGAATCAGTTGCTCAAGAACTAAAACTTGTTCCACTCTCAAACAATACCATTTGCAGGAGGATTGATAAAATTGCGGATGATATCAATGATCAGCTGGTAGCGAAAATGCGCGAAAATGAGTTCAGTTTACAATTAGATGAGGCAACAACCAGTAGCGGCAATAAAGATGCTTATTTAATTTGTTACGTACGCTTTATTGACAATGACAACAACATCATTGAAGATTTGCTGTTTTGTAAACCCATTTTGACAAATTGTAGAGCACATGAATTGTTTGCAATTCTGAACAACTTTTTTCTGGAAAATAACCTCGAGTGGAAATACTGCGTTGGTTTATGCACTGATGGAGCCCGAGCTATGTCTGGTCGTTTTGGCGGGCTGCGAGCATTAGTGCTAGGCGTTGCCGTCAATGCAAAATGGACTCACTGTTTAATACATCGTGAAGCGCTGGCTTCGCAAAAGCTCAGTGGTGATCTTAACGAAGTGCTCGAAGTTGTTGTTAAAACTGTGAACTTCATTAAAACACGGCCGCTTAAAGCTCGGCTTTTCCAGCGTCTTTGCGATGAATTAGGAGCAGACCACAACAATTTATTGTTTTATTGTAATGCAAGGTGGCTTTCCAAAGGCAAAGTTCTGTCACGTGTTTACGAATTGAGAAACGAAATCTTCATATTTTTAAAAGAAGAAAACCATACACTTGCTACTACCTTTGAGGATGAAATTTTCCTGACTCAGTTGGCGTATCTATGCGATATTTTTGCGAAATTAAATCAATTAAACGTCTCACTTCAAGGAAAAGATACTCATCTTCTGCAACTTTACGACAAAATTACAGCCTTTAAAAGAAAACTACAGTTATGGAAAACTGATCTGTTGAAAAATAACGAGCAATGTGATAGTTTTCCACTTTTAAAATCTCATTTAAACTCGCGATCTGGCAATCTGTCGCTGCAAAATACCAATGAGTGTGATATGAAGACTGTGATGTGTTCGCATTTGGATGCTCTAATCTTGCACTTTGAGAAATATTTTTCTGAAGACATGGAGAAGCACAATTGGATAAGAAATCCATTTGTTGATAATGCAACTGCCCTTCGGGATTTTACATCTCTGGAAGCTGAACAATTTATCGATCTATCTTCGGATCTCACTTTGAAAAGCATTTACAACCCTAATTCACTCATTGCGTTTTGGGTTAAAGTTCGACTTGAATTTCCGCTTGTAAGCTGAAAAGCTCTTCGTGTTCTTGTGCCGTTTGCAACGTCATATTTGTGTGAGGCCGGTTTTTCTGCTGTAGCAGTAATCAAGTCGAAGTACCGCAATAAGATTGACATTGAACGCGAGATGCGTGTTGCAATATCCAACATTGCACCGCGCTTTGATAAAATGTGTATAGAGCAACAAGCTCACACCTCACATTAAGTGCATACTTTTTTCAGTATTTTGCATTTGAACAATAAATAGGATTCATATTCAATTGTTTTTGGTAAAACATAAAATTTGCAAATGTTGGCTTCATTACGGTGCCGCGAGTATTGAAACGTTTTTAAAGGGTGCCTCCAACAAAAAAAGTTTGGGAACCGCTGCAGTAGAACATGAATATGAAGTTTTGAAAAATTTCATCGACATTTACCCTACCCGCATGGGGCACTTTCCGGACCCACTTTTTGAAAAAAATCAACTTTTTCGTCACTGGAGGGCGCCTTGTAACATATACATAACTGGAAGTGGTTTTAAAAGATGACCCTTCTTGTTCCACACATATTAAAAAAAAAAAACGGAGTGAATTGGACTATTAGGTCCAAAGATATGGGTCATTTTACGGTCATATTTTTACTCATTACTGCCTCTAGTGGTAGAAAGTTAAGTTGCATCAACTCAAAAACTGCTCAACCAATTGACACAGAATTTGGTGTAACCCCCCATTTTCAGGGGTGAAAATTGCATTTATGTCCTTGGTTTGAGTTGGAACTGCCACTGGAGGGCAGTAATCTATCTTTTTTTCATCGTTGGTTGCTTTTCCATTGCTTCATGTTTATGTGATGCAATTTTATTTTTGTTAAACAAACTATACATGACAATACAGTAAGCAGTTAAGTGTAGTTCGGCTTAAAGTGGATGCCTTGAATGTCAGTGATCTTCCTTCTGTGTAATTCCACCACTATTAGAGCTTACTGAGAATGGTATTACAAACGAAACTGGTTAATTGCTTACCTAGTTTGCCAGACATTTTTATGCGATTATCCGATATATGGGTTTAAGCTATATGCTCTAGAAAAAGTATTTATCGTAAACGGACGTTGTACTAGGGATTGCATATCAGTCAAATGGGGCATGAAGCGCTTTATACTTGTCTGAAATAACACTACAGCAATTCATTACAAAACACTGTGTATCGCCAGCAGTCGCATAAATAGCGCAACTTCAAGTTACTGTAATACACTTACGCTACAAACAACCGCGATAAAATATTACACTGATCTCAACAGAAGTCTTTATTGCATCACAACTACTTTGATCGGAGCGCAACGGCTTTTTTGTTTAAGCGCAGCGTAATAACGAAAGAAAGTGATTGAAAAAGGCCGCTTGATGTTTCACACAAAACCTTATTTTTATCGTTTTACAGTACTTCATGCAATGTGGTTGTTTACATCTTTTTGGCCTGCCTTCGAAAAAGTGGACGCATTTCCTTTACAAAATTTTGCCTCTGTAAAACACTGCGCTTTAGCAAACCAACACAATGTTTTCGATAACAAACCACTTTGTTATCGATGATTTCCTGAAGAAAACTGCGTTTAACCGAACAAAGGTAGCAATTAGGGCAATAAAGCTTATGCAATAATCCAATTTATTCCTTTAAACGATATGCGATCAACAGGTGTTTTTACTTAATGTTAGATAGGATTTGGTTTGGGATTTCAGATTTGTATGCAATAAAACGATATATGCATTTAAGCAGTATGCAGTTAATCGATTTCGTCTGTATTACACTTGTTGCGTAATGTGCATTGGCTTGAGAACATCTTAGTCCCACATCACGTGCTTAAACTCATCATGCACTACCTTTTTTCTAAATTTCTCAAACTAATTTAGACTGAATCATGTTATCAAAATGTGTGAAGTGATTTAAAGTGATTTCATCAGCTTTCTTTGTGAGTAAAACTTTGCATCGTCTTATATATAAAGGATGATGCAATCAGCTGTCAAATTTTTGAGAAATTTAGGAAAAAAGGTAACTTGCATGATAAGTATGTGATTTGAGAATAAAAGGTAACTTGAATGATAAACTTAAGGTATGTGATTTGACAATAAAAGGTTTGGTTCAGTTAACGAGCAAGTGTATCATTATTGTCAGTGCTAATTGACAGCATTCGTGGCGTGGAAGCATATCCAAGAGGTGATTATAAAAAATTGTTGGACTTAATGGAAGCATACATTGGACTTAGTGAAGGACGATTCCAGTTCTTGGGATGTCGTGCTGTTCACAAAGCCCGATGAATGGGGAAACAGCTCTATTGTTACAAAATGGCAATGCTGCAAGAATATATCCCTCAAGGAATCGCTTTCAAGTCTCAGTTACAAAAGATTTCTAGATTTGTGGACTTCTGCACATTTGTTTTTAATTCGTGGTGGTTCAACTGTCCCCTTGCAGCATCAGCATCACACACGGACCTGGAACTTGACAACAACATCAAGAGCTTTGCTAATGTTGACCCTGTTGTAAGTGCTGTTGCACTAAGAGCCTTTTGAAGGCACACTTGGTATCTCTCAGACGAATTAATTCCCTTAGCCTTGTGGGATGAAGATGTCACTTACGAAGAAAATAATCTTTTGGCAGACAGTATAAATGCATCTCAGTGTAGCACTAGCAGTGCCAGTATGGAGTTCACAAAAAGATATGGAAATGGATTTGGCAAGCCAGAATTGCCAGACGTCACAGCTGGGCAACACCTTTCTTTGAGCCAATTTGCTACTGCTGGTAGCACTATGTTTTTCCGGATTTTTTCGATCCCTTCTGCTTTTCTAGCAAAGCCTGCGATGCAGTGAAAGATGATGAGGACTATGCTCTTGGCAGTGAGATCATAAATGGACTGAAAGTATGTAGCGACTCTGCCGAAAAGGAAGTGAAGCTTGTGGTGGACTTCTTGCATTTAGCTAGAGTTGAAAAAAACCTCCAAAATTACATGCAGGCGGTCAAAGAGGACAGAAGGGAAATTCCTAATCTTCGAAAACGCCCCTTTACTTCCAGCAAAACTTTACTATGTACTGTGCTGTTGTACAGTGTTTATATAAGTGTACAGTACTGCTGTATAGTGCAACATTTTGGTTTCTAAAATTGTCGAGAAACGCAAAAACTGTCCAATATTTTCCCACTTGGCAAAATCTTTGATGCTACTTTTCTTTTGGGATTTCTCAACAATTTTAGCCTTGAATAAGTTGCTTATGGGAAACATGTTATGTATTGTTCAATGTTCTTCGTACTGTTACTCAATAAAATCTTTGATGTTGCTGCTTTTGGATTTCTCAACAATTTTAGTCTCAAATAAGTTGCTTGTTTGGAACACTACCGTTATTCAGAGTTCTATGTACTGCTATTCAACAATAACACAATTGCATCACATAAATATGAAGCAATGGAAAAGCAACCAACGATGAAAAAAAGATAGATTACTGCCCTCCAGTGGCAGTTCCAACTCAAACCAAGGACATAAATGCAATTTTCACCCCTGAAAATGGGGGGGTACACCAAATTCTGTGTCAATTGGTTGAGCAGTTTTTGAGTTGATGCAACTTAACTTTCTACCACTAGAGGCAGTAATGAGTAAAAATATGACCGTAAAATGACCCATATCTTTGGACCTAATAGTCCAATTCACTCCGTTTTTTTTTTTTAATATGTGTGGAACAAGAAGGGTCATCTTTTAAAACCACTTCCAGTTATGTATATGTTACAAGGCGCCCTCCAGTGACGAAAAAGTTGATTTTTTTCAAAAAGTGGGTCCGGAAAGTGCCCCGGCGGGTAGGGTAAATGTCGATGAAATTTTTCAAAACTTCATATTCATGTTCTACTGGACTAAACGCAGTTTGAAAAAAAAGGTGAGCAAAATCTGAGATGGTCGGGGCGCCTGCAACACCCTACTGTGCACGCTGTACAAACAACTTTTATCGTAGAGAAAAAAGCATTGCTTTCTATGATGTCACAATGTCTTATGGTTTCGAAAAGCAAATTTCAGCATTTTGTGACAACTACATTCTTTTTTGCACAATTTTCTGTTAAGGCACTTTCTTTGTGACCGTTTTGTGAAACTTTGATAAAATTAAGGATTTTTGGCTTTTTTTTCTTTGGTGCGAGGGATGAGCATCGAACAACGAATCAACCTGAAATTTCTTGCCCATCTTGGAAAAATTCCAACTGAAGCACTAAAATTGCTTCAAGAAGTCTACGGTGATGACACGATGTCAAGAACTCGTCTTTTTCAGTAGCACAGGAGGTTCTTAGAGGGAAAAGAGGAGGTGGAAGATGATCGCAGGACTGGGAGGCCATCCACAAGCAGAACAGATGAAAATGTTGATTGTGTGAGCCAAAAGGTGCGGAGCGATCGCTGTCTTACTGTTAGAATGATAGCAGATGAGCTGGGTATGAATAGTGAGAAGGTATGGAGGATCATTACGAAAGATCTGGGGATGAGGAAGATCTGGACAAAAATGGTACCAAGGTTGCTGAATGAAGGACAAAAGGAGCGACGTGTGCAAGAGTGTCAAGACATTTTGAAGCAACTCGAAACTGAACCCAACTTGTTGAAAAGAGTTGTTACTGGCCATGAGTCGTGGATCTTCGAGTACGATCCACTCACCAAACAGCAGAGCCTTGAATAGAAGAGCGCATTGTCACCAAGACCCAAAAAGGCGAGGGTGTTCAAGTCCAAAACCAAGGTGATGCTGATCGCTTTTTCTGATGTCCATAGACTTGTCCACGCAGAATTATTGCCACAAGGTCAAACTATTAATCAGCACGTCTACAAAAACATCTAGCGACAACTGATGCGCTTAGTGAGGGAGAAGAGAACTGTGGGAAACGAAGTCATGGCTGCTTCATCTCGACAATGCTCCAGCTCATAATGTCTTGAAAATTCAGGAGTTTCTTGCCAAAAATAACATTGGTGTACTGGAGCAACCACCTAACTCTCCAGATCTGGCCCCTTGTGACTTCTTTTTGTTTCCCCAAGTTAAGCAAGTCATCAAAGGAACTCGTTTTCAAGATTCAGAAGCCATTAAAACAGCCGTGACGAGAGAGCACTGAGCAATCCCAGAGGAATCCTTTCAGGAGTGCGTGGAAGCGTGGCAGAGGAGATTGGAAAAGCGCATTCGAGCCCAAGGAGATATCTTTGAAGGCGACATGTTGTAAAGTTTACTTGTCATATAAAATAAAACGTTTATAGACCTAGTCCCGTTACTTTTCAAACCCACTTCGTATGTGGGGAATTCTAAAATTAAGGATCTATGCAAATCAAGGAATACCTTGAAACAAATTATTACAAGCAAAACCAAGAACAATCAAAAAATATATTTTTTCTAAACAGCATCGTTAGTGCATATACACTATACAGTACTTATTCAAAACAATTGAGTGACACTCTTTGAGTGTTGACGTTTGTAACAAGTAATGAACAATAACTTTTCCATCAAAATACTTTTTTTAGAATAAAATGGTTGGAGGCATACAGCCTTAAACCCTAACTGTAATAGCATCAACATTTGAAAACAAGAACAAAAGCGTAATAGAAAAACTGAACAAGGCATGTAAGTTAATAGTCAGTAGTACTCCTAGTTACCTCTTCAATCAGATTTTGTTTCCTTTCTAAACCTTTTTTCTCAGTCTTGGTGAGAGAAACTGTAAAAGACAAATTGATGTTAAAGTTGAATTAAATTTAAAGTGCCAAAATAAACACAAATGCTTTGAAGTCAATTGACTGTTAAATGCTCAAGCAAACTGATTTGCTACTGGCACAGCATTGTTTGTTTATTTCATTGGTTATTGCTAAATTGTTCTTATTATTTTGAATCCGCTGTATCAAAAATTCTGAACACAGCATTAAGGCCTGAAAAACAAATAAGGCAAAACTTACACAATCACTGAAACTAGTCAAACATTGACCATTATTTTATGGGCCATTAAATACCGGTAAATAAGAATGAGGCAAGATGTCTGATGTTACTGTATGTCAGATGTCATAGACCCATAACAAAGTAGACTGGTAAAGATTTCAACATCAGAGATGCTATTTCAGATAAGGCTGTTAGGCTATTGCTGTTGACATATGCTACCAACAGCTTTCAGTAAAACAGAAGTAAAATCATCAAATAAAAATCTTCAAAAGGAATTCAGAATTATAATGATATTCGTGTCGTACGTAATATTTCTATGCATACTGGCCATTTACAAAACCATACTTTGTGTGAAAAATAATCACTCAACAAATAAGATCAACATAACCATTATTTGGTGCAAGCATTAAAAGGGCATTGCAGTCGCAAAGTTTGGCTCGATTTTCTTTCAAAAAATTTTGACAGATCTGAAGACTAACTTCATCAAATTTATTCTTTCTAAGACCTTCCATTCCCAAGATATGACAGTTTAGGTTTCCTCTCAGAAAGGCTTTTTAATCTAAGAAATTTTGCCAGGGTTGCCAATTACAAACAAAATTTCAAAAAGTTACTGCATGTTTGTAACTCTCACTAAGTGCTTTCGGCAATGTTGTAGTAAACACAAAGTTAAAGGGTCAGAATTGTAAATTAATTGCTTTTTGATTACATTCAAGTTAACTTTTCAAAAGTTAATCTTCTGTCACAATGCTGGCAAAATGGCACCACTGAAGTAAGAGGAAAGTAGTTAACTTTGAAATACAATATCTTGAAAACGGTAAAACATAAAAAGTTCAAATTCGGAGAGAATACGTTTAAGGCTTTTTCCAATATTTTGGTCAACAGTAAAAAACTTACTTCTTTTATCTCTTTTAGACTTGGGCATTTTAATGTGCCGATACTGCTACCGTATATCACTGATATTAGGCTATTTACAAAACTCAGCTGGATAGCACAACGCCAGATGCTGAAAAATAAAATACTTTCAGATTCAAGTGTACGGTATAGGCTATTCACTTTAGTACTGCACAGTATCAACTTTTTTCTCTAATTGCTGAAACCATCCCAAGAAAAGAATGAAAAAAATTAAAAAACTGCTGAACTAAACTAGGTACCGGTAGCTACCATGTTTGATGGCATATAGGACGCACTTTTTTCCAAAATTTCAGCCTAAAAAATTACCCTGTGTCTTGCATGGCGCGGGTAAAGTTCGAGACCTTGCGTAGGCCTAGGCTAATCTTCTCTCTGACGCTTATTAACCCAGCTTACACTTAGTACACTACCTACCCTAAACTCCATGCATCTTTAAATTATTGCTGGAACTAAATTGTATTATTACCTGTGTTTTAAAAATGAATTATTAAAAATGAAACCAATTTACCGAAACCAAAATGAAAGCAATTAAAAATGAATCAGAAGTGGTACAAATGAAACCTAATTTGCTCTTATGCAGCTACGATAGGCCTACCGGTATGTTTCTGCTTATGTATGTTCTGCTAGACTATTTTCAACAATACCCCTATGCTTAAATACACTAAAAACTTTTTTTTAATGAATCTGACCTGCTAAAATGGGAAGCGTCTTACATGCCCGTGCGTCCTATATCATGCCGTCAAATACGGTACTACCGGTAATTTGCACCATTCGACTAGGCTTCCGCTTACTGTCTCATTTGCAGGCAACAGATTGATAAACTCAAAAAGCTAATGCTCGCAGCTCAGAGATGCATAAAACATGGTAACTTAAAAAAACAGGCAGTTAAGAACTAGGACAAAAAACTGAACAAAGTACCGCTAACAAACTACAATATACCCTAACCTAGCTTCGCAATTCTCATGCGATATAGGCCTATGTTCAATAGTTCATACTTCGCAGTTTCGCACGTTGCACGTTGCGCCAGATAACGAAAAGTCTGCGCCAAATCGCCAATCTATAATTGGCGCATTAAGCGCAAGCCACAAACCGTAAACCTAGCTTTGGCACGGCCCACATCTCATTCACAAGAATACAACCAGAGATGGGCAAGATCACCACCTTTTGGTGATCTTGAAGATCAATATCACGTCATCCAAAAAGTGTGATCTTGAAGATCAAAATCAGATCATTAAAATAATGTGATCTTGAAGATCAAGATCGTGCCCATGTCTGACTGCAATCCTGCCTTAAACCATTATTCTCTCATTCATTCATTTTTCATTCTTGAGAGTAGAGACCACAATGATTACGAATGTATAACAAAAAATGCAATTGCAAACATGTAGAGTCAGGAAAAGAAAGTTTAGTGAAACAACGTCAGACGTAAAAACATTTAGACTATATTGAAGACAAAACAAGCAAGGTGTGTTTGCGCGGTTGCTACAGCAGCTACACCTATCACACAAAAATACCGTGCACGACTTAGACCAAACCACACCCATCAACAATCAACACACGTTTCTTTCAAGCACGCTTACAGGTAAAGAGTTATATGAATCTAACGGCTTGAGTAGCTGTTGGAATAATTGAACGTAAACTTGGTGTGAAAGGCTTGAAAGCGGCTAATTCCCACTCAGTTGCCAAGTGAAGACCTTTTTGGTAGAGGTTTCGATACGATGAGAGTTTCCAAGAATATTCTTAGCAATGAATTTTATTCATTTTCGCCAGCGTGATGAAACCGTTTGGTTGGCGTGGCGCAAAAACTGCATGAGAGGCTGACTGGCCGAAGCGTTAGGTCGACGTAAAGATCAGGCTCAAGCAGTTTACATTTATGTCGTCAGCGTTTATTGTGAGTTTATGGTTGTTGCTTGGTTAATGAAAATTTTTCATAGCCTTGTTATTTAGTAATAGCCTGGTTATTCATTAATATTCTATTATGTTTTTTTTAACTTCACCAAATTTTTGGGGGGATATCATCTAAACGCTAACTTGTGATCGTAATTTGAAAAATGTTTCGCCCATTTCTGGGTTTCGCGGGATCGTTGTACCATGTTTCTGAACGATCTAAAGTAACACCACTGAACTGACTGATTTTTATGCGAGTTCAAGATCCAATTCCTCATTTTGACTTAGTGTACTTTGAATTCGGCAACAAAAAACCTTCAACTTTTTAAGTTTTGTTAGAAAAGCAAGTTAAAAACCAGTTTGCAGGAAGAAACTTTTACTTTACGCAACAATACAAATCACTTGCATTCATCGCTATTTTCTGAAAACATTTGAGTTAGTATTAGTGTTGCAGAGTCGAATTCGGAGTCGAGATCGGAGTCGGGGAAGTCGAAGGTTTTTACGGGGAGTCGGAGTCAGAGTCGAAAAAAGGATTTTTTCGGAGTCGAGAGTCGGAGTCAGAGTCGAAAAAAAGATTTTGCCGAAGTTGTGAGTCGGAGTCAGAGTCAAAAACTATACGCTCGACTACCAGTGTTGCACAAAAATCTGATTAAAATGTAAGTTACTTCCTGTGTTAAGGTAACTCTAGTCAAGTTGAATGTAGCATTAGCACGCATTAGTTTGGCTGCAACAGTATACGCTTATATTTACATCTTCACATTTTTGTATAGGTTTGTATTGTAGCGTCATCTCCAACGTAGCCACAAGTCAAAGAATAAATGGATATACGGATTAATAAGTCAACCCGGAGAGTTGCTTGATAGGTTGATCAACTGAGCTGATTGACCGCATTGGACGCGTCCTTTTGACACAAACGTTATAATGGCGAGCACGCCAGGACCTTGGAGTGGTGGACGCTCTACCTTGCGCTGGTAGGAGACGTGGATGTGCCGTCGCCAGCGTAAAGGGAGGGGGATGATGTAGCGTCAGCTCCAACTTAGCCACAAGTGGAAGTGCAATTAGATATATCGATTAATAAGTCAACTCGGAGAGTAGCTCAATAGGTAGTTCAACCAAGCCAGTTGACCGCATTGGGACGCGTCCTTTTGACACGTACGTTACAGTATTTAGTTTGCTGCAGTGTCGCAGAGTCGGAGTCCAGGGAGTCGAAGGTTTTTACCAGGAGTCGGAGTCGAAAAAGGATTTTATAATTGCCGTAGTCGGGATTCAGAGTCGAATGGAAATAAATCTCGGGAGTCAGAGTCGGAGTTGGAGTCGAATTGAAAAAATGGCTGAGAGTCAAAGTCGAACCGATTTTGCTTTGACTCTGCTACACTGGTTAGTATTAGTTCAAGTGAAAATAATTCAGCAATATCTTTAGCGCTTATTCTATGAAATTTTTTAAACTCCTATTCAAGTAAACTCGAACCCAGGGAAAAGAAATTGCTATCTGCGTCACTAGTGATGAGAACCTAACACAGAAATATCCTCGACCCTCACAGTATAGTCACCAAATATTATAAGCAAATTTTCGTGTAATATGAACTCTGAAAATAGAACTAAGTGCTTACACATTACCAGGGTTTGAAAAATTACTTGTTTTTGCTTTAATTACAATTACAACCTAAAATTTTCAATTCTACAGGGTGTCCATAAAGTCTTGAACACTTTTCAAAATTGTATTGCTAAATAACTAAAGCAGATAAAATCATACAGTTTTTTGCAAAGTAAAGTTTGTTTATTAAAGTTTTACATATAAAAATTTCTAGCAGTTTAAGTAATAGCCATATTTCAAGAATTTAATTTTCCATACTATTCATAGACTTCAACATGTGCTCCATTTGTTGCTCTCAATATGTCAAGGCGATACTCAATTTCGCACCAAGTGTTCTCCAGCATTTCTTCGTTTACTGTGGCGAGAACCTCAATTATTCGTGACTGCAATGTTTCGACGTCACGTACTGGCGTTCTGTAAACTCTGTCTTTTACATAACCCCACAAGAAAAAGTCTAAATGGGTGATATCTGGAGATCTTGACGGCCATGGTGTTGGGCCATTTCTTCCAATCCATCGGTTTGGAAAAGTTTCATTTAAAAAGTCACGAACTATCAAACCCCAGTGTGGAGGGGCACCGTCTTGCTGAAACACAACCCTCGGCTGGAACTCTTCTAATTGAGGAACAACGTAATGTTTTAGCATATCCACATAAATGTTTGCTGTAATGGTGGATTCAGCAAAAATGAACGGACCAATAATCTGGTTGAGCATTAAACCACACCAAACATTGATTTTGGGACTGTCTCTTTCTCTTTCTAAAATCTCGCAAGGATTTTGTGAACCCCATATTCGAATGTTATGCTTATTGACTTTCCCGGATACATGAAAAGTTGCTTCGTCGGAAAAACACACACTGTTAAGGTAGCCATTGTCATCACCAATGCGCTGAAGAATTTTTTCAGCGAAAGCTGCTCGGCGAGGGCGATCATTCGGCTTAAGAGCTTGAACAATTTGTAACTTGTAAGCATGGAGCCGAAGTCGTTTATGTAAAACTTTGTGAACTGTGCTTCGAGGAATAGCAAGTTCATTTGATGCAACACGAATTGATTTCCTTGGGCTGCGATGAAATGCTACTCGGACAGCATCAACAGTCTCTTCATCAATGCTTGGCCTACCTGATCGTTTGCGATCCAAAATGCTGCCGGTTTCCATAAAATTTTTAAACCATCTCTTAATGCTGTTAGCGTGTGGAGGGTCTTATCCAAACTCATTTCTAAATTTACATTGTACTGCAGTTGGTGATTTCAATTCATTGTACCAAAGAACACATTGTGATTTTTGTTGAATGGTCAACATTTTTCAAAATTTGTTGCAAACTTACTCCTTACTCCTTTATTAAAAATGACTTATTCGTACTCACTTTAACAATAAAATAACCTGTGAAAAATAACAAAAAAACTTTATGGTGGTATAATTCACTGTCGAAAATCTAAAGTTTCTACCATATGGGGTTTTTGAGATATTAAAATTTTAAATGTGTGCAGGACTTTATGGATACCCTGTATTACAATTACTCAAGTTCAAGTAATTGTAATTCAATTACAATTTCAACTACAATTACAATGAAAAGATCCTCAAAACATTGCGACCAATTCACTTACATATAAAGCCACGAGCTTTGCTTATGTCAACGCTGTGGATTTGTTTTGTATTTCTATATCAGATCTATTAAAGCCCCCTTTCTCTCTATCCTTGTTCTTCAATCAATCTTTGCTTAACTTTAATTTTTGCTGTACATAATTTCGTTTGCAAGCAATTGTCAAGTCGGCAGCGTGGCCGAATGGGTAAAGGCGTCGTATTTACTACGACCCTGATCGAAATCTGGGTTCAACCCACAACCTAGTCACGTTGTTGCGTCCTTGGATAAGACGCTTTACGATGATTATGTGGGAATACGGTTAACTCCGTCTTTTGTAATTATATTTTTTTTTTGGCAACTCTTTTTTTTCTATGACGCAATGAAAAATAATGAGTACTTCTCTTTTGGCTGCCAACATGGCAGGATAAGGAACTACCAAAATTCATCTGAGTCAATCGACGATTATGGTAATTTTTGTGAATTCATTTTGGTAACATACAATAAATTGGAGAACAAGCAATCACTCGAGTAATCTATCAAGCTGGAAAGAAATTGTGGCCCCTCCCGTGACAGGCTGGAAGGAGGACCGCCACAAATATCTCTGCTTGGTGGCTTCGAACAAGCAGCAAATTCAGTGGACAAGAATTCGAAGAAATCCACCAGAACATTGGATCGTCGGAAACTTCTAAGCAGGTGCGGATTCCTCCAATCACGAAGTAGTCCTAGTAATGAAAAGTGTGCGGATCGTCCAACAACTTAGCGTCTGACCTGACGCTGTCCGGTGACAGGAGGATAAATATGCGCTACAACAATACAACAACAAGTATATGTCATTAAATTCATATCGCTTTCAGCAACATTATGGTTGTTGCTAAACCATAGAATCATACCGCAATTATTTGTGCAAAAGAAAATAGGTTTTAACACAATTAAAAATTGTAAAATAGTTGAAATTATGTACGCCACAACTTCAAGTTAATACTACTATTTAACACTATTTTAACTTTCACCAGTAATATCACATATTTAGCATGATCATACAAAATAGAACCATTAGCGTCGCTTTAATATGCACACAAGGGCAAACAAGCAAAAAAACACACAAAATCTTAATATCATAAAATAGCATTGAAGTTACAATCATAGGCTTAGCCAGGGTGGGGTCCAGGGGGCCCGCCCCTTCAATCGAAATGCCATCAATGATAAAAATGTGACAAAAAAGTCTTATTTCTTCATTTTCAGTTTCTTTTAGCATCTCCGCGTACAACAGTACAAGCGTACAATAGTAAATAATAATAATATTGACAGCCAGGAGGCCCGGGCCCCATCAATTCGATTTTGCCAACTAATTGAAATGTATAACCCAGGTCAAATTAAGGGGTTTTGTCCTAAAAGCTGCTACCTCAGGCCCTCATCTAACCTTTTTATGAACGTAATGCAATAACCAGGGCTGGATTTACCATAATTATGACAGAGTGCCAGAGTCCCACGCTCAGATGGTAAGACTTTTTTTGGTCTTTACCTATATTTGGCTGGAAGATATTGCAAAAATCCCAAAGTACCAGGGGCCTCGCGCAATGTAGCCTAAATCTGGTCCGGGAATAACATGGTTTGTAAGCGTAACCATCTAATGTTCCATTTTTCAATAATTCATCTCCACCTCAACAGTTTTAAGCACAAAATAATTTTTAAAAAAATTAGCAAAGGGAAATGTTCATTGAACAAAATATTGAATTTGAATATAGGGGCCAGGGGCCAGGGGCCCTGGGCCTCCTAGCCGTACATGTATTCCTATAATTGGTCAACTTCATGACAAAACAGAAATCTCTAAGGAAAATTTTCGAGTGGATCATCATTTACTGCAAAATATTGCAGAAGACAATATTCCTTATTTCCGCAATCTGGGACAAATAAATCATTTACAATTAAAATTCAAGAACAAATTGCAAGATTTTTAACGTGTTTGGACTTAAATTGCAAGTAAAAGAAGGATTGAACAATTTAATTGTTTCAATTGGATTTCAAGTGCTAAAAATTTAGTTCTTTCAAATGGCTCTAAACACATGCGAAATGTGATCCAATGGCATTAAAATAGCTTTTATTTCAAAAAATCACAAAAAAATCGCCCAGCGGCTGGGGGCTTGGCCCTTAGAACCCATAGCCTCCGGTGGCTGGGGGGGCGCCCCTAGACCCCGTCTGTGATACGTTTGATGTGCATTAGTTTACTCAACACGTCTCCCAAGTTAGACATTTGCACTTTTTAACTAGGCTTACATTACCTCTACCTTTAGCAAAATTCTAGTTAATTGCCAACAACACACCATGGCTTTAGACATTCCATTACCCAATATCATTACCCCACAAAAATTTCCTCTTTTGAAAATTTCTGATGGCGTTATTGCATGTGATTTGTGGTTTGGCCCTACCCCAATCAAAAACCATGGCTACGCCTATGGTGACAATGGTTACTTACCATCGGTTATAGCAGGGGCGTAATTCCCGGGGGGGATGCATCCCCCCCAATAATTTTTGAGGGGGGGATGGGAATGCAATCATCCCCCCCAATAATTTATCGTACCCTGCAAAATTGTTTTTCGTACCCTGCAAAAATCGTAAAATTGTCTCAGCGTAAATGGCCGAAAAATCAGAATCAATATCGATGAAGACCTTTTTTTTTTTTTTTTTTTTGGAGACCACCTAATTTTGGGCAGAAAAAACGTTAGAATTTCCGATTTTGGCCGAAAGACCTTTTTTTTTTTTTTTTTGGAGACCACCTGTTTTTGGGCTGAAATAACGAATGTATTTCCGAGAGATTCCGTCGCAATTTTCGGACAAATCGTGTGATTCTGATTCAAGAACAATGAAAATTCGGGTCAAGGTCGTTGGCACTTTTCTCACTTTTTCAGAAAAGCCCCCCCATCCTTTTCCAAATCCGCTTTTTTATATGTGCAACTTTTGAGGGCTCTGTTTCATCCCCCCCAATAATTTTTACGGATGTACGCCACTGGGTTATAGTCACATGTGACCAGTGGCGGATCCAGAAAATTTTGGTGGGGGGGGATTTGAAGCACAAAACCTCAAAAATTCGGATGTCTTCACCAAAATTGAGAGTGATTTTTCGGCCGAAGTCGGAAACTCAACCGTTTTTTTCGCCCAAATTCAGGTGGTCTCCAAAAAAAAAAAAAAAAAAAAAAAAGGTCTTCACCAAAATTGAGAGTGATTTTTCGGCCGAAATCGGAAATTCAAACGTCTTTTTCGCCCAAATTCAGGTGGTCTCCAAAAAAAAAAAAAAAAAAGGTCTTCACCAAAATTGAGACTGATTTTTCGCCGGATTCGTTACGTTTAGGTCGGTGGGGGGGATGCATCCCGAAATGGAGCCGAATTATTCGAAACAGAGGCTGATTTTTCGGCCAAAATCGTTACTTTTAGGCTGGTGGGGGGATGCATCCCCCCCATCCCCCCCTAAATCCGCCTCTGCATGTGACGCCATAGGCCAATTCCATTTTAGGCTATTTTTTTGGCTTAGAGTTAGTGCTAATTATGATTAGAGTAGGTGCTAAGTTTAGGTTATGAATATGATTAACCCTATCTCTAAAACTTGCTCTAACTATCCCTAACCTACTTTTATATTCGGTTTGTGACGTCAGATGTGATTGCAACCGGTAGAAAATTTCGATATCAATTTGCAATTGGAGGAAAATTGATATTGTTCAACCACATTTTGTTATTATCGATCTTAGTAAATATTAGAGTAGGCCCAGGGTTGGAAGTCAATGCTGTTTAAAAGCAAAGGCGAAGCGATAGTTCACACAAAAAGCAAAGACTAAAGTAAAGAAACAAAAAGCAAAGATATCAGAAACAAAAAGCAAAGATTAGTAATCAATGCCGAAATGCAAACAAAAATTTTTATTCTATTTTTTATTTGGATGCACTAAAAATTTTGCTGTATTGACCATTAAATGAAAGTTGTGAGAGGAAAAACTATCATTACCGTACTATAAAGGATATAAAAAATACACTTTTAGGACAATATTATAAAGAGCAACATAGCATAAGTGAAACGAAACGATGTAAGCTTAGGCAGACTCAACTAGAAATGGTGCGGTGCACAAAATTCTTGTCCGCAAACTGCACCGCACCGCTCAATTCTATCCGCATACCGCACTGCACCGCAAAAAGTTTGTGAACTTAATACACTGCACCGCAAATCCTACTGCAAGCCAAAATATAATGGTTAACAGTATTGCCTAATAGCTAATACCAATACTGTATCTTACTGCATGCAAAATTACAAACCAAACAGGTATGCACCCCATGGTCCACCTGATGCTAGTTAAACAATAGCTTCAGATAATGGTTTGGTCTAAACTGTTACTTAACTAAACAAGCCAATTAACCCAACCCTTGATGATAGGTCTCAGTTCAATTTTAACTAATATAAAAATATCCCAATCATGAATCAAACCATGGACATTACCGGTATGTTTGGAATACCGGTACTGAATATATCAGCACTTCCACTTTAGAAGTTCCAACTGCCAAAGTTTGATGGCTGCATTCATGCAAACAGTAGCACTGAAAGCACAGTCACATCTGACATTATTACTAGGCTTGCCAGAGTAAGTCATGGTCATGCTTGATACTGTAAGTTACAATGTACTGCTCAAAGTTTCTTAAGCTTAAGGTGAAGAATTGTTATGCAAAAGTAGTTTTAACCATTCCATCTTATTTTTTGTAACCGGTATCACATATGCTATGGGAATACTAATAAGTATAAATGAAAAGGGTGGTTTAACGTTAAGCACTTTGTGCTTCTGCACAATCAGTCAACGAGCATCGACATGATGAACCATAATACAAGCAATTATTACTAACTATAATATCTATATCTATTGTTGATTTCGAATGGAGAGAAAAAGATAGGCTACAATATGGCTCCTCTTGAAACAGTGAAATCTGAGGCTACTTTACGCTGTACATGTAGTTGCGGGTGTTATGGTAATGGAATTGCAAGAGCAGATTGTAGATGTGATTTACATATTCCTCTTCTTGAATGGGATGCTTTTGTAGATCAAAAACTACGCAACGGCCAATTGGGAAGAATCGACGTAAAGACAACAGCGGCACAAAAACGGACTGCTCAAAGAAAAGAACAAGAAGAAGAGAAGCAGAAGCTTATGAAAGAACCTGAGCAAGCAGAAATTGCTGAACACTTATCTGAGGCTGAAAGCATTGATAGTAGTGAAAGTTCATGCAGTGGCTATCAATCGCCGCACACAATTTTGGATAGAAGATCTCAAAACTGTTATGTCTATGATAACCTAGCCATTGTTTCTGACCGTTATCGTGTGAGCAGCCGTGCTACTGCAGCAATTGTTAATGCCGCTTTGGAAGACATGAGGATTTTTGGGGATGAAAATAACTTGGATAGAAAGAAAGTGATGAGGGAGAAGCTGCAGGTTGGTAAAACTAACAGTTTATGTGGAAAGATAGAAAACGTTGGCTTGTTTTGCATAGGGTTTGACGGTAGAAAGGATCAAACAAAAACAAGAGAAGGAACCATTCTAGAGGAACATTATACTATCATTTAAGAGCCAAGCTCTCAATATGTAGATCACGTCACCCCAGATGATGGATTCGCCCGTTCTATTGCAGTTGAAATCGCCAATTGCATCGCAGCAACCAATAGCTTAGATACTCTGCAAGGTGTAATATATGACGGCTCTGCTGTAAACACAGGAAGGGTAAGTGGTGTCATAAAGTGTCTGGAGTTGTTTCTAGAAAGGCCCCTGCAATGGATAGTTTGCTTGCTCCATCTCAACGAACTTCCTTTTCGCCACCTCTTTGATGCTATTGATGGAAAAACAACTGGACCCGCTACATTTGCTGGTGAAATAGGAAAGCAAATTAAAAACAAGGTACACCAACTGCAGCTGGTCACATTCCAAGCAGTTTCTAGTGATATACCACAATTTTCGTCGCAAGCGGTAAACGATTTGAGTGCTGACCAGCGATACTTAAATGAAATGTGTCAAGCTGTTAGCATGGGCAAGGTGTCAGAGGAACTGGGAAGATGTTCACCAGGAGCATTGCATCGTGCTTGCTGGCTGACTGGAGCAAATCGGATACTGCGTTTATATGTTAGATCGTTGAATCCATCAGATAAGTTAAAAGATTTGGTTAAAATTGTGATGCAACTGTATGCAACAGGATGGTTTCAGATAAAATCTCACCCAAGTGTTAGTGATGGTGCACGAAACTTTTGGTATATTTTGTCATGTTCCAAAAAGTTAAAAGTTGAACACCAAGAGATCGTGGTGAGATGTCTAAACAAAAACGCATTTTTTGCTCACTCAGACAACCTTCTAATTGCTATGTTGGCAGATGAACGCCAAAGCGTGCGTCTAGGAGCTCTCAGTTTGATTTCTGATGTACCTGGGCCACACAAAGAGAGGAACGTTGTGCTTCCACAAGTATACCCAAACGCAAAAGATTAAATGGAAATGATCAGTTTGAAATATGTATAAAAAACACCTCCACTACTAAGAGGAAGAGTGAACTTAACGGAGATAGAGCTATCCCCTCTTCTGTTTGATGATATTCCTTGCCACAGCCAAGTCGTCGAACGATTGGTTGCTGTAGTCGCCCAAGCTGCAGAGTTGAAAATGGGTTACCAAAGTACACATCAAACGATTGTGAATCGCTTGAAATCGAGAAAAATATTACCGACATTTGAAAGCAAAGGAGAGTGGGTGTCTCAATAGAGCACCAGTGATGAGACATTTTTTCTAGGACTTGGTATGATATTGTCAAATTCGTTGTGCACACTGCTTCAATCCTTCAATTACTATAATACGTGAGTGTGTTTTTTATACAATAAGATTTCTTTCTCTTCTCAGAAAGTTTACGAAAAAATTTTAAAAAAACGTTTTTTATAGGCTTGTTTTACGTGCATTTTTGATACAAGGTAGAGCATTACTATAGGCTTGTGGTAAGGCATTCGAGAAAACTTTCATTGGTTCTTCTTTTAAAAGGAATTTGTTAAGTTTTGATGCGCTCTCCATCAATCGCTCTACTTTCAAACATATTCCTTCATAGCTGATAGTGGGAAAAGAAAAAGCCCAAATATTTTGCAAGTCATTCAAAGCAATCCTCTGGCACTCTTTTGCAGACAATTTTGCATTGCGCTTTGTGGTTTGTTCTTGTCGAAGAAATTGCATGTGCCTAACCACGTAAGCCTTGGATGGAATCATTGCAGGACTAAAAGGAGTTGGAAAGGCAAAAGCAGAATTGGACGATTTCTTACGAGTTTTTACCATGTTTTCAGCATCAGTTGATCTAATTTTCAAATGTAGCAATACCTCGTTTTGTCTCGTCAGTACGCTAATCATCAATTAGTTGTTAATAATAATCGCTAGTCACTACTTGTGAGAAAATACATCAAAGTATCGTATCTTTGTTAATTTCAATTCATTCTTTTGCATAAATAATGAACCATACTACAGACAAATTCATTGCTTGTTTGAAGTTTGAGGTATCTTGCATATTACCTTAATGGTCTTTTCTGTATTCATTAAAAAAATCTGACAAACCTCATAGTGGATGGGTGTAAGACTGGAGTGGATACCATTCCAAAACTTCATAAATCAAAATAAGATGGAATTACAAAAAGTTTTACTACCCACCAAATTTGCAAAATATAGGCAAAAATGCGAAAAAATGTCAGATTTTGAGCGAAATGTGCGAGATGGAAAGAATTTACACGAACTTCCTTTTTGGATATTTTGAATTAGTACATGGTGCTAAACTCTGTGCACAGTGTGGAATTTCAAAAATAAAAAAAAATTATATATTTGACCCGCCCTACTGTACAGTACAGGAATAGGTTGGCGAGTGGGGTTGGGTGACTGATAGTGATACTACCTACAATCACACAAAAAAATTTCAAACTATCAATCTGAAATTCCCAACTCACTGCTCACACTACAATACTCTGGGACTGTAGATTCAAGCAGTCAATAAAATTTTGTCATGCTCTCAGTAGCCTACCACTAAATACTAATGCTTCAATTATAAACTTTAATTTTCAATGTAATGGAACCTTTAGTTTTTAGAAATAGCCACTAGCCTGCTATAGCCTTGGAACTGTGATACACTGGCATATAATGCAACAAATTCAACTCTACTAGGCTACACGTCAAAAAGCTAAAGTAGACTTACCCTACCAGACTACTAGGTTGGTACAAACATACAACTCATTAATCTCAAACTGCTGTCCAAATTTCATGTTGCTAGACCCAACCGTTCCCTAGTACACAGTAGCCTAGTCCCTGAGTCATCAGTAAGCCAACTCTGTACTGGTATTTCATTAGGCCAACCAGCATCACGTATGATACCAGTGTCAGGTTACAGTATTGGTACAAGTTGTGTACCGGTAGGCTACTTACAAGTAGCACCGGTAAGTAGGCCTATCGGTACCTGCTTACAGTTTGACTATTATTAATTGTCAAACTCTCTGCAGGTACCGATATTTACTACGGTACTTGTAAGTATAGATTTGTGCCAAATACTGTAATAGTAATATCACCTATCTGTTAGTGTCTGGTGTTACCTACGCAGTATAGCCTATACCGGTGTGCAATGGCCTACGTATTACGTATTACCATAGGTACCGGTACAGAATTAACGACTAGTGCACCAGCCTATCCAGCCCAACTCAGAGCTTACCGGTACAAGCTGCATTACTATTACCAGTAGGCATAGGTGGGCACAAGTCCGTTAATCCGTTAATAACGAAGCTAACTTTTTCATTAACTCCTTAATCCGTTAAAAAGTTTTTTCATGTTAACGGACTGAATTAACTTCCGTTAAGTTCTGTTAACTTCCGTTAAGGTTTTTATCGTTAATATCTTGCATCATTTATTCATCAGACCGGTACAAACCAGTTTGCACTGGTAACACTTGTTGCGTATTAGCACGAGCTTTACAGAAAAAACGAAGAAACGAGCTCGTTTTTGTGGCAAATAATAAGCTGCAGCCTCGTAGGTCTATTAATTGTCGCTGTTCACAATTTCCAAAGATTTTCCGATCGTAGCTTCGTTAGTGCATTTGAACTTATTTGAACTTATTAGATTATACTGTAAAATGTAACTTCCAAAACACAAAAAGATCATCATAGCAATAAATCTTTCGTTACAATCAGCTCAACAACTTCAATAGCCTACGTGTTCTAGAAGCGAGTGAATAAGAAGAAATGTGAATTACACTTAAAATGTTAACGAATTAACCGACTTTATTAACTTCCGTTAATTAAAACTAAAAATAACGGATTAACGTTAACGGAGGTGTGAAGTTTGTTAACGGACTAGTGGTTAACGAAGCTAACGTTTTGCATTAACTTGCCCACCTATGCCAGTAGGGCGTTAGACTGTAGGTACGCTCGGTAGGCCTATGATTTGAAGGTTACACCTAGGCTACCGGTACACCATGGTACCTAACAGGCTACATTGAGACTGAATTTCACAACTGAGATAGAGTGGTGATTCCTAACCTAATCCTAAGAAGTGGTCTCATCCTCCACGCTGCAGCTGCACTGCACTGCAAAACTACTGGAATTTTTCACTCGGCGCGGCGCTGTTGCCTAACCGCGTACGCTGCGCGGCAACCATCTCTAGACTCAACAAGAACAAAAGTATAGTTTAAAGATTCTACCAATCAATAAAATGTAAGGGAAAAGCATAGACAAGGCGATAATCGATAGAAAAAATTGAAAGCAAAGCATCTGCGATAATCGATAACAGAAAAGCAAAGAATGTAGTATCGATTGTCGATTACTAATCGATATTTCCAACCCTAAATAGGCCCTAATTGTAATTGAAAAGAGGGAGAAAATTTTTCAATTACAAGTACAATTACAATTATCAACTTTTGAAAATTCTCAATAACAATTACAGCAAAATCGTGTAATTAATTACAATTTGGTCAATTACAATTATAATTTTTCCAAGCCTGCACAGTATATATCTAGAGTTCAGTACTAGTGTAATAGGACTGTATCCTGCTGAAAATGTTTGACTGTTGAATCGTTTTTGATTTTAGTTTTCAGTTTTTGGGTACTAAATCTACCGAAACCCGACATAAGAGCTTAGACAAAAGGGTGCAGGACATACGTGTGCAGGACATACGTGTGCAGGACATAGCGCGCAAGGACATATTGGGCAAGGACATAACGGCGCAGAGTCGTAAATCTGCAATCTGCGCTAACATTTTCATGCTTACACAGTAACACACTTTCGAGAAAATGAAAGATTTGATTTCATTTTGCTTCGCAGCAGGACAAGAGACTAATTGGAACGATCGACGCTCGAGTCGCGTGTTTCTTTGTTTTTACTCGGCCGTTTTCAAACGAGTGTGAGATTTCAGACTTTTGCTTATAACTCTAGAACGATTAGGTCTAGCTGCATGAAATTTTGACAGCAGTTTGAGATTATTGATTTGCATGTTTGTACCAAATTTTAGGCAATTGTTCGTGTGACTTAGCTTTTAGGACCCAAAACCCGCCCCGAAAGTTTGGCGTAAAAAGCGGTCTCATTCAAAAACGGCTAAAGTACGGCATAAAATATTTCACACTGTTATATGCCTTAAAATACCCCTTCATCCCAACCGACCCACTTATGGCCGCGATCAGGTTTTGGCTTTTTTTCCTTTTTTTTCTTCCTAACTCTTGTACACCCTTCTTCTCCTAAACCACGAAACATCAAAATCCAATTTTGGTGTAGAGTTTTGAGCTGCAAACGCAATTTTTTCCACCGAAAGTTTTTGGAGCAACTCCCCCGGTACCCCCCAAAATATCAATTTTTTTAACGGCTCAAGTTACGGTGCTGTTTTTTTGGATATCAGCAGATACTTAACAGAGAAATATTTTGACATAGTTTGGGGTTGCTACCTTCCAGAACCCCCCCCCCCCCCCCGAAATGGACTCCCCAAAAATTAATTTTTGAACGGCCTAACATAGGGTGCCAGTGTTTTTTGATATCAGCAGATATTTATGAGACACTAATTTGACATAGTTTGGAGTTACCACCCTCCCGGGGACCCCCCAAAAATCAAGTTTTTGAACAGCTCAAACTAGGGTGTCAGTTTTGTGTAATATCAGCAAATACTTAACAGATAAATATTTTGACATAGTTCCTACGGCTTTGGTTTGGATAGGATGTTTTTTTTTTAATATGATCAGTCACTATGTTGTCAATTAAATACAGTCAAACCTCGGTTTAACGGACAAATGCGGACCAACGACAGTCCGTTGTTGGAAAAAGTCCGTTAAACGAAAACGCAGTGTTCCTCACTCTGTTACAATTGTGTGCACCTCAACTGCTAACATAGCTTATCTGTAACAGCAAATCTTAGCTTTTACTTGAATCATTATGTCTCTGCGACAACGTAGCACGATTTCTCGTTTCGTCGGCTATTGATTTTCGCTTGTAACAATTACATGTACAGCAGTCTATGCTTACGGAACGGTAAAATCCGAAGTCCGTTAAATCCGAAGTCCGTTAAATCGAGGTCCGTTAAATCGAGGGTTGACTGTATATACATTGACAATGTTTGAAATTCCAATCCCTCTTTTCTAGAACATATTTCTCATTAATTTCTTAACGGGAAAGCGCAAGTCTTTTTTTTAAGAATATCATTGTTCCTCATGCGTCGGTTCTTCACTGAGATTGCTTCTCATCAAGCTCCCACCTAGTTACGTAAAGCAAATAAACTCATTAAAAATGAACATTTCTTTTTAAATTTTTGTTCAAGATTAGTGCTCGGCAACCTAAAAACAGTTTAAGAGTTACTGCTTTGTGCTATAACTTAGAACTGAAGGCAGAAAGCGAATTCAAAAAAACTTCTTTCAAAACTTAACTTTCAAAAATTACATAAATTACTCATTATTCAAGTTCGTTTCTTTTGGTTGCACAATTACAGTCAACTCTCGATATAACGTACCTTTGATATAACCATTAACCAACCACACGATATAATGAACCAATTCAAAAGTCCCATTTTTTTCCTATCTTTTCCCTAATTAACATACCCTCGGTTAGGGTGTTGCAGCCGCCCCATAAATTTGAAAATTTTATCGTGGCAACTTCTACCTAAGCTGAAAGACCCGTTTGGTCAAGTTTCGTAAAATTTTGTCAATGTTTAGGGGTCACACAGTGACATCAAAGCTTTGGCAATTTCAAAAAAAATGCTTTTTCCATTTTGAATGTTTTTGGACAATAAGTTGAACCTATGATCCCTTTTGATCATTTCTACTGTTTTTTAGGAGTCGGTGTTTAGTACATAGCCAACAAGAGAACTTCTTAAATTAAAGTTATTAAAAGTTGCATTATAGAACTACTGCCACTAACATAATTAATAGGCCCACCAAATTATTGCATATTTTTTAAATTTATTAATTAATTTCACATCTGCTGGCTCTGATTAAATCTGAAAAGAGCTCATTATTGTTATCTACCCAATGTAAGTCTTTTTTTTTTCTAGACAGCTGTGTTAACAAAAAGCATCTTATTAATAAGCTGTTATAATTTCCGTTTCTTTTCTTTTGCAGGCAAAGTTTTTCCCATATTCTCAATACTGGTTTTATAATCAGACATCGTGCTTTGCAAAAAAGTTTTTTCTTCATTTTTCAATCATATTAAGGTGTTGATTTGATGACCAAGATTTCATTGTTGTGTTCTATTTTTTTCAATGTTTGAGAAATCTTGGAATTATGGCAACGATCTTTTTGCATCCTTTGTTGATCTCGAAAAAGTATAATATGATTGACTTTTTATCTTTGGAGGTTTCTGAAGAAGAATGGCGTTGATGGTCAGTTGTTTCATGCCATTAAGACATTCTATGGTGCCTACTGGAGTTTCGTGGTTGAGTAAATGGCAGGCAATCAAAGCTTTCCATATAAGCATTGAACTCGGGCAAGAATGCGATTTGTTTCTTCTCTTCTTCATTGTTTACATGAATTGGATAGACAAATGCAACCAAGCTGATGAGTTTGCCGCAATAAGATAATGAAAAATCAATTGTCTGCTATGTGCTGATGATTTGATTCTGCTTCTACAGAATCTGGCTTTCAGTGCACTTTACATAGGTTTGCAGCTGCTTATGACACTGCAGGAATAAAAATAAGCACTGTCAAAACTGATATACGCCATGTTTCAAGAAGCACTAATCAGTGCTTGTTGCAACTGAATGGGGAGCGACACAGAAACAAGTATACAAGTCCAACTATCTTGGTGTTGCATTCAGGAGTGACGGAAGGCAAAACAAAGAACTGGGTATCCCAATTGGCAAGGCAATTGCAATAATAAAAGCTTTACACTATTCTGTAGTTCTTAGACGATTCAGTAATTGTGAAACGAAAATTGTCAAAAATGAAGGTAAGCTCTCAATTTTCGAAACAGTCTTTGTCCGTTCTTATCCAACCTATCTCGTAGGGATGGCCATTTCAGAATACCGAATCCTAAGAACTGGTTCCAACATTGGAACCGGTTTCATTTTTAGAATTCGGTTTGATCATAGATCAAAACTGCGCATGCTAAATCTTTGCAAAATTTTTTTAAGCTTGCGAAACGCAAATCCACGTGTGTGTGCGACGCCGTCTTCTTCACTACAACAAGGCATTATTGGATACTTTGTAAAGCTTCTGTTTCCATGTACACACTATTAACGACTGATAGATTGCATGCTACAGTAATTTGAGTGCAAGTAGTTGTTTGATTGGAAAGGCTTGGAAGCATTGCAGGGTATTCAATAATAACTTGAATCATTTGGTTTCGACTATGTATGGACTATGGTGCTTTATTCGTTAACTTGGCTAGAAATACATTAAACTGTTAAATTGACACAAACTGTGGTTTTACTGAGTTGAGGGCTAATTTAATACCAAAATGATACGGAGTGTTATTCTGAAATTTAGGATTCGGTTAGGGATTCGGAATTCTGGTTTCGAAAAAAAAGATTCGGAATTATTCTAGAATACCTAATTATTCTGAAATGGCCATCCCTATTATCTCGGTATGGTCATGAAAATTCGGTAATGATTGAAAGGGTGCGATTGCAAGTGCTAGCGTCCAAAATGAGGTTTCTCAATAAAATCAAAGGAGTTACATCATTGACAAGGTGCACATCTCTTAAGATTTGAAAATCTCTAAAGCCGCTACTTCTTTAAATTAAAAGATCTCAGCTTAGATGGTTTGGCCATGTAAGCAGAATGCATCAGGAAAAACTTCCAAACAAGCTTTACTTGCCAAAGCAAATGGGTAAAAAACAGTTGGACGACCCAGAACTACTATAGATAAATCACTATTACATTGCGGATCTTGGGTGGAATTGTTTGGGTCTTCACCCAAGCGAAATGATGAGGTTGATGGAAAACCGTGAAGTGTGGTAGGTTAATCTCGAGCTGTTGCCCCCGCTACCCTCACAGAAAATAGGGCTATTAGGAGAGAGAGAATTTTCCTTGAAGTTTTCAATGGTTTTGTTTGCTTTTCTACTCTTTGTTCTGTTAAAGTTGCATTTGTACAAATTTTGCATTTCATCTACCCGCTTATTTACTTCCTCAGTTATTTTTAATTGACGAATTGTAGGAATTCCAGCTTCGTGGCGGGAAAACATGTGCTTTTAATTGTACTGTTATCAGGTTTAGAAAAAGTTCCTGGCAGTCAACAGCGAGAATTTACAGATCTGGTAATAGTATATTGCTTGTAGATTTACTAATGTCTATGTTTTATACCAAGTAGATTGCACTAAACTCCGTATCTTACACAGCGAAACATAACAAATACGGTTTTTGTAAGCTGCTGCTGTAACTATATAAGTTAGAACAGCAGTTTAATAGATTTCAATGACTAGGCCTAAAGCATAGTCTGCACCGTGATTCTTTAAGAAAGTAACATTGTAGGCTATGTTTCACTTTGTTTTACACAGCCAGCCAAAATAGATACTGTAGGTCTCACTCAAATAGAATTTCTGTTGTAGTTTCCCAGCTCATAAACGTGATCAATTTTGACTACTACAATTCTGAAAAAAAACATACATGTAAACAGTTTTAGAAGTTGTACTGAAGTTTTTTTGAATGTATAAGACCAAAATTAAATGCTCAATTTTGCAATGACTCATTAATAGCAAAGATTTCACATAGCACCATCTAGCGGCACAACATAAAACAAATACCAACTCCTGGGTAAAAAAGGTCTCTGCGCGACCCATAAACCTCAATTTTTTTTTCTTAAACTTCGTAAACGTGATCAATTTTGACTACTATTGATTCTGAAAAAAAAATCAACATACATGTAAACAGTTTTAGAAGTTGTCCTAAAGTTTTTTTGAATGTATAAGACCAAAATTAAATGCTCGATTTTGCAATGACTCATTAGTAGCAAAGATTTCACATAGCACCATCTAGCGGCACAACATAAAACAAATACCAACTCCTGGGTAAAAAAGGTCTCTGCGCGACCCATAAACCTCAATTTTTTTTTCTCAAACTTCGTAAACGTGATCAATTTTGACTACTATTGATTCTGAAAAAAAAATCAACATACATGTAAACAGTTTTAGAAGTTGTCCTAAAGTTTTTTTGAATGTATAAGACCAAAATTAAATGCTCAATTTTGCAATGACTCATTAGTAGCAAAGATTTCACATAGCACCATCTAGCGGCATGAAATAAAACAAATACCAACTCCTGGGTAAAAAAGGTCTCTGCGCGACCCATAAACCTCAATTTTTTTTCTCAAACTTCGCATTCTTGATTTTTTCTAAGATAGAAAAAAATCTTGAAGGTAGAAAAAAATCGGAAGAGGTCGGGGCAACTGCAACACCCTACCCTCGGTATAACAAACTTAGATATAACGGACTTTTTGTAAAACGAACTATTCTGTCGGTCCACTGGAGAATTTTCTCTTGTCATAACGAACTTCTGCCAATTTCAGCTCATATCGCACAATGCATTTGGCCATTGTTTTCGCATAATTCATTTCGCCCAACAGTCAAGCTGTGATAGTAGACCTAGTTCTGCTGTCGTGAGCATACAACCGTCAGTCCGTCATACTGTAGTACAGTAGTCTGCAGCTGTCTGACTTTTTTGAGACTTGTACGGTGATTTTGGACATCGTGCTTTTTATTTAGCTGCATGCCAGTTACCAATACCTTCAAAAAAAAGCTGTCTCTTTGGAAACGAAAGTGGCTTTCATCCGCTGTCTGTTTGGAAACGACTTTGTACCACTGGTGTGTTTTGTGTTACAGTATTGTGAAGCAAACTTGAATGTGCTTCTTATGCTATTAAAGGCAGCGAATCATCCAGCCAATTCCGGTGGTTTACAATAGCTAAATTTGAACTATAATTTTTGATATTTTTTGTTTTGATTTTGGGACTGCGGTTGCAAAGATATTCAACAAATACAAAAAGATATCCCCCGAAAAAAGTTTGTGGAAACTCTTTAGTTTTGTTCTTCCAGCCAAAACCACTCTAGGCCTAATAGCTTAGAGAACTTTGGTTTTGGCGGGAAAAACAAAACTCAGAGTTTCCTTTTTTTTGTTCTTCCTGCCAAACTCTTTAGTTTTGTTCTTCCCGCCAAAACCACTCTAGACCTAATAGCTTAGAGAACTTTGGTTTTGGCGGGAAAAACAAAACTTAGAGTTTCCAAAAACTTTTTTCGGGGGATATCTTTTTGTATTTGTTGAATATCTTTGCAAACGCAGTCCCAAAATCAAAACAAAAAATATCAAAAATTATAGTTTAATTTTAGCTTTTGTAAACTACCGGAATTGGCTAGATGATTCACCGCCTTTAAATCTACAGCCCTTGTGCACTGTAGCCTACTACATACAGCAGCTGTAGCCTACGTACACTATAGCGGATGTTTACTTTGCAACAAGGTACAAGCAGAATGCAGATACTGTATCATTACACTGGATATGTTTCAGTTGACACAGTATTGTAGCAGTGTTCTGATAATTATATTTCATGAATCTCGTCCTATATTTACCCATTGCTACATTTTGCGACGTTCTAGGTAACAAACTGCCACGTTAGCTATGGCTTTTGGCATAGCTTCGATATAACGAACTTTTTCTGCGGGCCGCTGAAGTTCGTTATATGGAGAGTTGACTGTAGCACGAAAATGTTAGCGCAGATTGCAGATTTACGTTTCTACGCCCTTGCCCCTTATATCCCTGCGGCCTTATGTCCTGCAGACTTTTGTCTGCGCCCCTATGTCGTAGATCGTAAACCTACTGACCAGACAATGACTAAAACGAAAATTTTATTAAAAAATTAACAAATGGTTGACAGTCGCTTTACACTAGCACTTGCACATGAAAAGTGAGCTACACGCAACTAGGTCGCAAAGCAAGTATCATCAACGAAAACACAACACTAATGGGATAATCAAGGGGAGGTGTTAAATTGCGATGTCTAATGGCCAAATTCTATGAGTAGAAACTAAAAAACTAGCTTCGTTAAAGGCGGCTAATCATCTACATTTAGTTATTCTGCGATGGCCTACATCAAAATTCAATTTTTAATTTTTTTATTCTTAATTTGGTGCAACGGTTTCCAAAATATTTAACAAAAATAACCAAAAAAAGATCTCCACAACGAAAACTTCTAGGCAACCCTTTTAAGATTTTCAAGCCGTAAACTCGTGTATGACGACTGTAGTGTATAGGCTTGTTATTGGCTTATACTGTAGTGTAGTAGAATTCGAAATCGTAGAGACGTGAAAAAGCTAATTTTCAGGCGAATTTGCTGATAGCACTTATGACTTAGTACTGGTATGAGGTTGTAGCCTACACCGGCACAATTTCGTAGTTTTTAAAGATAATAGGAAAGTCCAGTTTATCTAGGAAAGCAGGCTTAGGTTGTCATCAAAACTTAATAAGTTGCCGGAACAAACGTTTCAAATTTTATAACCTGGAAAGGTTCCAGTGCATAACCTAGAATTCCGCTAAGCCTATCAAAGAACTAAGACTATCCAGTTGTCGCATATGACTTTAGGCTGCAGTAACGTGAAAAAGCCTTTATCAGGATTGCCAAGAAGTTTTCGATGGGGAGAGTTTTTTGTCGGCATTTCTTTAAAATTTTGAATGCAGCAGCAACAATTATATTTAGATTATAACAATTGCAGAATAATTTTCTCGCATAAATTTTCATTTTCTGACGAAAACGAAACAGAATTTGCCTAATCATTCTATCCCTTTGATTTCAAGGTGTGAAACAAGAGTTATTGCTGTAGTGCTGTATTTCTTCCTACATGATAGGTTTTGTTAACAATCAAAGCTAAAAACTCAAAACTAAGAATGGATCAAAGCGGCCTTGTTTTGTAAAAACAGTCTAATGATATGGAAGGCCACTGCAGCAACTGTTAGATCCTTAGCACTCATCAAAAACCTTTGAAATGGCGTCTCAAAAGTCATCAGTGAGTAAAAGTTCAGTCACTTCATAAGAGATTGTGCAGCCATGGATAACATTTTGATATCCTTGGCAAGGTCCATATTTTCAATCGGTCCTTGCATGCGTGCGTCGAGGCCCTGAACCAATGCTCCAAGAACGCTATGCATGTATTCTTGTGTGACTTGATGTCGACGATCGAGATTCATAACCGCTTCTTGCAAATATCTGCAAAGTTTTTCAGGCTTAGTAATGTTAGTTCTTATGTTAAATTTACGGAGCCTGGCAAATTACAGCTGCATTACGGGGGCTCTGGCCCCTGGGGCAATCGCAGTAAGGGGAGGGGTACAGAAGGCAGCCAAAACGTATTTTTACTCATTTTTTAACAAACGCTCGACTTTCGTCCCTAGTTGTTAAGCCAAAAAGTGTTTAAGACCTTTTTTATGGGACTGTCATCACTTGTTTTCACCTCTAAAATTGTGCGGCAATTGCTCTCATCCCCATCCCCTCTCATCCCCATCCCCTTAGTGGACCAAAACGATTGCAGGCCGTGGGGTAAATCAACGCAAACAACACTAAATCATAAGAACAGAAACCTTCAAGGGTTCACAATCCAAACACATATAAATTTAAATCACTGAAATTGACTGAAATGTTAAAACATCTTCACTTTAAAGGTATCAATTCGGATCACTTTCACCAACCCAACTGCTTCTAGCTAAACGAAACCTCTCCGGAAACATTTTGCGTTGTTTCCCTTCCAACCAGACACAAAACCACCTTCGTATTGAATAGCACGACATTTTAACTGCATGTTTTCACACTAAAAGCAGGCATACAAGCGTAGTAGCTCGTAACAGCGACAACGTTAACCAAATCACGTTCTACTTTTCTAGCAAGTAGCAGTATAGGACACTTTGAAATTGCAAAACATTTAAAACGGCAAAAATATAAACGCTTTAAAAAATGTAAAAAAAACCTGTTAATAGTAAAAAAAAAACGTTTACATCAAAATACCGATTTATATTTCGCCTTTGGTGATAAAATAAAGGCCTACACCGTTCTTAAACTTTTTTTTGATAATGATATGAAATCCATACGTAACCTGGGAGCAAAACAACTTTATTAGTATCATTTTTCCACTTACTTTAGTTTTATCGCTGTTTTAGTAGACAGATCGCTGGACAACTGTTGAATGAGTGACAGCAATATAGGTTGCTGTAACGGGCAAGGTGTCACTCCAAACACAGCCACTGGCTCAACCGTCTCACAAACGTACATAACCAAACTGAGATCTGCCGCAGTTAAAGCCTAAAATAAGCAAAATGCTTGTTGGAGGATTTGCTTTTTGAATCAAGAAGACCTTCGCCTATTTTTTGACCTTCGACAAAAACCTTCGTCTATTTTTTCAGTCATTTCTTTGCAAATAACTGAAAAAAAATTACAATAACGTATAAATTTTGCACATTTTACAGACAAACTTTATAAATCGTGGTTGTGCTTGTGAAAATGACCACTAGGTTTATGAAATGATTCCAAGATACTTCCGAATCCGAGCATTTGACCGAAAATTCCAAACAACATAAACTCAAATCGTCTAAACGTCGTATGCATCAAAGTGGATTAACTTTAATCCGAGGATCAACAAAACTTTGGGAGAAAGGTTTAAACAAGCGGCCAGGTAATTTGCTACAATTATAAAGTGATTTAAGTATAGCGTCTTTGAACTTGTAAATACAGTTTATTTTGATTAAATAGCTTCATTCAAGAAGATTAAAAATTGAGATACAGAGGATCAAAGCGAATCCACGTTTGGAGCATACGATCCTAAAACAGTCTTTTTTAAAGGAAAGGCGTTTTCTTAATGTCAGCAATTTCTATTCAACGACCAAAAATCCTTCGCCAAGCTATGCTTTTGCATGTTATTGAGAAAACTATGTAACAGATACTTAATAGTGTCCGTAGGATTCATTATACAACCTTTAAAAAGAAAATTAGAAGCTTACTTGTGTATTTTTTTTTTTTTTTTTGACTACATTAAAAATCGAAAACACCCCATTAAAAAGTTAGGAAAGTCGCTCCACAGAAAACGTATTCTATCTTGCATAAACTAACCGCTTGAAACGCAGCGTTGTAATTCCCTTGTAATAATAGCTTCAAAATTTGTTGCTGTTGATCGAATATACTTGGTTGTTGAAGAACGTTTGAGGCTGGAGGCGACACAACTTGCGAGTTGCTGGAGGAAGTAGCAAGCAAGACTTTGCTTGAAGGGAGTTTTTCTTCGATCGTTTTTCCGACAATCTCTCTCACCGCATCGCAAACAACGCGGCGATTCTCCGCCTGCTCCTTTGCTTGTTGACGTTTGACAGATTGAAGAATATTGGAAGTTAATTTTTCTTCAAACCTGTAAATGGTTCAAAAGAACGTGATGGAATGCAAGAAAACTGAACTAGTTTAATAAAAATTCAACGATTGTAAATACATCTTTGTCCACCAAGTTGCCTAGGCCAGGAGACAGCATCGAGACCTTTCAGCGTTCGAAACAAGCTGCCACTAGCCCACTACACACGGTGGAGGCTTAACACTGGCCTACTTTTTTTTTGTAGCTGAACGTCAAGCAGGGAAGCTGTGAATACCAATTTTTTAAAGTCTGGTTTGACCCGACCGGGAATCGAACCAGAGTCGAGATCATTTGGCGAACTGTGGCAGCAAGTCGTGACATGACTAAAACCGTGCATTTATATTAAATTATAACCCATTCCACAAGATATGCACTTTGAACAGCGAACAGCTGTGGTACATTGTGAACTACAGAACCGAATACTTACTTAATCCACGTCCGAATGGCAGGAATCAGAAGCAATTTTATTAGGAAGTAGAGATTAAAACTAAAAGCATGTTAAACAAGTCCTAATAAACCATGCAACTTAAAATTTACCCATTCAAAAGCTTTTCGATGCTGTCAGAAAACTGCTTGTGTATATTTGTCGTCAAGTTGGCTTGTGCTGATTTTGTAGCGGTTTTTAGATGGCTGATTGCATCATTGGCTTCTTTTGTAACTTGCTGCATTTTATCGTATTCACTTTGAAGTCGAAACTGCATCTGCTTTTCGGATTGTTTCACACCTAAAAAAAAACGAGAAAAACACAATTAAATAGGCGATAAAAAGTCGCTCAAACTTGTTAATTTCTGAAGCGAAGGGCAACTTTCGCAATAACTTTTTGATTCAGTGGAACCACAAGATTTTGGTATCAAAACAAAACGTAACCTAACTTTTGCAATTAAAATTACAAAATACAATGCAACTTCGGCATTTTTGCTAGTATAGATAGAAAAGAACCAATTTGCAACAGAAAGCCGACATTAGACAATACTATTACGATCAAAAAAAAAAAAAAAAGTTTCAAGTATAAAACTTGCCCTCCTCCCCCCAAAAAAATTAAAAGCTAAACGCAACGCAATTAATCCGCAACAAACTTTTAAGCCATTATTCGCAATGCCTCAAAATAAAAAATTGATAAAAAAAGAAAAAAATTTTGCGCTTAACTCTTCTCAACTAAAGCAAGTATTTTGTTCGCATTGCAATTTATCTCTTCTATTTGTGAATTATTTGCAGATATTAAACTTACTTTCTTCCATTCCTCTTTGATAGGTAGCTGAAAGCTGCTGGAACATATTTTGGCACGAGCGTTCAAACGATGGCACCACAGTACGGAAAAAGATGTCCGGGAGAGAAGATTGGATTTGATCCAGGAGGATCTTGGAGGTTTCAGAGGCAATGCAATTTACAAATTCCTACAAAGAAAAATTTTTAAATTAATGCGATCATTGCCTTCGGAGATTTAATTATTAAGCACTAAAGGCAATAGTTCCAGATTAACTCTATTCGGGAAAATCGGAAAAACGCAAAAGCATTTAAACGATTAACAAAATACACGAAACATTAATTTTTGTTTAGACATAATTAACAGCAAAACATTCAAAAGTGAAACTACCACCTAAGACAATAAATCGAAATTCAGAGCTTTTTAGATTAACTTTCAGCAGTAAAAAGAGATGCGAAGCTTCGACCGAGATGAGTGCGAGGTGGACAAGTGGCAGCTTGACTCAAAAGACCACAAGATCCTTTTGCAGTCTCCCGCCCGAGGCAATTTGGTAACTAAAAATGCAACTCTTGAATTACAAGCAACAATGACCTTCGATTTCACTTGTTTTCCAATCGTTTCCTTGAGCACAGCATCAGTGGCTGTAAGTTGCTTAGCAACCGATGAGCTCAGCTGACTTTTCATTTCATCGATGCATGACGTCACACCTATGAGCAAATATAATCATCGAATAAAGTTTTTGCGCACATCAGAAACAAAGCGTAAGAAAGATAGTGGTGACTGAATCGCCCAATGCATAGAAAGTTATACCGGTAAATCAAACCAGAGAGGAAAGTCGGAAAAAGAGTCGAGACGGGGTCTTGTTACAAGGATTCCGCAAAGTCGGGAGTCAAACAATTTGAGTCATTAGTTGACTAAACACAAACGACACATCCAAAATTGTCCAACTAGTTAATAGTTGAAAGTCGGATTCGGTGGAACTTGAGTTAAAAAGTAGGAATCGAATCAATTCTATAAAAACTGAGATGGAAAGAGGAAGGTAAATGATCTACTCAGCTACAAACAACAGTAGCTAAGATTGCTCTTATTTTTCCCTAAAAGTATCTTTTCAAAACTACCCAAGCACTTAAGAAAACCATAGCTAATTTAGCAAGGCGAAAACGTTGCACTGTACTAATCCAACAAGAATAAGATTACCAGGTAAAATGGTACGTTTCATTTCCGACTTAACAGCGCGGTCAATTTTAGCGACAGCAGCGTCTGTCATTGCACTGTGGTTAGTCTTGATTTCGCTTGACAGTCGTCGATGATTGTCACCGAGTGATTTGATCGCTTTTTCAAGTCGATCGACTGAAACAAAGAGAGGAAATATGAGGGAAAATGTATAATTTTATGTAATAATTGAAAACGGACGTGCCGGAAACAGGTTTTCTAAATAGGCACAGCAGTAGCATGGCAGTATTTAATTCCGACCCTAACCTATTTTGCACCGTATATCAGCAATACTAAGGTAGTGCTTCCGCCTGCTGCACTAAGCCCAATTAAATGAACCGCACGAAATTGAAAATGTGGAAAGGTCCATTTTTCTGGACGCTTGAAATTTTGTAAAGACAAACGAAAAAACAAAAGAACAAAAAAATACGTAAGAAGTGGCAAGTAAAACGGGTACTGCCTAAAAAAAATAAATAATATTTCACGCTATAATTATATCTTAAGTTTATAAAAAGACGGTAAGAAACCGATTTGGTAGAAGAGGGTATCTTCAACCGAGAACGTCACAGTAAAGGCTTTGAGAGTGTACGAAGTTATGAAATGATGTTAATAATATGAACTCTTTTGTAAACGTTGGACAGCACAAGCACACCAAATAAAAATGAACAATTCCTTCCTAACCTTGCTGGTCCGAGCGTTTTATTGCTGCATCTCCTTGTTTGATTGCTTGGTTTTGCTTCTTTGCAATTGCGTCCAATTTACGCTGCTGTTCGTTTAACAAAGCATTCTGCTTTCCTTGAAAATCTTCGAATGACTTTACAAATTTTTCGTTTGAAATTGGTTCCTAAAAGCAAGAAAAATGGTTCATACTCTATTAGGATGATATACAGTATGCAGAAATAATAAATATTTGTCTGTGGTTGATAGTACGATTGCAAAAAGTGCTCAATAACAAATATTACGTTTAAAACTGCAACAGATTACCCCAGCTTTAAACGTTACAAAATTCCAATCCTTCAAAATCCAACAGTCTGTTTCATCCGTAAAATATAAAACTATCTATATATATTAGGATGTTTCATTTTTTCATCAATTTCGAGAAAAGCTTAGTTTGGGCGATTTTATGACGGGGTTTTGGGTACAAGTAACGAATCGAGCGTTTTTTTTCGATTATGACGTCATTCACCGGTGGCACCGGCCGTTTGAAGTTTATGACGTCATATGAGGCGCCGAAATTAGCATATCTCGCGAACGGATCGGGTTAGGAACCTCATGTTGATGTCAAACGACGCAGAATAGCCGGTTTCCTATCTGCTCTTAATACATTTCATACGTCTATCTGCTACTACAAACCGATAAATCAAGAAAAACCGTTTTTTTAGCAAAATATTGGTCTTTTTGTCGCAATTGGCAGCTCTGAAACTTGTTCAATTAGCTTGCCCAATAAGTTTTGTTAGCGGACAATATGTTAGTTACTACGACATAATAAAATTATAGAACATTTCATTATTTCGGTCGCAATCAATTGCTAAATCAGTTTTCGAGTGACATATAATATGAGCTAAAGTTTCCAAAATGCCAGTTACTAGGCACGAAGCAGCCAGTACCCAAAAATTAGACGAGGATTTGAAAGGTGACCGTTTGCCGTTAGCAGCAGAAGTCTTAGGTTATTATAACTTTTTGAGGAGATCTGAATCCGAAAGCAATCTAAAATTTTTGCTGCAATTACCAAACTTTACTGACGTCAAGAATCAACTGATCAGTGATGTGATTGGGTTGTGGGGGAAAGCCAGTCTTCCAATTATTTCCACAAAAAGAGTTGAAACTAAACTAAAGGAACTCATTAAAAAGTATACCCTTGCTCTAAAAAGAGTTAGAAAGACTAAAGAAAAGGATTTATCAGGTGAAAAATGGTTATTTGAGTTGTTTGATTTGAGCAGGTGCAAATGTAAAATTAGCGATCATCCAAAGATCCATCAAACAAAAGTGCTGTGCCCTTGCCCATTCGAAGATCGGGTACCTGAAAAGGAAGCATCTTTCTTGAAGGATCAACGAGGTGAACGTAGAATGATGATTTCTGCCAGTAAAGACTTAACTCACACAAAGCAGTTTTTAAAACGGTTAGCTCATAAACCCAAGAACAGCTCGGAGGATGATGAACCTTGTTCTTCCTCATCTTTGGCTACAACATTTAATATTACAGTTGATCCCGATGATGCTGATCCAACTGAAGATAAGGGCGATGCTAAAGAGTATTCGCCAGTAGATATACCGGTTGGTGAAAAAAAATCCATAAAACGAAAATCGTTGCACTTAAAGGATGAGAGTTGCGTGCGTGCAGACAAGCGCATGTTATCTGTTCGTCAACAGTCGGATGCTATTCTTTCTCTTGTAGGAAAAGATGCTGTTGCTGCTTCAGCTTCTACTGTATTTCGCAAGCGCCAGAAATTCAGATTAACTGCCCTTGAAGAGTGTGAAGCTGCCTTGAACAGAGCTGAAGCTCTACAGCTTTGCTATGATGGTCGAGTAATCAATAAAGTTGATAAGTACGTTTTTCTAGGTCAAGGTGTAGGTTCCAATCAAACCATCAAGTCGGAGCATGTTATGGGTGTTAAATCTTTTCCAAAAACATCGTCTGTTACTGGAGAAGCTATATTTGCAACCATTGTAGATCAAATTTGTGGCGGTTACATAAACAAGATTGTATCGGTAATGGCAGATACTACAGCTGTTAATACTGGCAAGAAGTCAGGGGTAAATGTCCGTTTAGAAAAGTACTTTCAAGAAAAGGTAGGACATGGCATTCACACACTCAAGAGTGTTTGTTCCATGTGAACGAGATATATTTGTCGCATGTCATTCAATCTCTTGAGGGAATTACAAAGTGTCCATCTTCGCTAGAAGGTGATGCACTTATGAATCTGATACATAATATTGGCAAGCCAAACATGAAAGATCTTCTTTCAAGACAAAGACTTGACATCCGAACCACTCAAATTGCTTCTCTTCATATAAAGTCAAAAGTGGAATGGTTTAGCCAATTAAAATCCGATCATAAAACAGATGACAAGTTTCGCAGTGACCAAATGGTGATGCTGACTCTGGCAAGCTATTTAATTATGGATGTGCCGGAAAATCTTATCAATTTTCTTGCTTATCGGCAAGAATCTATTAGTCGTTCAAGGTGGATAACAACCGCAAATGGCTATTTGCGACTTCTGCTGTTTTACTATGATAAACTAAACGGCCACCAGCAAACGACTCTGAAACGATTGGTTTCTTACATTGTTTCTGTGTATGTTCCATCTTTCATAATGATGCATTTGAAACCACAAGCTGCTGAAGGACCACAGTTAACTCTCTTTCAGAGAGATTTGTTGAATTCCTACCAAGAAATTGATAGAGAAATTGCTGATGTTGTTTTCAAGTATTTTTTGGATCATGCTGTTCATTGGCTTTCACCTAAAAACGTTTCCCTCAGTGTGTTCTCTGAAGTGCCACCATACTGCATGGAAGCTGTAAAAACTGCTTCGTTTCCAGATGTGGTCAATACTCAAGCTCTTTTGCAAGATCGGACCTCCCGTCTTCGTCATTTTTTCACTTACGCAAGTAAAAATGCACCCTGCATCACCATGATTTCAGTTTTGATAACAACAACCGTTCCACTGAACGAAGAATTGGTAAATTGAGATCAATTGTACAGAGTAAAATTAGTGACAATGCTGCAAGTGGTTTAGTCGATGTGAAGATTAGAGCATATTTATGTGCAATGGAATATTTGCAAAAATAATGCGGTTTTAAAAATCACATTGCCGTCTTTGTTTGATGTGTTATGCTTTATGTTTTAATGTTATCTACAAGGTTGCCACATCCTGGAAAAGTCCTGGAAAGTCCTGGATTTTTTTTGCTGTCCTGGAAAGTCCTTGAATTTCGTTTGTAAGTCCTGGAAAGTCCTGGAAAATGTTTATAGAGTTTTCCCGTGATTTACCAGGACAGGATGTGAAGTTTTTTTTTTTATAATAACTGGTAAGGTACCTTTTGATTGTACAAAGCCATTGTTGAAATAATTTGCATTGTGAAGTTCGTTTAAAAAGCTTATTATATTGTTTAAAGATGAAGTTTATTTGTATTCTGGCGCACAAACAAAAAATTGCTGTCCTAGTTCTAACCCAACCCTAAATCTAACTCAAACTGCAATCCTAGCTCTAACCTAACATTAATGTAAGCACCCATTCCTCTGCTTTTTGCTCTCTTGCTCTTTTTATGGTGCAAATAAGCTCTTCCTCCAATTAACCCAAATTTGCCCTTTGCAATACAGTATGTGTAGATTATTGAATATTATTAGGAAGAGTGAATTTATGGACAGTAATTTATTGCAGTGCGATACTGTAGTAGCAGTAGCATAGTGTGCTATTGCCCTTCATTGGCCCGTAGACCAAAATGTGCAATAAGAAAAAAAAGACGTTTATTGCACTATACTTCTGAGGTAGTTTTTTGCAGTAATATGGATAGTAAAGTAATTTAAAGCCACTTTTGGATCATGATTTTGGGAAGGGCTAGCATCGGTCAAAAATAAAACTAGTTACAACTAACTAACTTAAAATGGTTAAAAATAAACAATCAATTCAATCGCTTGATGCAAAATGCTTACCGTAGGCTTTGTAAAACAATTATAAGGTGTCGATTTAGTATTTGATTCTGTTAAATCCCAATCAACTCTCTCAAATCTCGTTTTATTAGCCCCTCCTCCCAAATTATATCTTTATCTAGCGTTATAAAATGCAGACGATTTGGATTAATACGGCACTTAGGAGTTTTTTTAAAGGAGATGCCTATTTGCTCTGTAGCGTGCAAATGAGATAGCTCCCTATGGAGAAAAGAGAGCAAAAGTGGGTGCTCATTTGCTCAAATACTCTTTTATTTTCTAAATTATTAACGTTAGTGATTAGTTGGAGTTTATATTTTGAGTTTGGGTTAGGATTAACGTTAGAGTTGGGTTACAGTTTGGGTTTAGTTTAAGGTTAGGGTTAGGGCTAGGGTAAATTTTTTTTGTTTGCACCCTGGCGTTCAAATAAGCTCTGTTTTTTTCAAATGATAAGATTTAACAGTTTACTGTATGGAAATAAAGCTAGAACTGAAGTTTTACTATTTTCATTACTAAGGCTCGACTTATCGCTCAGCTGATATATTTTGGCCGATATCAGGGCCAAGCCGGCATATCGTATCAGCTATCTACCGCCGATAAAATATCGGCTTAGCGCTATTACCTTAAACTGTTTATTTTTTAGAGCAAGCACAAGTGTTCTTGCGTTCTATTTCCTTAGTATGACTTGTGTTTGCTATAGTCTTTCTGTGGAGGAGGATTAGTGAAGCATTTTGTGTCAAGTAATGTGAAAAATATGGACAAAATTTGGTAGTTTATGAGAGATATATCGGTATCGGTCTGAAACAGTCATTTCGATCGAGCTCTATCTTTCAACCACATACTTGTAGCCCAATTTATGCATCCAGTTTAATCATGTTTTTGCAGAGCTAATTTCTATGCCACGTTTTAAAAGCAATAATTTTTACAAAACTAGGCCTAAAATTAAGTTATTGCAAAATCTTCGAATGCTGGGGGCTTAGCCCCCAGACTCGCAATGGCTTCTGGCGGCTGGGGGTTGTCCCCATACCGAAAAGCACAACCCTTCCGTTGCAAATGTTTGGCTTTGCACTTGGCTAGTGGTCAGTACTAGGAATGCAAATGCGTTACATCAAAATTTTTCGACAATCATTAGTACAAAGGAGTAGGTGCATGTGAGTAATAGTCAAAATTAAATTTTAAGTCCTGTAAAAAAATTCGTCAACAGTCCTGGAAAAGTCCTGGAAAATGACCTAAAAAAGTCCTGGAATTTGATTTTGCAGTTTCTGTGGCAACCCTGTATCTACTATTAAAAATTGTTCTCTTACTAATTGTTTGTTATAAGATTTGGAAGAGGTACGCTAGTCAGCCATCATCTCTTAGGTGAATTAGAACTTCGGTAATAAAAAATGTTAAAAATACCGGTATCTTAAGCATGAAAGAGCTGGATACTTGAGCTAAATAAAATCTGGTGTAAGTAAAGAAGTCTGCAAAACAAGATCGGAAACATAACTCAAAAACTAAGATTCTGAGCCATATAAAAAAAAACTTCTAGATCCTTACAACTAACCAAAAACTGTAGCAATTGCTGTGTAGTGTTAAAAATTTCAAATTTTTCTAAAAAACATGGTTTTTCTTGATTTATCGGTTTGTAGTAGCAGATAGACGTATGAAATGTATTAAGAGCAGATAGGAAACCGGCTATTCTGCGTCGTTTGACATCAATATGAGGTTCCTAACCCGATCCGTTCGCGAGATATGCTAATTTCGGCGCCTCATATGACGTCATAAACTTCAAACGGCCGGTGCCACCGGTGAATGACGTCATAATCGAAAAAAAACGCTCGATTCGTTACTTGTACCCAAAACCCCGTCATAAAATCGCCCAAACTAAGCTTTTCTCGAAATTGATGAAAAAATGAAACATCCTAATATATATCACATTAAGCATGTGTTTTGCAGCGAACCAAATATAAAGCTCAACAACGCTAGGTCAGAGCAAGCTCAAAATTAATATCAGTTAACATCTATGAAATAATGTTCCTAACAGGCTGTTTCGCCGTCAGGTTCTTCAGGGGTGTAAGATTAAGATTTATTGTCACCCTTTTGAAAAGAGCCTACAGGCGAAACAGCTTTTTGGGGACAGTAATTCTATAGGTATTTTTACTGATTTTAATTTTACATTATATAAGGATGATATTGAGAGAATGCAACATTAAACTATACGCCAGTATTCTACTGTAAACACTAAACAATACACGCTACAGGATACCTTTTCGTTGGTTTGGACTTTTCGACTATAAGTAAGCGATCTATGTGGTATCATGCCGTGCTTATCACCTTTTTTTCTACTATTTTGGCTAGTACTATGCCTCAGGCTTAATATCTTTTTTTTTTTTTGATAATTTTCTATGTTTCGTAAAAATTGTTTCCAAATTGCTTCTACGTAAAAAACAGAAAATGAAAATTACCACAGGGAGAGCCACTATCGGATGTTCTTGGCTGATTCTCACTTCACGTGATGTAGAAGGCTCGTCTAATCCAATTGGCTGACTGCTTGTAGACAGGTTTGAACCGGTTTGAGGCGATCTACAAAACACTTGAATTCATGCAATAAAGATCCACAGTTGAAGAAAGAAAGTTACGCACGCTATCTTTTTCAATATAAACTCGACAACAAAAATTCTACGCAGCCGCAATGCCACATGGCAGCACAAAATAACCGAAAAATCCGCAAAATTGTATTTATTTAGCTGAATTGAATAGGTTGACAACAACTCACTTTGAGGCAAGAGGATGAGACATCGTTACATCTGGGGCTTTCGGCCACGCAGAAATGGAGCCTGATGATGTCACTGGTACCAGGATTGAAGAAAAAACATCTGCAGGTTCAGGAAGTAGTGACGCTGTCGCTGGAGCTAAAAAGAAAACATTATACAGTATTAAAACCACTTTTGCGGCATTTTGTTTGCTCAAACCGCAAAAAACAAACAATCGATGAAATGCGCGTTCTTAATGTATTGAGAGTGAACAAGAATTCGATACTTAGAGGCGTTTTAATCCCGATCCCAACGTGCTGTGTAGTATAGTCATTAATCGATTTCTGAACACAAAATTTAAATCGTCATTCATTGAAACCGAAATGCTTATAGAATGAATAATTAAGTTTGTAAAGGTGAAACAAACAACAAAAAACAAATGCACGGTTGCACCTGCTAAGCATTACATCTGCATACCTATTCTCTTTGGTATGCCGGGAGGCGTCTGCATTGAAGCAGAAATTTCATGTTTTGCATCATCTAGCGGTGCAGTTGAAGAAATCAGATCCGGTGATTTTACCGATGACCTACAAAATAGACAGGTTAGCTGGTTCCAAATTCCGTCACTACGTTTTGAATTTAATTCGTAGTGGTAGCTATTCTGGGACTCATCGCTCGCTAAGTCACTACGCAGTACACAGGTGCAGGCTCAAACGTGTACAACAGCCCGGTCTATTTTGTGCCGAGTGAAACATTAATTTTTTAAGCCGCAGTTCATCTATACGTTATTTTTCGGTCATTGACTTTAACTTTAAGTGAATGATCGAAAAAAGGACATTCTAATCAAAAAAAATTTTTTGCATATTTTGCACGAAAGGTCTAAAATAATGGCAGTAATTGTTATAATGACCGAAAAAAAAAGTTTCTAAATCTCGATATCTGACGAAAAGTTCTGCCCGAAAAAATAAATCCAGGCACAGTCGTTTGCCGCTAATGCACGTAGTGCACAATCATCCACTTGCACAGTACCAATAAAGCACAATCCGCCCCATATAAAAAACCTACCTAGCTGTGCTGCAGAAAGATTGCAGGATTTCGGCTGCAGCTGCTGCCTGCGTAGGAGGAGAGGATGTGGCTTGGGGATGAATGGGAGAAGAAGGTGGAGTGTGTAGTCCTTCCTCATCGTCCCCGTGTTTTAAAGACTCCCTATCCACTACAGGAGAAGGTAGGTCGATGTGAGACAATTTACTAGTTGCATCTAAAAGTTCAGAAAGAGCTATTGAAAGACCCAATATATGATGGGGTGTGCAGTTGTGCACTGTACAGATGCCTAATTTATTCGTGAACAATCAATCAAAGGTAACCAATATTAATCCAAAGTCATTTTTTCATGCTTCTCAGGGCTGGAGACAAAATATCCAAGTCTCAAATCATATATCTACGCACATATTCTATTTTAATGTAATCTACATCTAAAACAATCCGGCGAAATGACACTTTTGAAGTTAAAATGTCCGCTGTCAGTATTGCAACACTCTTCCATAAAATACATTGCTCTTTAAACAGCAGTACAAACCATCTCGGTCCAGTTTTGATCAGATTTTCAGAACGCGAAAACATGACTTCGAATCCGACCTTATCAACTCAAGCAACCTTAGAGTTTAAAAGATGTTAAAATTTTTATATTTGTGGTACCTTACAAAAATGTTTATATTCGCGGTACGTTACAAACCACAAAAAGCTAACTCGATGACATTATTCTCACACAAAGCCCTAGATGAAACATTGCTTTAGCCTTTGTTCTACATATAAAAATGTTCAAACTTTAAAATGTTTATCATACCAGCAGGGGTGCTACTGCTCTCTTGGTGTTGTTGATAGAAAGACCCCGCGGCGTTACTAAATGGTGTAACCGACGTAAAGCTTGTATTAAGAGTTTCATCAGCTTTTCGAGATGCCTAAAAACAAAAATCGTCTGAAATCTCAAATATAACCGAGCTACAAAAAGGCAAACTGCGAAACAAGCCAATACTTTGAGATAGAATCACTTAAGACTATTATTGCCCTTTTAGGATATTGGGGTGACTAATTCACTACAACAGTTTTAAGTTTAAGAGAATAAAATGAAAATGAGAAGTATTCATCCGCGCATTTTTCATTTACTTTTTTAAGAATTAAGATTAGGGTTTAGGGTTAGTTTCAAAACAAGAATTTAAGTTTGAGTTAGATTTGGGTCAGAATCAATAAAAAAGATCGAAATTTCTGGTGAAATAGTCTCTTTCTTGGGCTTATTACCTGCCATGCAGTCCACTATCTAACCTATATCAAGAGAGATTCAGAAAGGTTATAATGGCGAATTTCTACTACTTAAAGGATTTTACAACTCTTCAAATAAAATTGACAAGATTTTCACGCTTGCTGCTCTCTTACACTGGATTGTATGAATGCGTCGGGAGTTAACAGCACTGTGGGGGTAGAAACTGTTGTAGAATGGGGAGAGCCAGACGCAGCCCGAGCTTCGATTACATCGATTTTTTCCAGCGAACTCGGAGGCTAAAAACATAAAATCCATACTTAACAAAAGATCGTCTGATTAGCCTCGTACAGTACAACTTCACGAAAACGAAAAAACAAATCTAAGCCGCCTTTTCAAGAGGCCGTGAGACCGCCAAAGAGTAAAATGGGTGTCTAACTTTCTATTCTATCTAATGTTGACTAGCAATAATCAACCACAGTTTATGATGCTTGGGTGCCCAAACTGCCCATTCCCCACTCTTGTGTTGGCCACCTCACTACCAGAATCTCATGGGGATCGTTGGTGCTCCACAGTGAGATTTGCCATGGAAACTACTGAATAAATCTACCAGCCGTTGAATGACTTTATACCTTCTTTTAAGAAGCGAATACACGAAAGCGAACCCTCTAAAATGACCATTTAGAGTGGTTTGTAAAATAGATCGACGCCAATTGAAACGGCAGGTTCGACTTCGATTACCAGCCAATTCATTTAAAATTAGTATTCAAGGCTATTCCTGGTTGACATTCAATCATAAGTGGAATCCCGCTTACCTGCCCACTATGCAGTGCCGTCGCCAGAGCAAACGAAGTGAGGGGGCACTAGAATAAACTGAACTTTTGCGTAAAAAAAATGATAATTAGATCTTGTACGGCTACAAATATGCGCAATTTTAAAACAAGGCCAGCAGCGTTTCTTAACTCGTTTCGTCTGCGGCCCATAATTAAATTGAAAAATATATCTGCAGCAGTGAATACTACCAGACGTGCAACCAGGATTTTGCTAAAAGAGGTAAACCAAAAGTAAATTTTTTTGCCCCGAAATTGCCTGATTTAGCCCCTGTGCTAAACCAACCGATGCAACTCAAGCGTGTCACAGACGAGGCATAGTCACTAAATATTTAGTGACGGTGGGCGGGAGCCTGGGAGCGGAGCCGCCAGCTGCTGGGTGATTTTCGTGATTTTGCAGCAAAAAAATACCGATTTTAACGCCGCTCTAATCACATTTCACACTTTTCGAAGCCATATGAATAACAAACTTGCTAAAATTCAGAAGTCATTTCAAAAAATTAAATTGCTTAGCCCATTCAGACGCCTACCCCCTTACTTCGAGTCAAGTCTAAAGTATGTTCAAACGCTCGTATTTTTGAGGCTAAATTTTCTTAGTGACTTGGCTAAGATAAGAGGGCTTAAGCCCCTTCACCCTGGTTACACCACTGACTGCGACCTAAAAATCTTGAGTGTGGTCTAAAAATCAAAACAACTGGTCTTTGAAAAAAGTGTTTTTACGTATTGGTTCATGTCATAATCACTAACGAAGTACCGGTAACAATTCTGCAGGCTTACATCTGTCTTCCGCGACACATCCATAGAGGCGTGTTAATAAAACGGGTTATTGCGTCAGATTTATGTACAGCAGTTGGTTGCCAGCAATTTCGCAAAGAATAGAAAAAACGACAAAGGAGAGTTATGTTTCAACGTAATTATTCCTTTTTCCATCATTGCCTGTTGCTTTGTCGTAACGAGATGTTCCAAAAACAGTATTTTGAGTAAACCAAAATGGGGGGCACAAGCAGCCGTTAGGGGGGGCACGGCCCCCCGTAGCGACGACACTGCACCTATGGGACCGTCATCAAGCGGTCGCATTAGCGGGGTGGTCGTGTTTGTAAAGGCCCGAAAAAAAATTCCGTTTTCGTCCTTGTTGTAAATGTGACAACTGGCGTAACCCGCAGTGATATCAGGTAGGTGTGATTTCCAACCCCGCATGACTTCTTCGTCAACACAGCCACTCTCTCCGCAAATCACAGCCTGAGAAATGCTGTGTCGTGTCTTAAAACCTGTTTAACCAACCGCTTGAGGCTTTAAAGCTATCTTTCTTCAAAGATTTCGAAAAGCTCAGAGCTTTTTTTTGAATCAGAGGTCCACTTATCGGTAAGTTTAAAGACCGAGCTCTTTGAAACCATCGGAAAGTTAGTGAATTGGTATCTTTTTTAAATTCAAAGATTCTAACCCTCTTCCGGTCATTCGGTAAGTTGTCGTCATATGCAGCCAAAACGTCTGCCTTTCTTTTAAGTGTTTTCTGTATTTGCGTCTTGCTAACGCCGAAAATCTTAGCAAGTTCCCTTTGAGATTTTCCCTCACTTTCTTTCTGTTGTATTACCATAACTTTTTCTTTGATTGAAAGTGCTCTCGCTTTTCTTTTACTAAGTGCCATTATTTTTGTCAGATACCTGCAGAATGAATTTAAACAACTGTTAGTACTGAAGTTTATCTTATAAGATTCTTTGCCACGCTGGTCATTCACAACGCAATTGCATTTTTTGTGTGTGTGCACGCGCTCATCTAATCTTTATGGAGCGCCGTTTGTGTACTCTAATTTGTGCAGAGTTTTTTGCATATTTAATTAAATAGTCATTTTAATTAAATGTACAAAAATATATAGTCACAGTCAAAATAAATAGTCAAAAAAACCGCTCGCAAAATAAACCGTTGCAAAAATAAATAGTCAAAAAAACTGCGCACAAAATAAAGCTTTGCAAAAATGCGCTGTAGACTTTTTGTATATTTGGTAGTTGAGCGTGACCAAGCGCTCTCGGCTGCTCTTTAATGTGCTCTCGGCTGGTCTTTAATGCGCTCTAAGAGCAGCCGAGAGCGCTTCGTCACGCTCCACTACCAAATATACAAAAAAGTCAGCAGCGCATTTTTGCAACGCTTTGTTTTGTGCGCAGTTTTTTTGACTATTTATTTCGACTTAGACTATATATTTTTGTACTTTTAATTAAAATGACTATTTAATTAAATATGCAAAAAAACATTACACAAATTAGGGTACACAAACGGCGCCCCATAAATCTTATTGTTTTGATTACAAAAGCATTATTGAGCACGTGTGGTCGCTTTAGCGGAGTTAAATTTAAAGTATTGGACCAAAATATGGCGGTCCTGATTGGAAACCGGGGTGGTCGCGTATTGAAATAGAATTCAATGCATTACTATTGTAAATTATTTGGGACAGCACAGATGTGGTCCTGATAAAGAGGTGGTCGTGTTATTCGAGGTGGTCGCCAACCGAGATTTCACTGTTTGATACAGGTCAAAAACTGGTAGCTCGACTCAACGTCCAAAGAACCTGTCGTTGTCTCCAGGCCAAGATAACTTGCTTTGAATAAAGTTGCAAGTACAATTACAACCAGCAGAATATCTTGAACATACTTTTCCAAGACCCAGGGTTGGTGTTTCGGGCTGAGAAATTTGTTCTGTGACGTCATCAGCAATGTTGTCGCTTAATTTCGGAGAAACCAATCGGTCTCCAGCAGCGTGAAAAAGATCGTCTATTGGAGATTTTGAAGAATGGGCTAAAAGTTCTGGCTCGTCTCCGCTGCTGAGACTAATATGGTCCTCTGTGAAAAAGAGAAAAGTTAGATGATAAAGTGAAATGCAAAAAGGCATAAATAATTGTCCACAGTAGTAGCCGATGGCCTTGTCGCTTCAACAGAACGTAAAATCTTCGGTACTGATTGCACGGCAGATATATATAACTTGATTAAAAACAGTAAAGCCTTATTTAAAATAGTAAAATTTGGGACCTGGCTATGTCCATCATCAGTAAAAGAACCTAAAAAAAAAAACAAAAAAACGGCCTGTTGGTCGAGCGGTAACGCGTTCGTCTCTGGAGCGACAAGTCTGAGGTTCAAATCTCGGGCCGGTCAAATTGGACACAGTGTTGCCAACGGTTCGCCATCGTTGCGACATTTCTTCGAAAGAAGCTGTGTTGCCCGGGCGCAATGACGCGGAGATGGGCCCGGCAAACTCGTTACACGCTTCGGCGTATTACATCGAGTATAATGAAAGATTCGATTTTGATTTGATTAGAACCTAAAAAAATACAACTATTTTACAAAAAAAATCTGTCAAATTAAACCTTGTTGTAAACTTGTAATGACATGAATAAAAAATTACAAAGGTTTTATATAAGTGTTGCATGAATCTTAAACAGACAAAACAACATCTGTAATTATATTCTCTTCAAAGAGTTGCCGTAGCCAGGAAACAGCGAAAGGATCTTTCGGTCTTCGAGTCAAGCTGCCACCTGCCCGCCTGTCTACCATATGCAGCGGAGGCTTCACACTGTTCCTTTTAACGGTGAAAGGTCAAGCAGGAAAGCTGTAAATGCTAATCTCTATAGTCTTTGATTTGACCCGATCGGGATTCGAACCTAGGTCAATGGTTTTGTGAGCAGCCGATCTATCCACTCGACCACTGATCGGCTCAAGCATCAAAAGGACCACTAGAGCAAATAATCTTACTTAAAACGTTAGTGGACGTATTACAGGAAGCTCCTGAAACATCTGAACTTCCACCTCCATCTCTTGGTTCAAAACGAACGTCTAGATTTTGTAAGCACCTGCCGAAAAAAAAAAAAATTATACCCGAAAAAGAAAATAAAGTATCTATTTTCTTATCAACTCACGTTAAAGACACAATCAAGTCGAAGAGTTAACGCAATTGCCATTCAATAAGTGGTCTAAGATTCCATTTAACACTACAGGGTCATTCTTTGTCATCGTGACCAGGCCATGTAACCCACCATCTCAGATTTTGATGAAACTTTGGGAGATTATAGAGCTGGTCATTCTGAGCAAAATGATACCCATATCACCGAATTTGGTTCAGGGGACAAAAAATATGGTCCACCAAAAATCGCCATTTTTGCGTTCACTCAAGCATAAAAATTTATTGAGATTTTGACTTTAATATTTCAAGTGTTTATAAATTAGTGGGATTTTGAGTTACAAAGCTCAAATTCGGTGAGACGGTTGCCCATGGTATGTGGTGTAAGTGTACCACTTATGCTAAAGTTTGATTGTGCATCAATGATTTTGTGCCATCTTGAGTAATAACACAATTTCAAAATCATTCATCCGGAACCAATTTTTAGAGCTACAGTAAATATCAAAAAAGGCCCAGCTCTGATTTTTTCAAGTAAGATATCAAATGAAAGCTCTTGACCTCCTCCTTCTATTAATAAAATAAAAAGTATGGGTATTTGTGTTTATCAAGTTCAAAACACGAAATAATTTATCACAACCAAAAACCTGTATTTTTCAGAAATTTTTAGTGTTTGTTCTAACTAGTTCAAGAACATTTAGTTGTAAAGTGTAGTTGTGCTACGTTTTGAATTTATTGCTTCTTTTCTTTGCAGTTATGGAAGCCACTAAATAATTGTGCGTGACTATTTTATTGAAAAATTTTAAACGAACTAAAACGAGAATGAAATTAAATAATTGTGCGTAACTATTTTATTGAAAAAATTTAAGTAAACGAGACTAAAATTTTCATTCGACATGCATTTTTCATTTGTTTTTTGAGCGATTAAGATTAGGGTCTGAGATATATTTGAGGTTAGTTTTAAAGCAAAGATTTGAGTTTGAGTCAGAATTAATGGAAACCACGATAGAATTTTTTTGTGAAATTATTAAGCTTTCCTAAGTGATCTAAATCACGAAAGAATAGTATTTACTTGCTTAAAAAAATTGAGTACTTTCAGTAACATTGAGTTATTGTATGCTGCTTGTCAAGAACAATTTCTTTACTCAGAAAACATACATCATCAGGTTTTCAAATAAAATTTAAATCAATAAATAAAAGTGTACAAACTTGGCATTCAGTCGTATACATTATACAGAATAGGTACAATTTACAGAAAAACTACCAAATGAAAGTAATAGTGCTTTTTTGAACACTGTCTGTTAATTATGTTTAATGCTGAACTAACAATTAAGTTATAACATACCCTCTTTTTGTGGCAAAGCATCCAAGATTAATAATCAAGCTAACAACCGACTATGACAGAGATTACCAATTTTTGCAGTTTAAGCAGAGAATCAGCTCAAAGATTAGCTCTTCATTTTTCATGAGAAAGAGAAATGCAGTATGAAAGTTCACTTAGATAGCAGAAAATAAATTTCAGCTAAGCTGTACTGGCTAACCTTAAGTGTTTGAAAGCTGCAAAAATTGTTAAAACTAATCACAAAATGGTCTTCATTTGACATCAATCATGTTCAGCATCAATCCAATTCCTTTCACTGGCCAAAGCATCAAGATGGTTGTTGGGTACCAAGTGATCACATTTTGTGTGTAATTGACAGTCCAAACCTTCCTACTACAAGAGGGCAGCGCACTTCTTCAAGCCAAACCCTGAACATAATTGATTTCAAATGAAGACCATTTTGTGATTAGTTTTAACAATTTTTGCAGCTTTCAAACACTTAAGGTTAGCCAGTACAGCTTAGCTGAAATTTATTTTCTGCTATCTAAGTGAACTTTC